>SJYO01029184.1:36129468-36290427 GCA_006410555.1 Capra ibex
ATCTTTCACTAGATCAAAGTAAGAAAATGTTCACCAACTGGTCAAAAGGGTCGTGGTGAACAATTTCTCTAACAGAAATGAGGTAACATATAAGAACGGAGGAAACAGTTTCTATTCCACAGGTATATACACACCTAAATAGAGACCCGAAAGATAAAACAAGGTAACTAGATATACAGACAGAAACACGGTCATGGTATGACAGAACTACTGACACCGAAACATCATCTCCGACTTCAGTCCGTTCAACTAAGGAGGTCAAGGTAAGAAGAAAGAGTTCTAACGAAACCGATAAGCTCCAAAAACATAAAGGTATGTTTTTAGAACTTTAATAAACAAGATCAAGACACTTTTTACAACGACCATCGAACTAATAATAACCCAAATTTGTACGGAAACGTTACAAAAATCTTTTGGACGAGGAAACGTGACCTTCCTTTGTAGTAGATATAGAAGGTGACATATCTACAAGTATCAGTAAGTGAAAGTTCTACAAATAGAACGAGTTCCTGTTCTATTACCGGAGGCATATCTTTATTAACCCAGTCTCACATACACGTAAAATTCATAACGGATTTAATGGAATAAATTTAAATACGATTAAAGGTCGGGATGGTTATTAGGTATTTACAAGAATGAAGAGGTGTGGGAGTCGATATGATCTAAAACAGTGATACTGACCCTTTTTACCGTGAAGTACAAGGTTTTAAAAATAAAGAAAAGAAAGATAACGAGAAAAAATAAAAAAACAACTAAATATCCACCGGAATCATATGATTTTATACTCGCGTAATATATTACATAATGTTTATATATGATACATATTAACGACAGATAAAAGAATCGACGTTTTTAAACTTTGTATAAACATGAGTAATTTTCAAGACTGACAAAAACCTTTAATATTTAAATAAAGGTATTTATCGAGATATAAAATTTTGTACTCAAGTCATTGTAACATGTCATATTCTACGTACGTTATAAATTTACTATAGACGATTTGAATGTTAGTAAAACTCAAATTTTCGGATATAAAGGAAGTTATATAGTCGTCACTAAAACAAAAAAGGGACTTCATACTTCAATTAACACCAGTCTATAGAACAGTGTAGTCATTATTTCATGTAATAATACTCTATGCCCTCAGGTTTCTTAAATTGAGATATCTCGAGAAAATTAACGTTTTTTTTTTTTTTTTTAGATACCAGTCACTTAAAGAAATCGTTTAAAGTACTTGATCGGTAGACTGTCGTAAGTTGTGTTAATTTGTAGAATGGGAGAAGTCGAAAAATTTTTATAGAGTACTTATCATCGTATTTGTGCTTCTTTTAAGTCACAACTAGTGAAAAAATGTGCTGAAATGGAACGTTTCGTGTTCGGATGACCTATTTACTACCCTACCTTTGATATACGTTTTAGAAAGGAAAAAGTGGACTTACTTGACAAGTTTACAAGAGACAATAACGTTTACGGAGTAGATATCTTTCACTCAGGTAAAAAATATGTTTATCTAGTTTTAAAAGTTTAATAAATAAACGTCCACCAATTTGTGATCTATATGGTGTGTAGTACTTTTGACAAACAGTCACTACAGTTCCGACTAGATATTATTTTACTACTTGATAAGTCATTTGTCTCGATCATTTTTGACAATAGGTATACCTTTTTTTTTACTTAAGGATGGAATTTGATATATGTAAGTATGGAGTAAAATAGGACGAAACGTCTATAACGTAAAAAAAAATTGAACTTCCAAACACCGTTGGGACGGAGTTCGTTTCGATACCCGTTGTAAAAAAAAAGGTGATCATAAACGAATGAAGTACAGAGACACAGTGTAAAACTATTAAAAGTCTTAAAAAGTTTGAAATAATAAAAATAATAAGAAAAAAACAATAACACTAGACACTCCTCACTAAAAACTACAATGATAAAATTAACAAAACCCCGAGCTGTTTACTACTGGTATATTGTGATACTTGAATTATTTATAACACACAGAGACTGACGAGGTGACTAGTCGGTCACGGGGTAAAGAGATGGAAAAAAAGTCAAAGGGAGAAGGGATTCTGTGTTGTTATAACTTTAATCCGGTATATTATTAGGATATTATTGGACATTCACAAATTCACTTTATCCCTCAACGTACAGAGAGTGAAATTTATTTTTTCCGATCTTTACTAATTCAAATTAGCCCTTCTGTATAGTTTTCTGTTTTATCTGGTTTCAGATCTAAAGAACGGAGTTTTTCGATCGGTTTAACATTTATGTTTCTTTTTCAAGAACCTGTTTTAATATTCACGATGACATCACTTGTGTATTCACTATTGTTTCGTTTTTCGAAATGACGACTATATCTCTTTCAAAATGACTAGATTTATCTTCTAGTTTACTGTAAAGGAACTCAGTTTCGAATTAGGTCTCCTTCCAGGATTGAGAGAAACTCATACTTTCAACTCTCTCCATTTCTTCGACGTGTTTTTTAAACTTCCATTGGTTATAACCAAGTCCGAAGGGTCCACCGAGTCACCTTTTCTTAGACGGACGGTTACGTCCTCTGTGTTCTCCGGGTCCAAGTTAGAGACCCAACCCTTCTAGGAACCTCATCCTTTACCGTTGGATGAGGTCATAAGAACTGACCATTTGGGGTACCTGTCTCCTTGGTCCTCCCGATGTTAGACACCCCAGAGTTTCAGTAGGGTATTTAATTTTTACTTTTCACTTCGTCGTCCACAACTACATCTTCGACGTCGTTCAATAGGTCTTCTAGATTGATTCCATTAATTAATTACTTCTACTAATGTGACTTGTGGTATAAAAGTTCCATCTGTTTTGTCGGAATATATCACCTGTTACAGTAGATCCTGAAAGTATCGATCTCTCCTTTTCAGTTACAGACCGAAGTCTGGAAGTGACTGAGAGAAAAACCCTGATTACGTCTTTTAGGATCCTGGGAATTCTTATTACACTATATATAAGACGGAGACAAGATACTTATCTTGTTGTTTTAGACCTACTGTCAAGTGAACAAATGGTGTAACCAATTGAGGTCACAAATTTTGTTAACAAGTCCCTTTTTTTTTTTTTCTAAGGAAAGTTTGATAATGACAAGTAACTGTTAAGTGGACCAGTGGGTTCTTGAGTCTACTTATACATATTACTTTAAATACAACGAAAGTACGGACCATTATGTTATAGACAAGACGTCGGGTACCTAGTTCCTCATTAAAGCTGAAAGTTCAAAATAATGAATTCCTTATGTGGAATATTCTGATATCGACGGTATCTATCTAAGAAGAATATCTTGACGTCTTTCATTCAACTTCCGGAAGACCTTTCCTAAGTGCTACGAGCCACGGTAATTCTTGTAAACACGAAGTGTCCTTCTCCAGTTTTATAGTTGTAACTTTTCTTAAACCTTCTGTAACTAAGGTTGGGAGTACCTACTCAAACTCCTCAAGTTCTGAAGTCACCTTCTTCATTGACGTCTACACCATTTTTTATCGTGTCTTGAGTTTAATTTCCACCTCTGAACTTCTACACTGACTTTTCAACGTTAGAGTATCATTTTGGTTACCTACTCCTCAACGAAGAATGTCAACTTGTTTCTTTCACAAAAGAACTCTACCTTAGATGAGGACCACTTCTGTGACACTTCCAACAACTTTATTGTTTCCAAAATCTTCTAATATAGTTGAAACAACCATATTGTCCTCGTCATAAACTCTTCTAATTGAGGTTAAAACTTTCTTCAAAACACCCTTTTTACGATAGACGATGTCTCTTTAGCAAGTACTTTCCTCCATGGTTAACTAAACCGTTTCAATTAACAGTAGAATACAACTCTTTAAAGGTGTCGGTTGGGTCCGAAGTCGTTGGTGGTGGGACTAGTCAGTCGTCGGTAGTTGTGACTCCGTTCCAGGAGATAGTTGTATTTCTAATACTGAGTGACTTCCGAGTCTACTACCACTCGTAAAAAACCGTTATTTCATAAAATTCAATCCATAATTATGTAACAAAAATTTCTTCATTACAATAACATGTAAATTATGTGATGTCATATTTGTATTGTAAATATAAGTGATTCTTTGGTTTTTAAAACATACTGAGTTGAATAACACCACCACCCCTTTACTTGGACGTTATAGAGGTTCTATACGAATAAATCTTTTTGTTAGGGTCCACTTAATTCACGAAACTACAATTTTCGTTTGAAAATCATGACAAACATATTGGAAATTCACTGACAGAGGAATCCCATCCACTTCTTAAAGAATAGTTTTACATTTTACACGATTGGTATTTTATTTTATAAGTAAAACTGATATAATTCTAATCCTTGAATAAAGGTAATTTTATTTGTATCGTTTTATATCACTTCACCGTTGTGTGTTTGACTTTCTTCTGTAAACGTTGTGTACTTTCACAGTTTCCGACTATGGTTGTTATTTTTATTTTGAGGATATGTAGTCAGTTGACTCTTTCCTATTTCTTATATGTGTCTTTTTATCCGTTTTTCTATTCGTAAAAGTGGTTTCTATTTTTTATGTCAATTATTTGTATATGTCTTTCTGAAAAGTATTAATTACCATATATTATATTATTTTGTTATTTATTATACGTTATATTATTGTTACCATATTATTAGAGTTTCTGTATAGTATAATATGAGTAAACTAACCTTTTCCTTCAATTCTTAAAACTGTTATAGTAACCTATACCAAAATGTCCTAGAAATATACAACGACCACTTTCACATTTAACCATATTAGTAAAACTTTTTGTTAAATGGTAATAGAATATTTCAAATTATAAGTACCTGATACTGAGTTTTATATGGGGGAAGTTAAAAGAACGTGTTAATGTCTTTATAAGTATCGTCGGGAAAAACATTATCTGTTCCCCACTCTTCCTCCCCTTCGTTTTTTCTTTTTTCATTTTGTTTTGAAAGTTTTGTTAGTGTTATTCTTTTCGTTGTCGAATCTTTCTTCGTGTACGGGAAGTAGTCATCTTATTTATGAACAAGTCACGTTTTTTCGTTCTCGGTCTTCTAACGTACCCCATATATCGAAAATATTTTATGTTTGAGTTGATTTTATTTAGTCATGTATAGAAACTGTGTGTTTTCACTCTATATTTGGAGTAAAACTTTACGTTCTTTTACCATTTTATTACTAGTGTCATCACTAATAGAATCTATCTTCCTTCGTCCGTTATTAGACCGTTTCTTCGTGTTTCCATCCACAATCAATGTTAAACAGTTACAAGACCAAGAGTCAAACCCACCACTCAAATTACTCAAATAATATATTGTTTTTTTGTTGTGAAGAAACATACTGAGATAAACACACCGACTTTAAAAGTTCACACGGTGTGGGACTCTATTCGACTCGAAGTAAACTACTGTGTTGACCATCTTAAGGGAAACAGATTAAGATGAGAATAAATTGTTCACTTTTTCAACTCCGTATCTCTTTGTTCTGTCAAAGAGTGTACTGGATGACGTACGGTCATTATCATGGGTTAGAAGGACGAATAACCGGTGCTACGGATCTTATCCTTACTTTCACTAAGACTCAGTTACAGAATAGGTCTCTAAAAAGAGTCACAACGACCACTATACCGGTAAAATAGAGAGTCTGACATTTAACACTCCGACTCTCTGGACTTTATGACTACAGGTATAGAAGACAACCCGAAGGGTCCACCGAGTCAGTATTTCTTAGACGGACGGTTACGTCCTCTACACCCGAACTAGGGACCCAACCCTTATAGGGGACCTCTTCCTTTACCGTTGTATAAGGTTGTAAGAACAGACCCTTTAGTTTAGTATACTCGTCTCCTCGGACCATCCGATGTCAGGTACCCTGACGCTTTCTTAACCTGTGTTGAATCACTGATTTTTGTCGTTGTTGTTGTTACTGTATAGAAGACAATGACCAGACGTTTTTAGTGGTTAATAAGACCGTACGTCGTTCTTCGTCTTTCATATCGATTTTCTCAGGGTCACGACAATAAACTTAGGAACTACGTCAGTATAATCTATCCTTAACGTAAGGTACTGAAGGAACAATTTACTTATTCATTCGAGAGGAAATACCGATTTCTTAAAATATCATCCTAAAGACCGTGTACGTTGGTTTGTAAGAACTGTTTATGTGAGTTCCTTTCGATTTCTGCTTCGTAGTAGTAGTCTTTACATAACTTTTTGTGTGGAAAGAGCGGTTTCGAAATTAGAAAAGAAAACATGAGTAACTGATATTCTCAAAATACATATTAAAGTCTGGAGTCTAAAGGATAGAAACCTCAGTCACCTACAGAACTAATCAACGTAGAAAACTGAAGAAACCTATTGAGAATTAGGAAAGAGTCAGTCGTGTCTGATCCTTCTGTTACTCCTGTCCTGATACTTGAACTATGATTTTGATTTCCCTCTTCCGTTTAGATTTTTTATTCCTTTGATCAAGAACTGTAATTTTTACAAGTTAAATTTCCCTTTCTTCTATATATTGTTAACTTCTGTGTCTATGTACATTTCTATATAATTTTTAAGTCGATAGATAAAACGTTTCGACGAATACACTTGATTTAAGTCTTAAAAGTAAGACGAAAAGAACTCAGAGTTATAAAATTTAAAAGTTTTTATTTATTATAAGATATGAATAAGAGGTCCTTCTGTCGAAAATAAAAATTAACCTAAAAAAAATTTTTAAAATGAAATGTTATGACATAACCAAAACGGTATGTAACTGTACTTAGGCGGTACCCACATATATTCAAGGGTTGGGACTTGGGGGGAGGGTGGTGGGAGGGGTATAGTAGAGAGACCCAGTAGGGTCACGTGGTCGGGGTTTGTAGGACATAGGACATAACTTGGATCTGACCTCTAAGTAAAGAATGTACTATCATATGTACAAAGTTACGCTAAAACCCCCCTACTAAACCCTCCTTCTGTCGAAAACTGACACAGGAAAAACCGAGAATGTTAAATGAAACAAACCTCTCTCGGATCCCATAGTCACCTGTCTTCTATCTCGAGAGGTTCTTGTAAATAGGTCCTTCTTAAGAATCCTATAACCTTTCCAAGAATCTGTAACATAATCAACTCCCAAGAGGTCTATTTATCTTTGTTATTCTATATACAAATAGACAGACAGAGACAGATGTATAAAAGAAGGGAAAGGACTGAAGTTATATAAATAACACTTCTTCTCTCACACCTTTAACTAACGAAATAATAATAACAATATTCCTAAACCGAATGTACTAATACCTCCTACTGTTCAGGGTTCTAGACGTCAACCATTCGACCTCTGGGTTGTTACGACTACATCAAAGTCAGACTCAGGTTTCAGTCCCTTATTAACTATAGGGTCGAGTTTACGTCGGTCCGTCGTTATTAGGAGAGAATGAGGACCCTCCGAGTCAACAAAATAAGATATGTGTAGGAGTTGATTAGCCAACACAGAGTGAGTATAATCCCTCCTGTAGTACGAAATAAGGTAGATGACTAAGTTTACAATTACAGTAGGTTTTTGGGAATGTTTTATTACAAACCAGTTTATAGATACGTGGGGTAGAGGGTCAGTTCAACTGTTTATTTTAATTGTAGTTTTTGTAACAGATCAAGTTTATAGAACCAAAAGACAAATCTTTTCCTCTAGATCATTCCAATTTATTAGATTTCAGTGTCACGATCAACACGTTTATAGACCTTGATCATGGATCCAGAAGGGTTATGTTCATATCACGAAAAAGGTGATATATTGTAATTGAAGAGGGGAAGAGGTAGGGTTACATCTACTTTGTGAGTAATACGGAGTCAAGTCAAGTCAAGTCAGTGAGTCAGTATAGACTGAGAAACGTTGAGGTACCTGACGTCGCACTGTCCAGAGGGACAGGTAGTGGTTGAGATCCTCAAATGAGTTTGAGTACAGGTAACTCAGTCACTACGGTAGGTTGGTAGAGTAGGAGACAGCAGGGGAAGAGGAGGGTGGAAGTTAGAAAGGGTCGTAGTTCCAGAAAAACTTACTCAGTCAAGAAGTGTAGTCCACCGGTTTCATAACCTCAAAGTCGAAGTCGTAGTCAGGAAGGTTACTCATAAGTCCTGACTAGAGGAAATTCTACCTGACCAACCTAGAGGAAAATCAGGTTCCCTGAGAGTTCTCTCAGAAGAGGTTGTGGCGTCAAGTTTTCGTAGTCAAGAAGTCACGAGTCGAAAGAAATATCAGGTTGAGAGTGTAGGTATGTACTGATGACCTTTTTGGTATTGGAACTGATCTACCTGGAAACAACCGTTTCATTACAGAGACGAAAAATTATACAACAGATCCAACCAGTATTGAAAAGAAGGTTTTTTATTCACAGAAAATTAAAGTACCGACGTCAATACGGAGTCAAGTCAAGTCAAGTCAAGTCAAGTCAGCGAGTCAGCACAGACTGAGAAACGCTGGATCATTGACAATTTTTCTTTATAGTTTCATATTAAATTTGTTTACTTTGGTCGACCTCTTAACCTACTGAAAACCGATTGAAACTGAAGCAAAAAGTAATAATATACTCAAATTACACATATTGTACTTTGTAAACTGGGAAGTTGTCACACCCAAAATTAGGTGTACATTGAATGACAACTGAGAGTATAGACTCTAAGGAGACGTTGGAGACTTAGTTGGTTGATACCTGACACATCATAGCATCAAAATGATAACTTTTTATAGACACATATTCACTTCAATTTTCACTTCAACGAGTCAGTACAGGTTGAGAAACGCTGGGGTACCTGACAGCGGGTGGTCCGAGGAGGTAGGTACCCTAAGAGGTTCGATCGTATGACCTCACCCAACGGTAACGGAAGAGGTCTCCTAGAAGGACTGGGTCCGTAGCTTGGACCCAGAGGGTGTTACATCCGTCTACGAAATGGTAGACTGGATGTGTTAAGTTTAGGTACAACAAGTTCTCACCTGATGTATTAAGTTGTAGATATATGTGACGTTTCACTAGTGGTGGTGTTCAGATTAATGGTAGGTAGTAGTACGTCAACTGAAATAAGTGGGTAAAAATGATGAGAGTTAGGGGAAGGTGAGACCATTGGTGATTAGACTAGAAACATAGATCTTAAACAGAACAAACAAATAAAAAACAACAGAACGAAATCTAAGGTGTACTCACTTTATTATTCCATAAACAGAAAGAGTCTGAATAAAAAGAACTGTATTACGGAAGTTCCAGGTAGATAGAAAAGTGTTTACCATCCTAAAGTGATCAAAATACTGACTCGGTAACATATATATGGTGTAGAAGAAATAGGTAGGTAGACAACTACCTGTGAATCTTTGTTTTCCTCTTTACTTGTTTACCCTGATGTAGTTTGATTTTTATAGAAGACTTGTCGCTTCTTTTGGTAGTTGTGCGTTTACGTTGGCTGACTCACCCTCTTCTATCAACTTGTAGTACACAAACTACACACACACATAATCAGCGAGTCAGTACAGACTGAAAAACGTTGGGGTATCGGATGGTCTGATGAGACAAGTATTCTAAGAGGTCCGTTCTTATGACCTTACCCAACGGTAAGTAAAGAGGTTCCCTAGAAGGACTGGGTCCCTAACTTAGGTCCAGAGGGCGTAACGTCCGTCTTAGAAATGGTAGACTCGGTGGACCCTTCGGGGAATATATAAACTATTCCCCAATTATAGGTTTTATGTGTTTCTTGGATAGGTTGAGTTGTTATTTTTGTTTCTAACTTTTTATTAGTCTCCTAGACTTATCCGTAAAATGGTTTTGTTTGTATGTCTACCGGTTGTCCGTGTACATTTCTACGAGTTTAGTGAGTAGTAGTTCCTTTACGTTCAATTTTGGTATTACCCTATAATGGAGTGTGGACATTCTTCCCGGTAATACTTTTTCGGTTATCCGTCGTTTACAAATTTATCTACACCTTTTTTCCATTGTGACAACTACTCTGACATTCAACATCGATGATACCTCTTGTCATACCTCTAAGGAATTTTTTTAATTCTTATTTTGATGGTATACTGAGTTGATAAGGTGAAGACGTGTAAATAGACTTCTTGTGTTTTGGTGATCAGGTTTTTGTATATATGTAGGTATGCAAATAACGTCATAATAATATATTTTATTAATTCTGTACTTTATTGAAGTTGAAAATTTTAGGTAACTAATTGCATCCTTTTTGTGATCTAACCCTCAGTCCTCTTCCAAGAATAGAAGCAAAAAGGTCATAGATTGACTTACTAGACACTCCTAGTGAAAAGGAGTGTCCCAACGAAAGTCAAAGGAGTAGACTTTTTCTCCCCGATGTGATATTCGAAATTGTAAATATACGTTGGAAGATTAGGACTACGGTGAGTTTCGTAGGTTTATACGGTAGTCACAAAACCATAAACTTACGTGGGTACTCAACGTCTAACGTGTCGAGTGTACTCAGTAAGACGAAGACCACGACTTAAACGACCATAGTTTTGAAACAATGTTTGAAAACGAATAACAATTGAGATTAGAGAGAGTCGTCACCGCAATAGATCGGGATAGAGAAGAATACTTCCGGAAAAAAAAAATATTTACTACAACCAACTTCAAATTTTTTTACTTGTTTTCCAATATATTATCAACAAGTCAGTGAGTCAGTACAGACTGATAAAGGGACAGGAAGTCGTAGAGGGTCTTGAACGAGTTTGAGTACAGGTAACTCAGTCACTGCGGTAGGTAAGTAAAGTAGGAGACGATAGGGGAAGACGAAGGTCGGAAAGGGTAGTAATCCCAGAAAAGGTTACTCAACCGAGAAGAATAGTCCACCGGTTTTATAACCTCGAAGTTGTAGTCAAGAAGGTTACTTATAAGTCCTGACTAAAGGAAATCCTAACTGCCCAAACTACAGGAATGTTAGGTTCCCTGAGAATTCACATAAGAGGTTGTGGTATCAAATTTTCAAGTGGAGTACTATTCAAGAAGGTTCGTCTTTCCGATTATACTAGTAGTTAAAAGAATTACAAATACGACAGTCAAGTGAGTAAGGGAGAAAGGTTGTCACCTCGAACCCAATCATTCAAGAATGTAATACCAAGACATGATAAATGTTTTCGGTTACAATATTTTATTGAATAAGTTCAGTCATATCAAAAAAAGGATATATATAAATACAGAATCTGGAGGATCTTATCGCAATAAGTGACGGAGTATGGGGGAAGATAAGACTTCAAAAGTTAAGTAACTTTACTGATACTAACTTTTTTTCAATAACAACGAAAAACAGTTAAGACATAGATCCTTTTTGTCTGGAATTTTATCTTCTTTATATTTTCCAAGATTAACCACTGTTATTTCCTGTCGTAGTAAGTTATTTCATGTCATAGTAAGTCACAAATGACTGATTTCTGAACCGCGACGTAGATCCGGATATCGACACCACCAATGTTAATCCTCCGTTAGTTTAGAGAAGTATGATCAGAGGTAACGAATTTAATATTGACGTTTTGCGATTTGAGATTTCTTACTCGAGTCAATAAGAAATCACTTATTAAAGGTTAAGAGTTATAACTTGATAAGAGTCAATAAGAAATAAGTTAATCAAGTTACACGACCCCGTTTCCCATTTTCACTTGGTTAAATCGGACAAAGATAAAGATCGACAAATACATATGTGTCTGATAGTTGGTCGACCTTAACTTCCAGGTGATCCTATCAATCTTTTTACTTCCAAAAATTGGATTTTCATGTTAAAGTACTACTGTATGTAAAATTTTAAGGTAAAGTGATTCTTCTTACAGTGTTATCTTTTATTTACAGATGTAAAACTGGTTTATCACGTTGAAAAGTTAAGAACTATATCGACGAATTTTGAACAAGGACCTAACCAAGAAAGTCTATGTGTCGTACACGATTCAGCAAAGTCAACACAGGATGAGAAACGCTGGATTCCTGATATCGGACGGTCCGAGGAGACAGGTACCTTAAGAGGTCCGTTCTTATGACCTCACTCAACGACACGGTAGGAGGTGCCTGTTCCAAGGTCTACATCAGTAACTTGAGTAACCTAATCAATTGTACAAAGTTTCTCTTTACGGAACAGTAAACGCTTTATTTTTCTTTCTGAAGTCACTTAAGGTTTATGTGTACAAAAGATTAGGAACTCTTTTCTTGTTCTATGTCACTCTTACTCTTCTTATTACCTCATTCCTCTATCTTAATCGATTGCCTTTCCTACCAACTATCCTAATAATTCTTACTTTTATGAATTAAAATAATTATAAATTATGGTAAGTAGGTCAATTAAGTCTTATATAATGTTCGTAATTGAATTTCAGATTATTGTAGAGTGAAATTAGTCCACTATTGATCACTATCTGTAAAAGAAACTTTACTGGTACCCTTTGTAACCATTTTAGTCACCCATCTATTCCAGTGTCAAAACCCCAGAAACAGAACAAACTGTCTTATAACGACTTTAAAGTCAGACGTTAAAAATAAGAAAAACGATACAAATTTCGTTAATGACACTCAATAAATGAAAAGAACTATTAATCTACATCACTAATCTCGTACAAAATATAGTGTGACCTTAAAAGAAAAATTTCTTGAGTACTTTTCTTTTGTTGTCGACCTAAAGTACTACACCAATCGTACCATCACAAACTTTTCTCTATTATCCATGTAAAAGAAGGGAAAGTAAATTTCCAGAGTAACATCATACGAAACGTTAGGATTGTAATAAATATCTTGACCTATCATTTACTCATGGCTTATAAGTAACGAGCGATACGTGTTACTACGGTCGATAAGCAGTCGAATCCAAGGAAAAGGGTGATAAAGGTACAATATATTGGTTGATAGACCCTGTACGGACCTAACACAGACCGGAGGTCTATACACTCCGTTCGTTGACACAATGAAAGTTGTAGACCGACCAGTTTATACTTTTGTGACTTATAATATTAGTCACCTTATCTGATGTCTTTGTCTGATTTTTACTTTCTTAGGACATACTGTTTCGTTTAAATCATCAAGAAATAGGTCAACCTTTAGACATACCGGACTAACTATAAGTATCCACTTTTTTTATCAAACGTATTGATTCTTCTGACTAAACCTAATAAGTCTATTTCTGATAGAATAGAGAAGAGGTGAATGTTTATGTGTGTGTTTCCTATTTACGCAACAAAATTAATAACTGACCCCGAAGGGACCACCGAATCTCCCATTTCACAGTGACTTACGTAGTGGAGTATCGAACTACTGTATTATCCGTAATACAACCTGTTGAACCTGTTTAACATCTTTGTGAACATGTATCCCAAACACGTTACTTTTCATTTTGACCCTACAAAGTAAATCCTTCTGGGTATGAAAGTCTTTTCCGTTACCGTGGGGTGAGGTCATGAGAACGAACCTTTTAGGGTACCTGTCTCCTCGGACCACCCGACGCCAGGTACCCCAGCGTTTCTCAGCCTGTACTGACTCACTGAAGCGAAAGTGAAAAGTGAAAGGACGTAACGTCTTCCTTTACCGTTGGGTGAGGTCACAAGAAAGGGCCTCTTAGGGTCCCTACCCCCTCGGACCACCCGACGACAGATACCCCAGAGTGTCTCAACCTGTGCTGACTTCGCTGCATCGTCGTCATCGTCGTATGAAACTAAAGTTAACCGTTTTTTTTTTTTTTTTTTGATAATGTTTTTACATTACAGATCGTTTCGTGTCTGTCTATACCTTACTAATTAACGGATGAATACTAATCTATAAACAATTATTGTCATTGGTTTTGTCGTAGTTGTGGATGATAAATAAATTGTGATATGATACGTAAAACTATACATGTAATAAATGACAAAAGTCTTAGTACGGTGTGAAATAAAGTCCTTTAGGTACCAATTGAGGTATATCATCCGTACTGGTAATAGTCTTAAAATGTCTACCATTTTGACTCCGTATTTCTTATAACTCCAATACACTGAACGAATACAAACGTCAATACTCCACCGTCTTGGTACTCTTGTCCAGACCTTTACCGTCACACCAATAAATGACTCTTAAAATTTAATTTCGTTACTGTTCTCTCGGTCGATTAGACCAAATAAGGGTCACTGTCAGTGCGGTGTCTACAAATGGTTAGACAGAAAGAAAGTTAATAGGTAACTGATATTAAACACCCGTTGAGGAGAAGGGTCAAGACAGAGACAGGGGATCGTCGTTTGACCGAGTCTTTTGTCTTACGGTTAACACGTACTGAAGACTGTTAAAGACCCGTAGAATGATTACCGGAAAAGGTGAATTCCAGTATGAAAAACTCTTTCGTTAAGTTTTTTTAGGACTCGGAAAGGTTTCGTATTCCGGTTTATAAATCCATCTTGGACAACAAGTACCGATCTCTTACTTCTTATGTATTTAATCGAATTTTCTTCTTCGTCAAACTTAATACCTCCCTAATAAAACCTTTCCTTGTAAAATTTTTACCTTTATTTTTCCTACTTTTATTTTATAATTATAGATATGATACACAGTCTTCATCTAGGAAAATGTGTAAAGTTCGTTAGAGAAACAAACTCCCATTCGATAATAAAAGAAAATAACAAGAAGAGACCGATGGTGAGAGTACCAAAGAGGTTTCATAAGAAGATTACAAGGTACCATCTGATTCTAGATCCTCTTCCGTTACCGTGGGGTGAAGTTCATGAGGACGGACCTTTTAGGGTACCTGCTTCCTCGGACCATCCGACATCAGGTACCCCAGCTACTCCCAGCCTGTTCTGACTCGCTGAAGTGAAACTGAAAAGTGAAAGTACGTAACCTCTTCCTTTACCGTTGGGTGAGGTCACAAGAACGGACCTCTTAGGGTCCCTGCCCCCTCGGACCACCCGACGGCAGATACCCCAGCGTGTCTCAGACTGTGCTGACTTCACTGAACCGTCGTCGTCTGATTCTAGATGGATTAATATATATATATAAATATATATACAAATACCTCTCATATTACTACTCAAGTTACAAATAAGACAAGGAAGTTTGTTTAGAAATTGGATCCGTATCTCGTACAGTATCTCGGAGTTATTAAGATTAGCCAGAGAACGACATGAAATTACCTTTCTCATTATCCACGTTCTCTACCAAGTCTAGAGTTAAAATAAAATCTCACCAAATTTAGTTGTCAATATGACTCAACTTGAAAGAACTATACTTACCAAAGTCGATATCTAGAAAGTAGAAATTAGAGAACTATAATTATTGTGATAAAGTTAAGAAGAGATAGATAGGAGAGAAGGTTTGGAGTTCAACAATTAAGGATTGGGACTCTTTAGTATCGTTTTCCCTTTTTGTACCTCTATTTAATTGACATCTCTGTTGTAACAGAGAATACAGTTAATCTACGTAGAACTTTACAAGGTAGTAGTAATACTTCCATTTTCTTAATAGTCATTATAATGTAACATGTACATATATATATATTTATATATATAGTGTGATATATACGTATATATGTATATAATGTAACATAAATAGATAGTGTAGAAAAATATCTAAGTAGAATAATATTTGTGTCACCTTATAATCAATATTTTTCTCTTTTTATTACAGTAAACGTCATTGTACTCACCTGGACCTCTAATATTACAATTCACTTCCTTCAACCTGTCTCTTTCTGTTTATCATGTACTATAGTGAATATACGCCTTAGATTTTTTTTAATATTTTCACTTGAATAAATGTTTCGTCTTTATAAGAGTGTTTATATGTTTTATTTAAATACCAAAGGTTTACCCTATAATCGGAATTCCTCCTCTCTATTTAATCCTAAACCTCTAATTGTATATGTGACATGAGATATATTTTATTTGTCGTTCCTTGATGACATATTGTGTTTGTTAATATAAGTTATAGAACATTACTGGATATGAACCTTTTTTAGTCTTTATATATATATGTGTAATATATATACATATATATATTTATATACATATATTTGTACCCGAAGGGAACACCAAGTCGACCATTTCTTAGACGGACGTTACATCTTCTGAACCCAAGCTAGGGGTCCAGACCTTCTAGTGGACCTCTTCCTTTACCGTTGGATGAGGTCGTGAGAACGGACCTCTTAAGGTACCTGTCTCCTCACCCTGTCCGACGTCAGGTACCTTAACGTCTCAGCCTGTGCTGACACACTTATTGAAAGTGAAGAAAAAGGTGAAAGGTATATATATATGTATGTTTAGTGAAACAACATGTGGAACGACGACGACGACGATGCAGTGAAGTCAGCACAGGCTGAGACACTCTGGGGTATCTGTCGTCGGGTGGTCCGAGGGGGTAGGGACCCTAAGAGGTCCGTTCTTGTGACCTCACCCAACGGTAAAGGAAGAGGTTACGTACTTTCACTTTTCACTTTCCCTTCAGCGAGTCAGTACAGGCTGAGAAACGCTGGGGTACCTGCCATCGGATGGTCAGAGGAGACAGGTGCCCTAAAAGGTCCGTTCTCATGACCTCACCCCAAACACATAGTTGATATGAAGTTTTTTTCTCATCATTCAAAAGGTTCATAAAGATCTAACTGATATTGAAGGAATCTAGAGAAATTCTGTCGGGTCACGTTATAAATGTTTCACCTAACCTAGTCAAGTTATTATTATTATTACTATTACCGTCGTCGTCTTCGTTTGTCAATTATCTAGCACAATATACAGTCTGTGAGAAGTTTCTGGAAATGTTTAACTTGAATAAATTATCGATTGTCCTCTATCTTTGTTTTCGAAGTCGTAGTCTAATGTTAGAAAACTACGTTAAGGATCTACGTCCACTAAAAGTTCTAATTCACGTGAACCATTTTCTGGACTTAATGAAGATAAACGAGGGGAATCTTTCCTTAAAGTACACTAGATAGTACTGTGTTCGGAATCATCTTCACTATACAGTCGTCCCAATAGTCAAGTCAAGTCAGCGAGTCAGCACAGGCTGAGAAACTCTGGGGTACTTAGCGTCGTACGGTCCGAAGGGACAGGTAGTGGTAGAGGGTCTCAAGTGAGTCTGAGTGCAGGTAGCTCAGGCACTACGGTAGGTCGATAGAGTAGGAGTCAGCAGGGGAAGAGGAGGACGGGGGTTAGGGAGGGTCGTAGTCTCAGAAAAGGTTACTCAGTTGTGAAACGTACTCCACCGGTTTTATGACCTCGAAATCGAAGTCGTAGTAACGAAGGTTTCTTTAGGGTCCCAACTAGAGGAAGTCTTACCTGACCAACCTAGAGGACCGTCAGGTTCCCTGAGAGTTCTCAGAAGAGGTTGTGGTGTCAAGTTTTCGTAGTTAAGAAGTCCCGAGTCGGAAGAAGTGTCAGGTTGAGAGTGTAGGTATGTACTGGTGACCTTTTTGGTATCGGAACTGATCTGCCTGGAATCAGCCGTTTCATTACAAACTTATACGATAGATCCAACCAGTATTGAAAAGAATGTTCCTCACTCGCAGAAAATTAAAGTACCGACGTCAGTGTTAGACGTCACTAGGACCTCGGGTTTTTATTTTATTTAGACTGTGACAAAGGTGACAAAGGGGTAGATAAAGGGTACTTCACTACCCTGACCTACGGTACTAGAAGCAAAAGACTTACAACTCGAAATTCGGTGGAAAAAGTGAAAGAAGAAAGTGAAAGTAGTTCTCCGAAAAATCGAGGAGAAGTGAAAGACGGTATTCCCACCATAGTAGACGTATAGACTCCACTAACTATGAAGAGAACCGTTAGAACTAAGGTCGAACACAAAGAAGGTCAGGTAGTAAAGAGTACTACATGAGACGTATCTTCAATTTATTCGTCCCACTGTTATATGTCGGAACTGTATGAGGAAAAGGATAAACCTTGGTCAGACAACAAGGTACAGGTCAAGATTGACAAGGAAGAACTGGACGTATGTCTAAAGAGTCCTCCGTCCAATCCACCAGACTATAAAGGTAGAGAAAGTCTTAAAAGGTGTGAAATAACACTAGGTGTGTCAGTTTCCGAAACCGTATCAGTTCTTTCGTCTTTATCTACAAAAAGACCTTGAGAGAACGAAAAAGGTACTAGATCGTCTACAACCCTTAAACTAGAGACCAAGGAGACGGAAAAGATTTTGGTCGAACTTGTAGTCTCTCAAGTGTCAAGTACATAACGACTTCGGACCGAACCTCTTAAAACTCGTAATGAAAGGATCGTACACTCGACTCCCGTTAACACGCCATCAAACTCGTAAGAAACCGTAATGGAAAGAAACCTTAACCTTACTTTTGACTCGAAAAGGTCAGGACCCCGGTGACGACTCAAAAGGTTTGAACGACCGTATCACTCACGTCGTGAAAGTGTCGTAGTAGAAAGTCCTAAACTTTGTCGAGTTGACCTTAAGATAGTGGAGGTGATCGAAACAAGTATCACTACGAGAGATTCCGGGTGAAGTGAAGTGTAAGGTATCTACAGACCGAGGTCTAATCACCAGTGTAGTAGTACTAATAGACTTAGCACTTCTAGAAAAAACATGTCAAGAAGACACATAAGAACGGTGGAGAAGAATTATAGAAGACGAAGACAATCCAGGTATGGTAAAGACAGGAAATAGCTCGGGTAGAAACGTACTTTACAAGGGAACCATAGAGATTAAAAGAACTTCTCTAGAGATGAGAAAGGGTAAGACAACAAAAGGAGATAAAGAAACGTAACTAGCGACTTCTTCCGAAAGAATAGAGAAGAACGATAAGAAACCTTGAGACGTAAGTCTACGAGTATAGAAAGGAAAAGAGGAAACGAAATACGTCCCTATTACATCTGGTGATACTCAGGAGTCGACGTATATCGCTTTAGAAGGTATCAAAGTAATTTAAAAAACAAAGAGAGAAAAGAGAGAATACGTTAATCTTTACTTTATTTATGGACATACCGTTTCTTCTTGTTTTTTCTGTCTATAGTAAAGTCTTTATTAAGTCTCACAAGTAAACATTCATTAAACAAATGAGGTTATCTACGACGAAACCATCGATTGAAAGGAGTCAATTTAAGAACATCAAATACAGAACAGGACCCAATTTACTCGTGTCTTCCGTTTTGTTATAAAATTCTCGTGACAATCATTTCAGGTCAGACTTGAAGGATTCCTAGTACTGAAAAAGAGGTAGTGTCATCCTGAAGAAACTGGAACTATAACGATCCGGAAATTAATACTTTAAGGTTAAAAAGAGTAAACTTTCTAAAGAAACTAGATTTAAAATAAGGAACTTCCTCCTTTACTCTTCCCCTATATTCTACTAAATAAAAGAGTCGGAAAGAAACGTTTTTTTTTTTTTTTTCGTGATTTTTCACGAAAATGCTCTAGTCACAGTTAGAAGGGATAGGTGTAAACTCTGTTATGGGATTAAAATTGGATATTATAAGGAATGTAATTTTATTATATCATGTAACGTGGGTGAACCACTGAAAATAAAAAAAACACTAAAAAAGAAAGAAAAAAAAAATTAAAAATAAAAAAATAAAAAAATTTAAAATTTTAGAACCACTGAAAATTTCTTATTTTGAGTGAAACACGAAATTTTTAACTATCGACAAAATCCCCGTTTATCTTCTTACGGTGATCGGAAAAAAGGAGGTACCGTGAGGATTCATAGGAACTTTTCTAAAACTCAGAGAACGGACAATTCCGTTCGGATGTTCTTGAAACCTTCATAGTATATACTGTCAATGAATACAGAAGTTTATTCTCATAGAATAAAAACGTCCAGAGAGGAGAGGTTCGAGGAACTTACACTCGGTGACGTTATGATTATCTGAGAAATATGTTCATAAACAACAAGTCAACGAGTCAACAAGTCAAGACAGACTGAGAAACTCTGGGGCACCTGATATCGTGTGGTACGAAGAGACAGGAAGTGGTAAAGGACCTCAAACGATTTTGAGTGTAGGTAATCAGTCACTACGGTAGGTTGGTAGCATAGGAGACAATGGGGGAACGGGAGGACGGGAGTTAGAAACGGTCGTAGTCTCAGAAAAAAGGTTACTCATCCGAGAAGTGTAACCCAACGGTTTCATAACCATCAAGTCGAAGTCGTAGTCAGGAAGGTTACCGATAACTCCCAACTAAAGGAAATCCTGACTGACGAAACTAGAGGAACGACAGGTTCCCTGAGAGTTCTCAGAAGAGGTTGTAGTGTTAAGTTTTTGTAGTTAAGAAGTCACGAGTTGGAAGAAATACCAGATTAAGAAAAAAAAAAAAAAATTAGTAGATTAAGAATGTAGATATGTATTAATGACCTTTTTGACATCGAAACTGATACCTGAAAACAACCGGTTCACTACAGAGACGAAAAATTATACGACAGATCGAAACAGTATCTTAAAGAAGGTTCTTCGTTGACAGAAACATATTCATATTTTATACAGTCATACTCTTTTATCGTGTATATTTTCGTCTCGTTCTCTCAACCCCGTTCTCACTTTTTACTCAATTCCTCACTTCCTGGTTTTACCGTTCCATAAAATCCTTTTATTGATACAAAGTACAAGTCTCACGTCCCACAACAATATACGGATAGTCACAATTGATATAGGGCTTTCATTCACTTTCACAATCAGAGAGTCACCACAAGCTGAGAAACGTTGAGGCACCTGACGTCGGGTATTCCGTGGAGACAGATACCCTAAAAGGTCCGTTCTGATGACCTCACCCATCTGTAAGGGAAGAGGTACCCTAGAAGGACTGTATCCCTAGTTTGGGTCCAGAGGGTGTAACGTCCTTCTAAGAAATGGTCGACTCGGTGGTCCCTTCGGGATGTGTTTGAACTCAGTTCGGAGGTCTAACAAGTACCCTTTATATAATGAGAAAACGTCTTTAACCTTTTAAAAGATCTCTACTTTTAAACTCCTTGTCCCTCTTTATGTATACGACACAAAACTATCTCCACTCACTACTTTGCACTTTCCATCAAAATTCATCTACACACTAGTCATAGCCTATAATAGTGTCTCGTTAGAAAATCTTCGTTTTCTGATACTTCATGTGATAAACTTACCTTCTCGGTAATTTAAACGATTACTTTTCTCTTTCTACTCTCTGTTCACCAGTACTTTTGATTAGACTTTACTCGCTATTTTATTATTACCCAATAATAAACAATCATAATTCAAGGTCTTTATGTATTTGAATGTACCCTGGAGTTCTTCTTTACTCTTCTTTCATGTTTAAAAGAGACACATGTCCTTAACTTCTCGATAATAATGACTTTTGGTCTTACACGTCACCCTATTGGTTATCCAATATTTCGGTGACCGAGTCCCTACACTAGACTTCCTTTACCATTGGGTGAGGTCACAAGAACGGACCTCTTAGGGTCCCTACCCCGTCAGACCACCCGACGGCAGATACCCCAGCGTGTCTCAGCCTCTGCTGACTTCGCTGAATCGTCGTCGTCGTCGTCGTCCCTACACTAGTGTAGAAGGATAGTTCGTTTTTGTTTACCCGCCGACTTCTCTCCCCACCACACTAAAATATTTAATAGGATCGCTTATATTTTAACTTCTTGAGATAGACTTACCCGAAGGGAACATTGAGTCAGCCATTTCTTAGACGGACGTCACGTCCTCTGGGTCCAAACTAGGGACCCAACCCTTCTAGGGAACTTCTTCCTTTACCGTTGGGTGAGTTGGGTGAGGTCATAGGAACGGACCTTTTAGAGTACCTGTCTACCTGGACCACCCGACGTCAGGTACCCCAACGTTTCTCAGCCCGTGCTGAGTGGCTGATTGTGTGATAAACTTACCTCCACTGTCTGACGACACATAACCTTAATTTAATATTGTCGTCGTGTATTTGTACATATAAAAATCAAGTCAAATCAAGTCAGTGAGTCAGCACTGACTGTGAAACGCTGGGGTACCTGACGTCGTACTGTCCGAAGGGACAGGTAGTGGTTGATGACCTCGAACGTGTTTGAGTTCAGGCAGCTCAGTTACTACTATAGGTTGGTAGAGTAGGAAACAGTAGGGGAAGATGAGGACGGAAGTCAGAAAGGGTCGTAGTCCCAGAAAAGGTCACTCAGTCAAGAAACGTAGTCCACCGGATTTATAACCTCAAAGTCGAAGTCGTAGTCAGGAAGGTTACTTATAAGTTCTGACTAAAGGAAATCCTAACTGACTGAACTAGAGGAACGTCAGGTTCCCTGAGAGTTCTCAGAAGAGATTATGGTGTCACGTTTTCGTAGTCAAGAAACCACGAGTCGAAAGAAATATCAGGTTGAGAGTGTAGGTATGTACTGATGACCTTTTTGGTATCGAAACTGATCTACCTGGAAACAGTCTTTTCGTTACAGAGACGAAAAATTATGCGACAGATCCAACCAGTTTCGAAAAGAAGGTTCCTCGTTCACAGAAAAAAAAAAAATTAGAGAAATAAAAAACACAAATAATAATAATAATAAAATGAAATGTTATCCGACGTCAGTGGTAGACGTCACTAAAACCTCTGGTTCTTTTATTTCAGACGGTGACAAAGGTAACAAAGGGGTAGAGAAACGGTACTTCACTACCCTGACTTACGGTACTAGAATCAAAAGACTTACAACTCAAAATTCGGTTGAAAAAGTGAGAGGAGAAAGTGAAAGTAGTTCTCCGAGAAATCAAGAAGAAACGAAAGACGGTATTCCCACCACAGTAGACGTATAGACTCCAATAACTATAAAGAGGACCGTTAGAACTAAGGTCGAACACGAAACTGGTCGGACCGAAAAGTGTCCTACAGGAGACGTATATTCAATTTATTTGTCCCACTGTTATATGTCGGAGCTACAGGAGGAAAGGGTTGAACCTTGGTCAGACAACAAGGTACAGGTCAAGATTGACAACGAAGGACTGGACGGATGTCTAAGAGTCCTCCGTCCGGTCCACCGGTTCATAAGGGTAGAGAAATTCTTAAAAGGTGTCAAAGAAAAAAAAAAAATTAAAATTCAAAAAAATAAAAAAATAAAAAATAAAAAACTAGGTATGTCAGTTTCCGAACCACATTAGTTATTTCGTCTTCATCTACAAAAAGACCTTGATAGAACGAAAAAAACTACTAGGTTGTCTACAACCGTTAAGATAAAAGTACATCTATATCGTTTTCCGATGTCACGTGGACACGGTAAAGACCCTCTTGTATAAACGTGTATTGTTTGGGTGGACACGTTTAGATAACAACCATTAGTCGTATAATAGTCAAATAGAATCGTCAACGAGTAGCAAATCCCCTACGTGTGTGTAAAACTTTTCAGGCAACTTTGGAAACGAGACATAATGGGTACCCTGTTTCGACTGTGAGAATTGACAGAGTCACTACAATAGACGGTAAAAGAGGGAAGAACGTAATTCCCTAAGCCTAAAATATGACTCTCTCACGGTTCTGTCAACCCTTAATAAGTCTTAAACCCTTTTGTTCCCGTTTCATTACGTGTAAATGAGGGTGTATGTAAAACAAACCCTCATATGTGAGTACGTATACTAAAGAAAATTGAAAATTTCTCTCCTAGTGTGAAATCATTACTCTCTGATAGAGACTTGTCTTAAGTTATACATAATACAGAATCGTCAAACTAAATCTCCATTGTTTCCCCTTGATACGTTTAGATCAAAGTCTTTGTTTCTGCCTGACGACTGTATAAACCATTTCCAAACTTTTACTTGGTCACGAAGGGAGTTACACACCGTCTCGATTAATTCTCGAATTATAATTTTTCCCTTCCTTTTCTCGATAGATACAAATTGGATACTCACCCCCATTTCCGTCCTACCCTTATGTAAGCCTAAGAGTGAAACACCCTTATGACTTATCCAATGTAGTTTCTCTCAACTTTGAAAATGAGGTAAGGGAAAGTCGTCACCCCTCTGCAATCAAGAACCAAAACTCGGGTCTAAGATCCCGTTGACGACCTGTTTCTTGATGTCTTATATATTATACAATTTTAAGGATCTAGAAGGGACACTTAACAAAGAGAAAGAATCTTCTCGTATTACACTTTCGATATGTTTAAAGGTCCTTTTGTCTAAATCCTTTTGATAAAAACTAATCTATTATATAAAATAATACTCTTGTAATTCGTTTATCGTACAAAAAAATTATTGGTAAAACATTGGTAAAAGATGAGGTCCCTTAGAAGGGTTGGTTCCCCAACTTGGGTCCAGAGAATGAAGTCTTACATAAGGTCTACTTTACACATCCAGTATCGGAAGTTTTAACCAACAAGAATTTTACTACGACGGAAATTAAACTTAGAACTTCTACCGATATAAAAAGTTTCTCCTTTTACAATCGTTTACAACTTGTTCGTTTACCTCTTCTACCGTCTCCGTTTCCCAATGGGACAGCTCTTCGTTTCACTATTCGTCCCTCTCTCGAGATTCTTTTAAGTTATAACTTTTATATCCTTCTTATAATTGGACCACGTCCTTTCTAGTTACCTTTGTTATTCCAAAAACAAAAAAACACACACACATAATCTCGAAAATAATTTTTACTTTTTTTTTCACGTAGTTCTCAACATATAGTCTACTTTTTCTTCTACATCGAACTTCCTTACCTTTGAAAGTTTAGTTAATTGTTTTATTATATTCCCTTTTAAATGGGATAAAACTTTCCTATATTTCAAAGAACTTTAACTCTGTGATACCGAACTACAGATATAAGTGACTTGTTACAAAAAATAAGTAAAGAACCAAAGACTACGAAAAAAATTTCTACAAAGGTATTACTTCACCGTATATACGTGTTACTGGATAAACACAATCTATAAGACCGGAAAAATAACAAAGACAGAAACTTTAGTGTGGCTAAAAATACTCTATTCCTTACGAGGTTTTCCTTTGAAAGTCCCACTAACGACATATTTTCCCCATTCGAACTTTATTCCACAGTATTACGGTGACTAAATCGTCTTTACAGAGGTGAAACAAGTCATATATAAATGAAAAAATTAAGTGAGGTGATCTTTAAAACAGAGATCAAAAGTACAATATAATAAAATGAGAGAAGATAAGTCAATAGTCACACTATGACTTACAACGATGGAAAGTGTTTTTTCAGACTTTAAGTCCCCTTCGGGACGAAAAGGCACCGGTAACTCCCCGATACCAGACGGTTAAACACCCTTCTTAACAATGTAACTCTTTTATCTACTCATAAAATCGACAAATTTCTGTTAAAAATTTTCTTTTACTCTATTATGTACTTATTCTCATCGGACTTTAACTGACAGTCAGAACAAAATCAAAATCCTTCTTGTAAGTGTCATAAAAGGAGGTAAAAGAAGACTGTATTTAAAGAAGAAAACGGTAGTCCTTATTTTCTTAACTATGAGTATCTTCATTAAAACTACTAAATGGTTGTAAAGTGTACCTTTTCGTCAGGTGGTTTATTTAAAGCTAGTCATGTTGGTTGATATCTTTTGTGTGTCAACTGAATAGGATGTTGATTCATAACTCGTTTCAATTTGTATTATACGTCTTTTGTCGAAAAAAAAAGGACAGAAAAAACTTTGACCGCATGAATTATCGTTAATAAGTTTCCGTCTCTTTTACTTTGATTTTTTAAAATTACTCTTCTCTTTGACATATCCTTGAGGTAATGAAATAAATGGTTATGTGTGTGAATTTGTTTATGTGTGTTTAGGGTGTGTGACGACAAAGAAGTCTTGGTTACAGAACCTTACGGAGGTCAGTACTGATTGATTGAGTTTTCAGTTCCGTAGACGGTAGATACAAGTACAGTCTTAGTACGACTCAGGTCCGTCTCATATCTTTACCCTCTCTATTGGTCTACGAGTATTTATTTTCCAAAGACACTTTTTCGATGTTACGTTCCCGTAAATTTACATCTACTTTTTTAATAGGTTAACTTCCAAAAAGTTTATAATATTTTTGTACTGAATTATGATACCTATTCACAGATTTGAGTAAATTGATCCGTCTAACCAAAACGGATAATTTTATCATTTATAAAATTACGTACACAGTTAACGTTAATATCGACACGATAAATAAACGATTACTATATTCCTGATAAAGGTGAAGGGAAAAAATTGGAGTCGGAGTTTTAATCTTATTTCATAAGAATATGTAAACTCCAAAAATAAATACATTAAAAAAAAAAAAGATTTTAAAGGTCTTAAAACTTTACTTCTCATCGTTTTTCTTTCGAAGAAGACCGTGAATTCCAAGTTCTTCCACATACGTAAAATCTCCTTATAAATTAGAACTTTTCTAAGGTTGAATGAAAACTCTCAGTACTTTCTCGAGAAATCAAACCTCTTCAAAATATAAGAATCGTTTGTGGGTAAGAGGTCTCAGGGTCTGATTTACCTCGGCTGTAACTGAGAAGTCTTTAAGAAAAATGGGTATCAAAAGGACTAGTCACTTAAACTTAGTATTGTTAAATTATAATACGTAAATACGTACACGTTTACAGTTGTATAAGGGAAGGATTCGAATCGGTTTTAGATAACGGTTGTTACTAAAAGAGTGAAAGACCTGTCTAGTGTATAAGATTAATGTGTGACTAAAGTTAATAAAATTTACAAAGAGAAAATTTCCATTTAAGGTTTTAACGAAACCCCTAAAAATTTGATACCCCTTAAAATTTTTTTAAATCTATAGAATTTCATACAACCCTCATCTCTTACAATCCATAATTCATCGAATGACTCCAGACACGGTCAGAAAAATGTATACTACTACCTTTCCGGGGTCCCTGATATGTACGAAGGAGTCTTATCGTGTCATGTCCGGTCACCCATATCTGACCCATTGTTCCTGTCACTGAGAGAATCTCCTTTACAACTCACCACGATAAAAGTGATGTTTGGTAGTCCACACACAAGACTACATAAAGTGTTAAAACCAGACAACGACTGTAAAATACACTTCTCAAGTTGTACGATACTCGCAAGAGTAAAACAGAATAGTAAAAAAAGATTTCAGGATACGGTCGACAGTACTGTGAACAATCTGAGGAAACTCTATTTTGATCTCAAAATTTGTGGTTCTTATAGATTTTCATGTTTCATCACAAAATCACAAGAATATAATTGAAATAGTATTCGAGATACGAAATTATCCTCTGTGATTAGTCATCAGTGACTCTACTGAATTTACCATGCAATCACAGTGTTTGATATCGAAAAATTTTTGTCTGGTCCAGATAGTAGTAGTAGTAATAGTAATAGTAATGATAGTGGTACCTGTTTATATTTATGACTCGTGGTTGACACACGGACTATAATATGATCCTCCAACCTCTTGTAAAAGTCACTAATGACTTCTACATATATAAAGAAGTATGTTTAGTCCTGAAGTACATATAATCCTTGACTTAGTCTTTGTGTGTCACATTCGTGATTTCTTACCACTTTATAAACATCTTTTACTTTCATCTAATAACACCTATGTAATGATATTAAAAATTTAAAAAAGTCATTAAAAGTGTGAATAAACCTCTCCCCAAGGACCATTTACACGACCCAGGTTCATCCGTCTACTCCTTCCCTTTTCATTATTTTTTATTACTTCATTCGATACTCTCTCCATTTCCTTATCGACTCTCTTCACATTCTAACGGTATATCACGTCCAAAGTGATCCTGGAAGAAAAACAAACGGACTATTAAATAACAAATAGGGAACAATCTTTATCCGTAAAGGGGTCTACAACGAAGACACAGACGACGGAAACTATATATAACGTTGGTAGTTTATGAGACACCGTAGTTATCCCTCTTATCCTATCTCCTCACAAGATTGGTAATTTACTCGAATATGGGTCCCGTTTTAAGATAAAAATAAACTATGGTCTAGACCAGGTCTATACTCTTCGTGAAGTAAACAAAATCTAAAAACGTTTGTTATAGATTCACGAAAAACCCCACCCCTATCGTAACGATCACCTTTCTGTTGTCTGAGATCAGTCATTTTGGAAACAAGTTTAAGTCCAATACATTGGTACTTTTTTTAATGAATTTGAACGAATCGTAGTCAAAGTAATAAACGTTTTACAGTTCTATGTTATTTCTTGTACGACACACGACACGAACTAGCAAGTCAGTACAACTGAGAAACGCTGAGGTAACTCACATCAGACGGACCGAAGGGACAGGTATCCCAAGAGGTCCGTTCTTATGACCTGACCCAACGGTACGGGAGGAGATCCCCTAGAAGGGTTGAGTTCCTAACATGGGTCCAGAGGAAGTAACGTCCACCTAAGAAATGGTAGACTCGGTATTAGTTCTTATTGTGGATGGATTCTCTGACTCGTAATCCTAAGTGGTAATACTGTTATATATTAAGATTTAGACTGTGTGTCTGTTATCATTTTTCATTTATAATGAAGAGGATGTACTTAAAATTATAAATTCATAGTAATTCATCAGACACTTAATTAGTGAATTTAGAAATATGTACATTATTTCATTATAACAGAAGTGCAAACAAAACGACATTTATTTAGAATGGATGTTATAAAATACTTTAACTTATACCACTAAAAAAAGGGGGACGCTCGTTTAGGTTGTCCTACTCTAGTTTTCTAATACTACTAAAACATAAGGGTTTTCCTAGTCGACTTATTTTCAACTTCTCAAGACACCCGCCAGGGTTCTACCGTCTCCTTATACAGTTCCTGTAGTGAAAGAGGGGGTGTTTAAGTAGTTTTGTAGTAAACTTACGACTCGTTGAAGGTGTTTCGTCGAAGACCTGTGACCATCTCCTGTGGTACATGGGTCTTTCCGTCGGATAAGAAAAGCTTTCCTCCATCCTGTTTTATATTTTTTGTTTTTCTCTCTAATTTCTCAATCCCTACCTCTGGGTAGTACCCTTCCCTCAACACTTCCTCCTCTTCAAAGGTTTGTCGTCCTTTGGGAGAGTGACCACCCAGACACCCCTCAAAACCTTAGAGTCTCCCGTTGTTTTGGACCTACTTTGTGTGTGTGTGTGTGTGTGTGTGTGTGTGTGTGTGTCTTATATACGGATTTACGTTGAGGTTCACTTCTTCATCGGGTCTACGAACACAGGTGATGGTCACTCGTCCCTCCCCGACCTGTCACATCTTCTGTCCGGATTATTTTTCGAACCGTTTTATTAATTTGTTAGAACGACTCTCCTGTGATGAGTTATACACTGAGGACTTCCTTAACTTCTTCCTTGTTTTTTGAAGAACTTTCGTCCTATATACGGACCCCAACCTTTCGGTAGTTGTCTGACAAGGTTAGAAACCCCCGACCTTCCGTGTATTTCTATTGACCCAGAAACGGGAACTCCGTCTTTTTGTTCCTATGTTTTTACAATTTACGATTGACGTGTCCTAATAGTGAGTTCCGGTCGACCGGATGATACGAGTACATTTGTACATGTTCGTTCAGAGTTTTTCATATTATTTCGTCTGAACTCTGGTGAAACTCGCGAAAATGGAACACCACCACAGCCAGGGGACTACGGACGACATTGAAAGAACTCACAAAGAGTAAGAAAACGGTACGGTGTGAAAACCTTTGGACACGACAGCTCCATCTGAGCTGTCTGTCCCTCCGTGTCTGACGTAGGAACCAGGAATCCCATTCCTGGTCCGGACTTACGGGACTCCTGTTAGACTCCCTCTATTGCACTCTATCGTTGGGTTTGACACCCTGTCAGTCTTCTCTTTTTTTCTTGAAAGGACACTTTCCGAGATTGGATTCCACGTCGGACCCGGTTAGTGTCTTGTTTCCTAACTCGTTTGTGGCTTCCTCTCGGTCACCCGACACATGTCCGGGGATGGAGGGTGGTCTCCGTCTCTTCGTCAACACGCTGTCGGACTCAACCTTCCGTTCCCCGTTAGAGTCGGGGTCTCTGGTTGTAGGAGGTGGTTTAACACTCGTCCAAGGGGGTCAACGGTCAGTGCAGAAGGACCCTAGGACCTTCCGACTGTAAACGGTCCTCCCAGTTCCGGACTCTAGTCGAGGGGTCTCCTCTGTGTACCGTGTGGTCTCTGTCGTGAGAGTGTCACGTAGGGCCTTTACTCGTCGGTCCTGGTCCCTGAACTAATTGTGTGTCCCGGGTGGACCCCGTCACGTGAGCGTATCTTGGAACAGTGGACTCGACGGACCTGGACCCTTCCCGTGTTTTGTGTATGGGTTGACTCAGAAATGGGAACGCCTTATGGACTCTTGAACTTGGACTCGTCGAATCTAGACCCTTCACGTACTTTGTGTCCTGTGTGTAACCTCTCATGGGGACGTCTCGTTGGACCTCGGACTCGTCACATCTGGGTCTTTCGTGTACGGAGGCACTCACCCCCGTTTGGTTGACACCAGGTTCGTGATACTCGTGAGGTGTGTGTGTTGTTACTATAAACAAACGTCACAGGGAGGGAGGGGTGTTGTGTTGACTTGTTCACTCGGATTTATTCACTGGTGGAAACGGGGGAATACAGTCCCACCTTTAATGTGTGTCTTCTCTGAAAGTTTGTCTCCTTCGGTTTTATTTCTTCTCCCTTGACGAGACGTTCACTGTCCACGTTACCTGATTTTGGGACAGCATTTACAACTGATTCGTAACTTTCCCCTAATATCTGGAACTCTTATTGTTCGACCTTGTTCCTCGATAGACTTTGCCTTGACTGGGGTGTGACAGGAGTCGTTTGTCGAGGTCTCTTTAAGGATCTATATAAAAATGACAATAGTAAAAATTACAAAAATTAAAAATTCAAGAAATAATAAAAAATTAAAAGTAAACATATTGGATGATAACGGAACGTTTTTTACTAGGATAAAATTTCGTTTAAAGTGTGTGTGTGTGTGTGTGTGTGTGTGTGTGTGTATATATATATATATATTAAAAACACTAACTAAAACGAAACATAGAAATTATAATATAAAAACTCTCAGATTGGAGATGAGATCTATGAATTAGAAACGAAAAACCATAAAGAAGAGTTATAACATGGAAAATCTTAGATTAAAAGTAATAGGTAAAAGTGTATCCCGACACTAATGACCGAACTAACGAGAGAGGGGAAGACTGAGAGGAAAAAAAACGGGTCCAGTGGAGACAGAGGAGGGAGGTTGAAGAGAAGAGACGATTGAGACACTGAGAGAGACCCACAAGACCCGACACCTCTTATGAACCCTTTGACTAATGACCGATCTAACAAGAGAGGGGAAAACCTAGGGGGAGAGGAGGAGGGCCAGTGGTGATAGTGGGAGGAGGGTGAAGAGAAGAGGTACATTGAGACACTTGGAGAGACCCACAGGGAGTGACATCTCTCAGAAAAGTTGTATTTGGATTTACAAAATAGTAGACACGACATACCTATCTCTTCAGAACTCCGATAACATTCTTATTCTGACTTTCGGTCTCCGTCCTCCGAATTTAAGTTTTGAACTCTTGTGGTCTTTTGAATTTTTTTTTAGTAAATAAAATTAACCTCCGATTAATGAAATGTTATAACATAACCAAAACGGTATGTAGTTGTACTTAGACAGTACCCACATGTGCACAAGGGGTAAGACTTGGGGGGAGGGTGGATGGAAGGGTATGGTAGGGAGACCCAGTAGGGTCACGTGGTCGGGGCTCGTAGGACATAGTACGTAGCTCGGACCTGACCGTAAAGTAAAGTGTATACTATAATATGTACAAAGTTACGGTAAGAGGGTTTAGTAGGGTGGGAACGGGGGAGGGTGCCTCAGGTATTCTGACAAGACATGTAGACGCAGAGAAAACGACAGAGTGTATGTCCCAATAGTAATGGTAGAAAGATTTAAGGTATATATATACGCAATCATATGACATAATGACAAAAAGAAGGACCGAATGAAGTGAGACATATTATCCGAGATCAAAGTAGGTACAGTAATCTTGACTAAGCTTGCATATGAAAATTACCGACTCATTATGAGGTAACACATATACATGGTGTCTAAAGAATAGGTAAGTAGACGACTACCTGTAGATCCAACGAAGGTACAGGACCGATAATATTTGTCACGATGCTACTTGTAACTAAGGTCCCTTGTAATTAGTTGTTCTCAAGTAGTTTTTCCGAGGTCTGGATGTGACTTTGATTCGTGGTGGGTTCTCTGTTGTTCAAGGTCTCGTTCTGTATGGTACGATTAAGAAACCCTTGCTTCCTTGTGTCGTAACTTGTAATTTTATGTCCGACGGGTTTCGGTACGGTTTGGGTATCTGTGGGTTTTGGAGTGATGATCTGTGAAGTAACGTGAGGTCTCTCTTCTCTAGGTCGAGGTGGGTGGTCTTGTGTCTGTGTTCGAAGGGATTGTTCCTTTGGAACTGTTCGGTGATTAGGTTGGGGTGGGTGTCCCTGGTTCGAGGTGTTATTTCTACTTGGTACTTGAAGATCGGATGTCTTTCCGGTGGTGTTTGTTTCGTCAGATTTGTTTTACTTTTCCATCTCTTTATAAGTTGTCCTTTTCCTTGTACTATTTACGGGTGGTTTGGTTTGTTATCTCCTCCTCTATTCCTAAGATGGACCTTTTATTAAGTCTTATTATTATCATGTCTACTAGTTTCTAGAACTTTTATTTTACCTCAGTGTCTATTTATCTAATCACTGTTCCTAAGTCTTCTACGTTATTTACAAATTGTTTCTGGATCTTCATTATCTTTTCTCGGTTAGTTATTGTTTATTACGTTATTGACTCTATTTTTCGTGTGACCTCCCTTGGTTGTCATCTTATTGACTCCGTCTTCTATCCTATTCACTTCACTTTCTGTCTTACCACCTTTATTTACTTCGTCTCTCCTTTTTTCTCAATTTTCCGTACTCCTTTTGAAGTCTCTAGTGACCCCGTCACAATTTATGGGGTTGTAAACTTAGTATCCTCAGGGTCTTCTTCTTCTGTTTTTCTTTCCGGTACTCTTTTATGAACTCCTCTATTATCAACTTTTTAAGGGATTTTACCTCTTCCTTTATCGGTGGGTTCAGGTTCTTTGGGTCTCTCAGGGTTTGTCCTATTTGGGTTCCGTTTTGTGGGGTTCTGTATAATTAGTTTAATTACTTCTAGTTTGTGTTTATTGTTTATAATTTTCGTCGTTCCCTTTTTGTTGTTTATTGTGTTCCCCTAAGGGTATTCCTATTGTCGACTAAAAAAGTTATTTGAGAAGTCCGGTATTCCCTTACCGTCCTGTATGAATTTCACTCCTTTCTCTTTTTGGATTTGGGTTTAACGATATGGGTCGTTCCTAGAGTAAGTTTATACTTCCTCTTTAGTTTCCGAAATGTCTGTTCGTTTTCGACTCTCTAAAGTCGTGGTGGTTTGGTCAAAAAGTTGTTTACGATTTCCTATAAGAGATCTCTCCTGTGTGTCTTGTGCAAATATTTGAGCTTGGGTTTTGTTGTTGCATTTGCCGTTACCCTAATATGAATAGTTATTAATGGAATTTACATTTACCCAACTTACGGTGTTGGTTTTCTGTTTCTTGACCGACTTACCTATGATTTTATTCTGGGGATACATACAACAGATGTTCTCTAGGTGGAGTTTCTTCCCTGTGTATCTCTACCTTTCACTTTCAGACCTTTTTTATAAAGTACGTTTGACTCTGGTTTTCTTTCTTCCTCATCGTTATGAGTATAGTTTACTTTACATGAAACTTTATTACCGGTACTTTTCTCTGTTTCCTATGATGTACTACTAGCTTCCAGGTAGGTTCTTCTTCTATTTTGTTGATATTTATATAAACGTTGTTTGTATCCTTGTGACGTTATACATTCCGTTTAATATTGTTTATACTATCCTCTTTAATTACCATTGTGTTATCATCACCCTCTGAAATTATAGGGTAAGTGTGGATACCTATCTATTTGGTTTGTCTTTTAATCGTTCCTTTGTGTTTCAAATTTACTATGTTACCTGGTCAATCTGAATTAACTATAGACATCCAGTAAAGTGGGGGTTTTGTTACTTAAAGTGGAAAAAGAGTTCACGTGTACCTTGGAAAAGGTCCTATCTAGTGTAGGACCTGGTATTTAGATCGGAACCATTTAAGTTTTTTTTTACTTAAGTAAAGTTCGTAGAAAAGACTAGTGTTACACTATACTAATCTACAGTTGATGTCCTTTTTTTTATCTTTGTATACCTCCAATTTTTTGTGCACAGACTTACTTATTGGTTGTTTAGTGTCTTCTTTAGTTTATCCTTTAGTTTTATACGTAACTTTCTTTACTTTTAATTTTGTGTTGTTGTGTTTTGAATTCCCTAAGTCATTTTCGTCACGATTACTCTTCCAAGTATCGTTATGTTCGAATGTTCCTTTTATGTTCGTTATGTTCCTTTCTTTTTTCCTCTTCTTATTTTTTGTTTGTTTGTTTGTTTGTTTGTTTTTGATCTTTACTTTTACCTCTTTAGTGTAGACTGTTGTGTCTTTATGTTTCCTATTATTCTCTGATGATAGTCGTCGATATCCTGAAGGGACCACCGAGTCTGCCATTTCGTAGACAGATGTTACGCCCTCTGGGTCCAAGCTAGGGACCCAACCCTTCTAGGGAACCTCTTCCTTTACCGTTAGGTGAGGTCCTGATAACGGACCTTTTAGGGTACCTGTCTCCTCGGACCATCCGATGTCGGGTACCCCAGCGTTTCTCAGTCTGTGTTGACTCGCTGAAGTGTCAGTGTAGTCGTTGATACACTGTTATTTTACTTGTCGAACCTTCTTTACCCGTTGAAGAATCTTTTCATATTGACAGGTTTTGACTTGGTCCTTCTTTATCTTTTAGAAATGTCTGGGTAGTGTTCGTGCCTTTAGGTTTGACATTATTTTTTAGAAGGTTGTTTCTTTTCGGGTCCTCGACTACCGAAGTATCCACTTAAGATGATTTTTAAATCTCTTCTTGATCGTAGTTGGGATGAGCTTTAGAAGGTCTTTTAACGTCCCCTTCCATTTGACGGTTTGAGTAAGGTACTCCGGTGGTAGTGGGAGTATCGTTTTGGTCTGTTTCTATGGTGATTTTTTATTTTGATGTCCAGTTATAGTGACTACTTGTACCTACGTTTTTAGGAATTCGTTTAAGATCGATTGTCTTAGGTCACTGTATAATTTTTCCAGTATGTAGGACAGATCACCAGAAATAGGGTCCCTACGTCCCTAAGAAGTTATAAGTGTTTAGTTTGTTACACTATACGTGTAATTGTTTAACTTTCTATTTTCTGTATACTAATAGAGTAGTCTACGTCGCTTTCTGAAACTGTTTTAAATTGTGGGTAAATACTTTTTTTTTTCTGGAGGTCTTTCGTCCGTATCTTCCTTGTATGGAGTTGTATTATTTTCGGTATACACTATTTGGGTGTCGTTTGTAATACGAGTTACCACTTTTTAACTTTCGTAAAGGGTATTTTAGTCCTTGTTCTGTTCCCACGGGTGAGAGTGGTGATGATAAGTTGTATCAAATCCTTCACAAGTGGTGTCGTTAGTCTCCTCTTTTTCTTTGTTTTCCTTAGGTCTAACCTTTTCTTCATTTTGAGAGTGACAAACGTCTACTGTACTAGGAAATATATCTTTTGGGATTTCTATGGTGGTCTTTTAATGATCTCGATTAGTTACTTACATCATTTGTATTACCTATATTTTAATTGTGTGTCTTTAGGGAGTATAAGGATATACGATTGTGACTCTTTTGTCTTTCTCTTTAATTCCTTTATTAAGGTAAGTGGTAACGTTACTATTCTTATTTTATGGATCCTTATTTACATGGATTTCTTTGTTTTCTGGACATATATCTTTTGATATTTTAAGACTACTTTATTTAGTTTCTCCTGTGTTTATCTACCTCTTTATATGGTACGAGTGTCTAGTCTTCTTAGTTATATCACTTTTACTTATATGATACGTTTCGTTAGATATCTGAGTTATGTTAGGGATAGTTCGATGGTTACATTAAAAAATGTCTTGATCTTGTTTATTAAAATGTTAAACATACCTTTATGTTTTTTTTTTTTAGAGTTTATCGGTTTCGTTAGAACACTTTCTTCTTACCTTGACCTTCTTAGTTGGACGGACTAAAGTCTGATATGTTGTTTCGATTTCAGTAATACTGTCACACCATGACCGTGTTTCTGTCCTTATATCTAGTTACCTTGTTTTATCTTTATGGTCTGTATGTAGGTACGTGGATACCTGTGGTATTGAAACTTTTTCCTCCGTTTTTATATGTTACCTCTTTTCTGTTATAGAAATTGTACACCACGACCCTTTTGACCAGTTGGTGGACATTTTCTCACTTCGATCTTGTAAAAGATTGTGGTATGTGTTTTTATTTGAGTTTCACCTAATTTTTATATTCTGGTATTTGACATTTTAAGGGTCTTCTTTTGAATCCGTTTCGTGAGAGAACGTCTTTAGTGTCGTCTTAGGAGATACTAGGTGGAGGGTCTCATTACCTTTATTTTCGTTTTATTTACCCTGGATTATTTTGAATTTTCGAAAATGTGTTGTTTCCTTTGATTTTCGTTCCACTTTCCGTCGTAAGTCTAACCCTTTTTTATTATCGTTTATTTCGTTGACTGTTTCTTAGAATTTTTATATATTCATCGAGTACGTCGAGTTATGGTCTTTTTATTTACTGGATTAGTTTTTTACCCGGTTTCTTGATTTGTCTGTAAATAAGTTTCTTCTGTATACCTACCAACTGTTTGTGTACTTTTCTACGAGTTGTAGTGAGTAATAGTCTCTTTACGTTTAGTTTTGGTGCTACTCCATGGTAGAGTGTGGTCGACTTACTGGCGATGTTTTTCAGAGGTATGTTATTTACGACCTCTTCCACGTCTCTTTTCCCTTAGGAGAATGGGACGACCACCCTTACGTTTGCTCATGTCGGTAATACCTCTTGTCACACCTCTCAGGAATTTTTTGACCTTTATCTTGACGGTATGATGGGTCGCTAGGATGACGACCCTTATGTGTGACTCCTTTGGTCTTGACTTTCTCTGTGGACATGAGTTTACAAGTAGTGTCGTTACAAATGTTATCGATCCTGTACCTTCTTTGGATCTACATGTAACTGTCTGCTTACCTATTCTTTCGACACCATGTATATGTGTGACCTTATAATGAGTCGGTAATTTTTCTTGTGTAAACTTAGTCAATATTACTCCACCTATTATGACCTCGGATAATATGTCTCGCTTCATTCAGTCTTTCTTTTTGTGGTTATATCATATAATGACATATATATACCTTAAAACTTTCTACCTTTACTACTGGGATATATGCTCTGTAGTTTTCTCTGTGTCTGTATTTCTTGTCTGAAAACCTGAGACAACCTCTTCCGCTCCCACCTTACTAAACTTTCTTATCTTAACTGTGTACAAATAATGGTATACACTTTGTCTACTGGTCAGATTCAAGTTACGTACTTTTGTCCTGTGAGTTTCGGTCACCTGACCCTGTTGGGACTCCTTATCCTACCCCTCCCTACACCCCCCCTGAAAGTCCTACCACCGGTGTACATGTGGGTACCGACTAAGTACAGTTACATACTTTTTTTGGTGATGTTATATGTTATATAATTAAATTGATTGGAGGTTAATTTTTATTTAAAATTCTTTATGTATTTTTACTTTTTTTCTTTTCAACTCCTCAAGATATAATTTTCTAGTGTGGGGTTTTCTCCATATCCAAACTAAAAGTTAAAGACCACGATATGATATCCTTATTTTTTTAAGAGGAGTTTTCCTTTATTATAGTTTTAGTTTGTAAGGAGATTTATACTGAAACCTTTATGAACATCTTATCTGTTTTTTATATGATGGACACGATCCAGTTTCATTATGAGAATGTAGAACCTGTAACTCTATGAATTAGAGTCCAAGTGTGACGCAATGTTTGTACTAGACTCTTTGACAACTGTGACAAACAACAAAACTTAAAAAAAATCTAATTTATAAAGAATCTTACTGACCAGATAACTAACCTGAACCTTCATTTAAAAGAATACTGTTGAAAACAACTATAAATAATTTAAGTGACGTTTAAAAAGTCTTATTGATAAATAAAAATTGCACCAAAACCCGTTCGATAAAGTTAGAACAAAAGTACAATTACTCCTCGTTTGTCTTAGTAAAAGGTAGAGACAGTAAAGTATTAAACTGTTAAGATTATAACGTCAACGGAGTCTTATATTATGAACCAGTCCTCCTATTTTACACGTTTTTTAACAACTTTCGTAAAGTTTATCGTTATCTACAAAAACTTTTGAGAAACTTTTATTTCCTCATATATTCGTACGTACACACGTACGATTTAATGAAGTCAACACAGGTAGAGAAACATTGGGATGCCTGACATCGGACGGTCCTAGAAGACAGGTACTGTTCTTATGACCTCACTGAACGGTACGGGAGGAGGTCCCCTAGGATGACTGGGTCCCTAACTTACGGTCCGAAAATACAGAGGAAGTGACCGTCCGTCCAAGAAATGCTGAATCACGGTGGACCTAGTCAGCGAGTCAGCATAGGCTGAGAAACGCTGGGGTAGTTAACGTCGTGTGGTCCGGAGGGACAGGTATTGGTAGAGGACCTCAAGTGAGTTTGAGTGCAGGTTCAACCACTACTGTAGGTCAGTAGAGTAGGAGACAGCAGGGGAAAATGAGAACGGGGGTTAGGGAGGGTCGTAGTCTCAGAAAAGGATACTCAGTTGGGAAGCGTACTCCACCGGTTTTATGGCCTCAAAGTCGAAATCGTAGTTAGGAAGGTTTCTTGTGGGTCCCGACTAGAGGAAGTCTTACCTGACCAACCTGGAGGAACGTTCGGTTCCCTGAGAGGTTTCGGAAGAGTTTGTGGTGTCAAGTTTTCGTAGTTAAGAAGCCACGAGTCGAAAGAAGTGTCAGGTTGAGAGCGTAGGTATGTACTGGTGACCTTTTTGGTATCGGAACTGATCTACCTGGAAACAACCGTTTCATATGTTATAATAATTTGAACTCAGTCAAATTAAACTCTTTGTATTAAATTTATGTTCTAAATTGACACAGGTCCTAGAATTCTCTATATTTGATGACACATAATATATCTATTCGTTTTTTATATATAACGTGACGTATAGTGTCTTATAGTATTGGTAACAGAACCTTATTGAAAATTACGTCATATTATACATTTTTATGACTTTGTGATACGGTATATAGACTTTAATTATATTATAACAATTAATTGATATGAAGTTTTTTCATTTCTTGATTTTGTCTTCTTATTTTCTAAAAGTGGTTTTTCTTTTTTTTTTTTTTTTGTTCTTACACGGTTTCTGTCTTGAATTGACGGGAAAACCCGTATGACGAAGGGAGCACCGAGTCGACCATTTCTTGGGTGGACGGTACGTACTCTGGACTCAAGCTAGTGACCCAACCCTTCTAGGGGACCTTTTCCTTTCCGATGGGTGAGGTGATAAGACCGGACCTCTGAAAGTACCTGACATATCAGGTACTCCAGTGTTTCTCAGCCTGTGCTGACTCGGTAAAAGTGTGTGTGTGTAAAATCTAAGGTGTATATTCACTATTATATGTCATGAACAGTAACAGACAGACTAAATAAAGTGAATCGTACTATGGGAGGTTCAGCTAAGTACAAAATCGTTTATCTTTTTAAGGTAAGAAAAATACCGACTAAGCACACACACACACACACACACACACACACGTACGTGATGTAGAAGAAATAGGTAAGTAGACAACTATCTGCGAATCCAATGAAATTATAAAAACGTTCAACATTTATTATGACGAGACTTGTAACCCTACTTACATAAAAATAACTTGACCGTAAAAGAAAAAAGAAAAGAAAAAAAAAAATTTAAAGTCTATATATGAGTCCTCACCTTAACGATCCAGTATGTTATTAAGATGACGATCAAAAAACTCTTTATAGGTATGACAAAAGGTGTCACCGACGTGGTTAAAAAGGTAGTTGTTACAAATTCCCAAGAGAAAGAAGGTGTAGGAACGGTTGTAAACAATAAGTGTAAGAAAATTACTATCGGTAAGACTGTCTATATTCCACTATAGAGTAGCACCAAAATTAAACGTAAAGAGATTACTGATTACTACAACTCGTAGAAAAGTACACTGAAAACCGGCAGACATACAGAAGAAAACTTTTTACAGATAAGTCCAAAAGAAGAGTGAAAATATAACCAAACAAACGAAAAAACTATATCAACATGTTCGACGAATATATAAAACCTACGATCGGTGAATACTTAATATTGTAAACTTTTATAAAAGAGGGTAAGTCATACAACGGAAACGGAAAACAACTACCAAAGAAAACGAAACTTTTTCGGATATTCAAATTAATTCAGGGTAAACAAAGAAAAGTGAAGAGAAAGGAAACGAAATCCTCTGTCCAGGTTTTTTATAACGATGTCAAATACAGTACCTCCATACGGATACGAAAAGATATCAAAATATCAAAGGTCCGAATGTAAATCCAGAAATAAAATAAAAACATATACTACAATCTTTTACAAGATTAACGTAAGGAAGTGTACATCGACACTCTCGTTTGGTCAGTTAGGAATTCCTTTAGTTAGGACTTATAAGTAACCTTACTGACTACGACTTCGACTTTGAGGTTATGAAACCGGTGGACTACGTTTCTTGACTGAGTAACCTTTTCTGGAACTACGACCCCTTCTAACTTCCGTCCTCCTCTTCCCCTACTATCTCCTACTCTACCAACCTACCGTAGTGGTTGAGCTACCTGTACTCAAACTCATTCGAGACTCTAAATTACTACCTGTCCCTCCGGACCGTACGATGTCAGGTACCCCAGTGTTTCTCTGTGCTGACTCACTGACTTTACTTGACTTGACTTGTACGTCAACAGGTCAAAAGGGGTGAATAACTTCTATGACGGAGAAGAGATAACCATACAAGAACGAAGAAAACAGTATCTAAATAGCTGGTATTCACACACCCAATAAAGACCCGAAAGATAAGACAAAGTAACTAGACACAAAGATGAAAACACGGTCCTGGTATGACAAAACTAAAGACATCGAAACTTCACATCACACTCCAGTCTCTCGTACTAACGAGGTCGAGACAGGAAGAAAGATTTATGACAAACTGAGAAGTTCCAGTAAACACAAAGGTATGTTTTAAAATTTTGAAAGATAAGATCAAGACACTTTTTACGAACCTATAAAATTATCTAAAACGTAATTTAGACATGTAACGGAACCCATCGTACCAGTAAAATTGTTACAATTAAGAAGACTAGGTCTTTGCACCATATAGAAGAGTAGACACAACAGAAGTCAAAAAAAAAAAAAAAATACTCACAGAATATCAAAAGACTCATATCCAGAAAATGAAGAAATCCAACCTAATAAGGATCCATAAAATAAAAAGACTACACTACCATTTTGAAAATTTGGATCACTTACAGTCTCGTATCTAAGGTCGGGGTCTGACAAAATGAAGTAAGTTTTTTACGAAGATTAGTGAGATAAAACTCGGGTAACTTACAGAGAAAAGTAAAAAGAACAAATAATGAAGGAGTAAAGGGGAGGATAAGGATGTTGAAACAAAATCTAATGATCAGATTTTTTGATGACTGTTTTTTGTTTAAAACTCCGATTTTAGAGATGATCGACAAAACGAGACCAGTTTACAATTCAATACTTTTATACTTAATGTCATTTAAGTATATGATACAAAAGAGATAAACATCACAGAAGTACAAAGAAAATGAGACCTCGGTAAATATATATATATATATATNACATTATACATATATATGTCAATTATTCTCAGTTCATACGAAGTGAAGTCAAGTCAAGTCAGCGAGTCAACACAGACTGAGAAACGCTGGGGTACTTAACCTCGTGCGGTCCGAAGGGACAGGTAGTGGTAGAGGGTCTCAAGTGAGTCTGAGTGTAGGTAGCTTAGTCACCACGGTAGGTCGATAGAGTAGGAGACAGCAGGGGAAGAGGAGGACGGGGGTTAGGGAGGGTCGTAGTCTCAGAATAGGTTACTCAGTTGAGAAGCGTACTCCACCGGTTTCATGACCTCAAAATCGATGTCGTAGTCAGGTAGGTTTCTTTAGGGTCCCGATTAGAGGAAGTCTTACCTGACCAACCTAGAGGACCGTCAGGTTCCCTGAGAGTTCTCAGAAGAGGTTGTGGTGTCAAGTTTTCGTAGTTATATGATTATTTATCATAACCGTTCGATATCGAAGTAATCTGTATTAAGTTTCCCTCCATATGAATTAAGATTTACACTCGTGTATCTGTTGTAAGTGTAAAATAAAAAGAAAACGAAGACCCTTCCGGACCCTGTCTAAACGACTAACTTCAAAATACAAAAGGTTAAATATTTTATAAATCGTTTCTGTATTACCCGAAAAGTGTCTCTGATACCGTCCGATCAACTTGATAACCAAGTACTGTCTATTGATGACAGACAATCTTGACAATATCACCAACCACTCCAAAAAAAAAAAAAAGGAGTTTTCAGACTTAAGTTTAAACTTAACTCTTTCGATTAAACATTTACCTTTGTAAAATACTAAGACTGTAACTTAAACTAGAAATTATGATTACGTTTTTCGTTTTAATCTCCAAAATTACCCAATGAGTCTCATTTCATTTTTTTTTTTTGAAAATAATATTAACTTATTTTTACTTGTAAAATACCTGTTTAATCTCATAGAACATTTATAAGGTCTTCGACAAATATGTGTAATTCTATTCCCTTTAACAGTCGAAAAATAGAATTTTTCTAATAATAAACCCCTGTATTCTACCTTTTTCATGACATTATGACAAGACCTTCACACTTTCAGGTTCACTGACAAAGTAATAAAAAACTAACGGAGATACACCTGGTTCAAGTTGACCCGAAGATAGAAACGAAGAGAGAGGGAAAAATGTGGAGAAAAGTAGTGACTAAAGGAAAAAGTAAGAACAGTAGGTAAATAGGTTGTTGGGTAAAGAATCATAGATGATACTTAGTCAGTGGTTCGACCCCAACTCCTAAGATTTTACTTTTGTTTTGTTCTATTTTGTTTCAAACGAGATTGTACCAAGAGACGTAGTACGGTGATAGAGTGAGTAAGTAATTGTTTATACGATTAATATTTACACAGGTGGAACGATTGTTTAAGATTTAAAATCGGAGTTTATAAACAGTTGAATTCATATATTTTGTCCAGTACGACGTGACTCAAATTTCTTTTCGATAATAAAAAGATATTTTCACGAAACAACTTTTAACATGTTCAACGAAAGACACCGAAGTAGAGAGGAAAGGAAAGGGACCAGGAACCTATAGACTACGAGTAGAGAAGGGAGATAAATGGATTTCCAGACTCCTCGTATCCTCCTGTGACACCAATACCATCCTTTATTTTAATCACAACTTTTATATACATAAAAGTACTCTTATATCAAAGGAAGGAACATAATGAAAGTCGGGACCTGAAGAGACAAAGATTAGATTCCTCCCATCGACTATATAAAACAAACGGTAATTCATTGATTGAACAAGAATAAATCTACCTTTTTAATTTAATATTCTGACAGAGGAAAAATTGTGTCACGACTGGTGGTGTAAACAACAATTATCTTTTCTAATTTTCATCCTCCCCTTCTCCTGTTGTCTCCTACTCTACAAACCTATCGTAGTGACTGAGTTACCTATACTCAAACTGGTTCGAGACCCTCAACCACTACTAGCCCCTTCAGACCGCACGACGTTAGGTACTCCAACGTCTCAACCTGTGCTTACTCGTTGACTTGACTGACTGACCATTAATCTGGTGTAATAAAACTTTGTGTCATCTGATATTTTCTACCTGAGACTTAATTCATCTAATAGACAATAAAATAAATTCTTATCCCGTATACCAATCGATCCTTTAATATCTACGAGTCGTCTATGACAACTGACTTGAACTCACTATAAAAACAACATCATGTCATACGTTGACGTATTTTAATTCAACGACTTGTAGACTATCAAAACTTATATTACACGATGTAAACGTCTTTATTTACTTCGATTTCTACTTCTACTAGCTACCTATAAATTTTCATTAAGTGAATTTTTAGACACTTTTACAAAATATGATTATGTATAACTCCATCATACGTCGACCAACACACAACACAACTTTTGTAACCCTGGTGATATGATTAATCTTAAGTAAATTGTGTCTATACTCGTGATATATATTGTCGTATCTTTGTAATGAGTCCTTACTCTAAAATACACTCTTAAACACCAATCTTCCGACAGATAGATTTTTAATACCATAACCAACGTGTCGCGAAGTGTAAGAAAGTACATTCCCCATCAGAAAGTTTCAGCTCTCTTTAAGGTTTAGACTGTCAAAGAATGAACCGGTGTATACCACGTCGACTTTCTGGAGTCTCCACACTCACACAACAGGAAAGAGATGTCTTTCTTCTCAAATTTTGTTAAAAGTTTCCTATCGAATAAAGGGAAAGATGGATTGAGCGGGGTACTTATGGTACTTGATAAATGATCTCATAAACAAAGAATCCCCTAATTTTGATTCACTTTCAGTGAGTCAGTACAGACTGAGAAACACTGGGGTACCTGACATGTCAGGGACTTTAAAAGGTCCGGTCTTATGACCTCACCCATCGGGAAGGGAAGACGTCCCCTAGAAGAGTTGGGTTCCTAGCTTGGGTCCAAAGAACGTAATGTCCACCCAAGAAATGGTCGTCTCTCGGTGTTCCCTTCGGGTTCTTATGACCTCACCCATTGGATCGGGAAGAGGTCGCCTAGAAGGGCTGGGTCCTTAGTTTGGCCCAAGAGGATGTAATGTCCGTCTAAGAAATGGCTGACGTGATACTCCCTTCGGGTTTTGTTTTGTTTTCGACAACTTTAATTATATATATATATATATATATATATATATATATTTCAAGTCTAAAAACTTATCCGTTCTAGAGAGACTAATTGTCTACCGAGTCACCAACATTCTTTAAATGAATGTTGGGGTTCGTTGTGTTTATTAACGAAATTTTATAACGAGAGTTAAATGTATAAAATTTTACTTTCCCTAAAACTCGACAAAGGAAAGAATGACACGGAACTTGTTTGTTACTAAAGACTTTAACTGTTGTCTGTTTGGAACGGAGAACTACTTGTGATCTAATTACTATGAGGACAATCGGAAATACTTAATACTTGGGTAGTTGTCTATCACCGAAGACTCTGTTACGACTTTACACGGATAACCACTAATTTTGTTGTTTATACTTCCATCTTTAATCACATAAAAACCCCCCTACGTATAAGATAAGGATTCAAGACAACGGTAAAATGAATAAAGATTTTGATACTTCCTTTGTTCTTTCTGATTAGTTAAGAAAGTTCACTAGTCTCCGTTTCAAAAGAAACCCCCGAAGGATCCATCGAGTCACCATTTCTTAGGTGGACGTTACGTCATCTACGTCCTCTACACACAAGTTAGGGACTCAACCCTACTAGTGGACCTCTTCTTTTATTGTTGGTTGAGGTTATGAGAATGAACTCTTTGGGGTATCTGTCTCCTCGGACCTCCCGATGTCAGGTACCCCAACGTTTTCTGTACCGAATCACTGATTTGTTGTTATTGTTTTCAAAGGAATCTACTCCCTATTTTATTTGGAGAGTAAAAGTAATCTCAGTTCAACCTACCTTTAAGTTTCTGAAAAACATTATTTTAAATTCTTTTTTTTGGTAACAAAGGACAACACGTAATTTTTCATCCCCCGTTAAGACAAAGGAAATAATAGTGAAAAATTAAGATTACAGGAAACTGTCAGAACGAAAAGGAGTACAATCATTTTACGGTGTACGAAGATACGCCCAATGGATAAAACTAGTCATTCAGGGTTCCGATAAACACTGGATCTTCCCATAAAGTAAATTAAATAATATCAAAACACTGAGAAAATAAAAAAAGTTCACTAAGAACTAGACCTTTCTGTTTGGTTACCCACTCCTTATCCTAAAAAGACGTACACTTTGTGTAATCGGTTATACCCTTACTTAGTTACTATTAAATGAGGTAGGTTTAGTTTGTAAGACAGAAAATTTAAAACGTAGAAAGTTTTCGGCACTTAGATTAGTGAAATTGGACTTATCCATCTAACTTAGTGTATGGGCTACATATCGTAGAAATATAACGTAGTCTATCTTTCTATCTGTATCCAAGAATCTGGACCTTACATAGAACTTTCCTTTAAAACATGTTTAGTAACGGAAGTTGGTTGAGTACGAGTGTAATAAAGTCTATATCTTTATCTTAGGTCTTATAAAAAAACCATTTCATAAAATTCGTAGATTTGGAATTTTTAAAGAAGGATAACGAAATAAAAAATTATATTTAAATAAATTAACATCCGATTAATGAAATGTTTAACGTAACCAAAACGGTATGTAGTCGTACTTAGACGGTGCCCACATGTGCACAAGGGGTAGGACTTGGGGGAGGGTGGAGGGAGGGGTATGATAGGGAGACCCATTAGGGTCACGTGGTCGGGGCTAGTAGGACATAGTACGTAACTTGGACCTGACCACTAAACGAAGTGGATACTATAATATGTACAAAGTTACGATAAGAGGGTTTAGTAAGGAGGGAGTGGGAGAGAGTATGTCAGGTTTTCTGACAAGATATGAAGACACAGAGAAAACGACAGAGCGTATGTCCCAATAGTAGTGTTAGAAAGATTTAAGGTATATATACGCAATCATATGACATAACTACAAAACGAAAGACCGAATGAAGTGAGACATATTATCCGAGGTCAAAGTGGGTGGAGTAATTTTGACTAAGTTTACATAAGAAAAATTACCGACTCATTCTACCCTTATGGTCTGCTGGATTGGATGTAGAACTCTTTAGACATACGTCCAGTCCTTCGTTGTCAATCTTGACCTGTACCTTGTTGTCTGACCTAGGTTTATCCTTTTACTCATGCAGTTCCGACATATAACAGTGGGACGAATAAATTGAAGATACGTCTCATGTAGTACTCTTTGCGACCTGACCTTCTTTGTGTTCGACCTTAGTTCTAACGGTCCTCTTTATAGTTATTGGAGTCTATACGTCTACTGTGGTGGGAATACCGTCTTTCACTTCTACTCGATTTTTCGGAGAACTACTTTCACTTCTCCTCTCACTTTTACAACCGAATTTCGAGTTGTAAGTCTTTTGCTTCTAGTACCGTAGGCCAAGGTAGTGAAGTACCCTTTATCTACCCCTTTGTCACCTTTGTCACAGTTTGAAATAAAAAAACCCGAGGTTTTAGTGACGTCTTCCACTACCGTCGGCACTTTAATTTTCTGCGAATGAGGAACCTTTTTTTCAATACTGGTTGGATCTATCGTATAAGTTTTCGTCTCGGTAATGAAACGACTGATTCCAGGCAGATCAGTTCCGATCCCAAAAAGGTCATCAATTCATACCTACACTCTCAACCTGACACTCCTCCCGACTAACGACTTCTTAACTACGAAAACTTGACACCACAACCTCTTCTGAGAACTCTCAGGGAACCTGACGTTCCTCTAGGTTTGGTCAGGTAAGACTTCCTCTAGTTGGGACCCTAAAGAAACCTTCCTTACTACGATTTCGACTTCGAGGTCATGAAACCGGTGGAGTACGCTTCTAAACTGAGTAACCTATTCTGAGACTACGACCCTCCCTAACCCCCGTCCTCCTCTTCCCCTGCTGGCTCCTACTCTACCGACCTACCGTAGTGCCTGAGCTACCTGCACTCAGACACAGTTGAGGCCCTCAACCACTACCTGTCCCTCCGGACCGCACGACACTAAGTACCCAAACGTTTCTCAACCTGTCCTGACTCGCTGACTTGACTTGACTTGAATTGTTTTATGAGGTAACACATATACATGGTGTCGAAAAAATAGGTAAGTAGACGACTACCTGTAGATCCAACAAAGGTACAGGACCGATAGTATTTGTCACGACGCTACTTGTAACCGCATGTGTATAGAGAAAGGTAAGACCAAAGGAGTCACACATACGAGTCGTCACCATAACGACCCAATATTCGGTCAAGATGAAAGTCAAAAAATTCCTTAGAAGTGTGACAAGAGGTTTACCGACATGATCAAACGTAAGGGTGGTTGTCACATTCTCCCAGGAGAAAAGAGGTGTGGGAGAGGTCGTAAATAACGAAAGTCTGAAAACCTATCGTCGGTAAGACTGACCGCACTTTACCATGGAGTAACACCAAAACTAAACGTAAAGAAACTAGTACTCACTACAACTAGTAGAAAAGTACACAAACAATCGTTAGACGTACAGAAGAAACCTCTTTATAGACAAATCAAGAAGTCGGGTAAAAAACTAACCCATCAAATAAAAAGACCTTAACTCGACGTCCTCAACGAACATATAAAAACTCTAATTAAGGAACAGTCAACGAAGTAAACGATAATAAAAGAGGGTTAACCTTCCGACAGAAAAGTGAAACGAATATCAAAGGAAACGACACGTCTACAAAAATTAAAATTAATCCAGGGTAAAGAAATAAAAAAGAAAATAAAGGTTATAAGACCCTACACCCAGTATCTCCTAGGACGACACTAAATACAGCCTTTCACAAAACGGATACAAGAGGAGATCCTCAAAATATCAAAAACCAGAATGTAAATCTAGAAATTAGGTAAAACTCAAATAAAAACATATACCACAATCTTTCACAAGATCAAAATAAGAAAATGTTTATCAACTGGTCAAAAGGGTCGTGGTGAACAATTTCTCTAACGGAAAAGAGGTAACATATAAGGACGGAGGATACAGTTTCTATTCCACAGGTATCCACACACCTATAGAGACCTGAAAGATAAAGTAAGGTAACCAGATATCAAGACAGAAACACGGTCATCGTATGACAGAACTACTGACATCGAAACATCATCTTGAACTTCAGTCCGTCCAACTAAGGAGGTCAAGGTAAGAAGAAAGAGTTCTAACGAAACCGATAAGTTTCAAAAAACACAAAGGTATGTTTAACACTTTAATAAACAAGATCGAGACACTTTTTATGGCAACCATCGAACTCTCCCTAACGTAACTTAGATATCTAACGAAACTCATCATATGAGTAAAAGTGATATAACTGAGAAGGTTAGATACTTGTACCATATAAAGAGGTAGATAATCTCAGGAGAAACTAAAGAAAGTGGTCACAAAATATCAAAAGAAATATATCCAGAAAACAAAGAAATCCATCTATATAAGGATTCATAAATTAAGAAAAACAATGTTAGCACTTACCTTAACAAAGGAATTAAAGAGATTTAAAGAGATAAAAGAGTAACAATCACCCTTACATTCCCTAAAGACCCACAACTAAAATATAGGACGGTGAAATGATATAAGTAACTAATCGAGATCATTAAAAGACCACCTCAGAAATCCCAAAAGATACATCTCCTAGTACAGTAGACTTTTGTCACTCTCAAAATAAAGAAGAAAAGGTTAAACCTAAGGAAAATAAAGACAAAAACGAGACTAACGAGACCGGTTTTGAAGGTTTTGATACAACTTATCATCACCACTTTCACTCACGGGAACATAACAAGGACTGAAATCCCCTTTACGAAAGTTAAAAAGTGGTAACTCCTATTACAAACGACACCCAGACAGTATATATCGAAATTAATACAACTCCACACAAGGAAGATAAGGACGAAAGACCTTTCAGATAATGTTTACCTACAACTTAAAACAGTTTCCGAAAGAAACGTAGATAACTCTATTAGTATACCGAAAATAAAAAGTTAAACAATTACATCACATAATGTAACTAACTAAACGCCTATAACTTCTTAGGAACGTAGGGACCCTATTTCGGGTGAACCAGTACGACATATTAGAAAAATTACACAACAACCTAAGACTAACGATCTTAAAACAATTCCTAAAAACGTAGATACAAGTAATCACTATAACCGGACATCAAAAGAAAGAAAGAAAGAAAAAAAAAAAAAAACACCGTAGAAATAGTCCAAAACCATAATTCCAGTACCACCGGAGTATCTGACTCAAACCTTCAAAAGGAAGGAGACGTTAAAAGACCTTCTCAAACTCATCCAATCCCCAATCGAAAAGAGATTTCAAAAACCATCTTAAGTCGAAACTTCGGTAGACCTAGACCCGAAAACAAACGACCTTCTAAAAACTAATGTCAAAACTAAAAGTACGAACATAACCTAGACAAATCTAAAAGATAAAGAAGGATCAAGTCAAAACCTTTCAACATGAAAAGATTCTTAAACAGGTAAAGAAGGTGCAACAGGTAAAATAACCGTATATCAACGACTATCATCAGAGAATACTGGGAAACACAAAGACACAACAGACAACACTAGCGAGGTAAAAGTAAAGATTAAAGTAACTTAACTAAAACGAGAGAAACAAAGAAAAAAAATTAGAAAAAAAAATTAACCGTCGATTAATGAAACGTGATAACATAACCAAAACGGTATGTAGTTGTACTTAGACGGTACCCACATGTGCACAAGGGTTAGGACTTGGGGGGAGGGGGGAGGGAGGGGTATATTATAGTATATTCTTTGTTTAACGAGGGAAACAAAGAACTACTCAGACCGATTACCAAACAGTTAAAATAAATAGGAGAGTTTCTTGATCGAAAACCGAAACAACTAAAAACGATACCAGAGAAAACAAAGAAAACGAAAATAAAGACGGAATTAAAAATTCTAAAGAAAGGAAGATGATTGAGCCCAAGAAGTAAAGAAGTAAAAGATCAACGAAATCCACATCTTAATCCAATAAATAAACTGAAAAAAGAACAAAGAAATCCATAAGGACATAACGATACTTGAAAGGGGAATTGTGACTAAAATGTCACAGAGTCCAAAACCGAACAGCACAAAAGTAAAAGTAAGTAAAGATACGTATAAAACTAAAGAAAAAACTAAAAAAGACACTAAACAACCAATAAGTCGTTACACAACAAGTGGGAGGTATACAACCTTAAAAATTATCAAAAAGAGGACATTAACTCTAGATTCGAATGACGTAACACCAGTTTTTTTCTACGAACCTTACTAAAGTAAAAAAACCTTAAAAGGTTCCGATTTAAATACCGGGTCCTACACTAGATAGGACCTCTTCCAAGACACTCGTGAACTCTTTTTCCACTTTAAGTAAAAAAACCTAACTTTACAGGCTATCTATAGTGAATCCAGATTGACCAGATAACATAGAAAATTTCAAACAAAAAGGAACAATTAAAAGACAAATCAACTAGATAGGTATCCACACTCACCCCATAATTTCAGAGTGTAATAATAATACAATAACAATTAAAGGGGAAAGAATGAACAATTGTAAACAGAAGGTATAACGCCACGAGGATACAACCCACACATATATAAATATTAAAAATATAGAAGAAGAACCTAACTAGGGAACAAGTAATACATCACAGGAAGAAACAGAGGAAAGTGTCGGAAACAAAATTTCAGATAAAATAGACTGTACTCATATCGATGAGGACGAAAGAAAACCAGAGACAAACGTACCTTATAGAAAAAGGTCGGGAAGTGAAAGTCAGACATACACAGTGAACAAAACTCCACCCAGAGAACATCTGTCGTATATATCTCCAGAACAAAAACATAGGCAAGTCGGTCAGAAACAGAAAACCAACCCTGTAAGTTGGGTAAGTGTAAATTCCATTAATAACTATTCATACTAGGGTAACTACTTTCACTTTCACCTCTCACTTTTTCAACCGAATTTCGAATTGTAAGTCTTTTGCTTCTAGTACCGTAGACCAGGGTAGTTAAGTGCCCTTTATCTACCCCTTTGTCACCTTTGTCACAGTTTGAAATAAAAACCCCCCGAGGTTTTAGTGAAGTCTACCACTGACGCCGGTACTTTAATTTTCTGCGAATGAGGAATCTTTTTCAATACTGGTTGGATCTATCGTATAAATTTTATCTCTGTAATGAAACGGTTTTTGCAGGCAGATCAGTTCCGATACCAAAAAGGTCACCAGTACATACCTACACTCGTAACCTGACACTTCTTTCGACTTGAAGCTTCTTAACTAACCTCTTCTGAGAACTCTCAGGGAACCTGACGTTCCTCTAGGTTGGTCAGGTAAGACTTCCTCTAGTTGGGACCGTAAAGAAACCTCCCTTACTACGACCCGGTGAACTACACTTCTCAACTGAGTAACCTTTTCCGAAACTACGACCCTCCCTAACCCCCGTCCTCCTTTTCCCTTGCTGTCTCCTACTCTACCGACCTACCGTAGTGACTGAACTACCTACAATCAGACTCACTTGAGACCCTCAACCACTACCTGTCCCTCTGGACCGCACGACACTAAGTACCCCAGCGTTTCTCAACCTGTACTGTCACTGACTTGACTTGACTACTAGGGAAACGGTAAGTGAAATAGTGAAACCCAAGCTCAAATATGTGGGGACAACACAAAGGACAGATCTCTTATAGGAAATCGTAAACAACCTCTCGACCAAACCACCACGACTTAAGAGAGTCGAAAAGGAACAAACATTTCGAAAACTAAAGAGGAAGTGTAAACTTACTCTAGGAACGACCCATGTCATTAGACCCGACATCCAATAATAGAAAGTAGTGAAATTCATACAGGACGGTAAGGGAGGACCGGACTTGTCAAAGATAACTTTCTAGTCGACAGTAGGAATACCCTTAGGGGAACACACGATAAAACAAAAGGGGAACCACGAAAATTATAAACAAAACACAAACTAGAAACAATTAAACTAATTATACAAGGAAACCCGCAAAACGGAATCCAAATAGGACAAACCCCGAGACTCAAAGAACCTGAATCCACTAATAAAGGAAGGGGTAAAATCCCTTCAAAAGTTGATAATAGAGGAGTTCATAAAAGGGTACCAGAAAGAAAAACAGAAGAAGACCCTGAGGATGTTAAGTTTACAACCCCATAAATTGTAATAGGGTCTCCAGAGACTCTAACAGGAGTAAAGAAAATTAAACAAAAAGAAAAAAGGAGAGCCTAAGTAAATAAAGATGGTAAGATAGAAGATGGAGTGATAAGGATAGAAGACGGAGGGAATAAGATGATAAACAAGGGAGGTCTCACAAAAACTAGAGTAAATAACGCAATAAGTAATATGTAACCGAGAAAAACTACAGAAGATTCAGAAACAATTTGGAAAGAACGTAGAAGAATTAGGAACAGAAGTCCGATAAATAGACACTAAGGTAAAACAAAAGTTCTAAAACCTGGTCAAAGTGATAGTAATAAGTCTTAAACAATAGTCCATCTAAGGGATAGAGAAGGAGAAAACGAACCAAACCACCCGTAAATAGGACAAGGAAATGGACGACAAGGAAATGGAGACAGAGAAATGGAACGAATATAACGACACAAACCCCACCGGAAAGACATAAGACCGTAAACACCTCAAGAGAAATAACACCTCAAAGGAACGACACCCACCCAAACATGTCCACCGAACAGTTCTAAAGAACCAATCTCTTCGAACACAACCACAAGACCACCCACCTCGACCTAAAGAAGAGAGACCTCACGTTACTTCACAGGACATTACTTAATACTCTACAGTCACCCAAACCTCACTGAAACCCGTCGGACATGTAACTTCGAGTCCCGACACAAGGACACAACGACCTCTTAAACACACCATGCAGAACGAGACCTTGAGCAACCGGGAACCCACCACGAACCAAAATCACATCCATATCTTCGCAAACTTCTCGAGGACAACTAATTACAAGGAACCTCAGTCCTCAAGAGACCACAAGAGTCCTAAACCTGAATGTGGAAAACGAAGACCAAAAGTCAGAATAAAACATTTCTCGCTCCTCCCTCTATGTCCACTGGTCCTACTCTGCCTCCACCTTAGTTTTCTCCTCTCTCGTTCGATCGGTCATTAGTGAAGGAATACATGTGTGGTGTCAGACCTGGTGAGTCTCTACAAGTACCTCAATATGTCTCTTCTCTTCTCTCTCCTTCCTCTGTCTCTACCGGTCCTCCTATTTCTCCCCGTAGTTTTCCTCTCTCTGTCTAAGTCGGTCATTAGTCAAGGGATTCACAAGAGGTGGTAGACCTTTTGTGTTTTTCTAAGTGTCTCAACCCATCTTTTCTCTTCCCCCTCCCTTCTCTATCTCCACTGGACCACCTCTTCCTTTCAGGTTTCCCCCTCTCTCGTCCGTTCGGTCATTAGAGCGAGGGTTCATTTTTACCCATGACTTCTAACCCAAAAATTTCCATGTTTCAAGTATTGTTTATGGTTTTTCGTTTCTAATTTTTAGATCTCAGTTCAAACCTAAAAGTTTTTATGTTATAATTTTTTTCAGTGTTTTTGATATTTTTTTATATATATACTTCAAACGAAATTTTTTATTTCAAAGAAAAAAAAATGTTTCATTATCATCCAAAATTTTTACTTTTAATTTCCTCATTATCTCCTGGACTTCTATTTTTTTAATTTTTTATTAATCTCTAACTATCATCTTTATTATTTTTATATAGATCCTGAAAGAGACCACAACAACACCCGTCACACCCCAGTCAAGTAAAAGTCTATCAAGGAACTAGGTCGAATATAAAAAGTTCTAGATATCCGGGGAAGGATACATCAATCATGATTGACGTCTCAAAATTAGATAACGTGGACAGTGAAGGTTCCTCCAAGGGAGACCAAATCGAAGAAGACAAACAAGTCAATACGACACCCTTCCCTCCCTGTGACGTTCGTTTATTGTGACCACATACAAGTGTCACAGAACCGGTGTGACCTAAACGGGGGCGAGTACCGTACACACGAAAGGGACAGAAGTGATGAATCCGAGATCCAACGAGACGGTCCTTAACAGACTCCGGCCGGGACCCAACATACGTGAAGGATCCAGATTCGGTGAGTCCACGTCCATGAGCCCATCAGGAGTCTCCGTGTCTGAACCAACCCGGACGCAAAACACGGGAAGGGTCCAGGCTCGTCGACTCCACTGGTCCACAAACCGTTCGTACCAGTGACGCTGAATAGTGGAGGGGGTAGGGACGGTGAGTCAAAAGACCCACATGTTGGCCGCGTGTAAGAGTCCGTCTACAACTGGTAAGTCTTAGGGTTCTTCATGACCAATCGTTACTTCGGACGAACGTAAACCATCTATTACGGAGAGACCTCGGTGCTAACGGGGGAAGCCCGAGACCGACGGGAGTGGACGGACAGTGGTCTCCTCCTACCCGACCGGACGTCGGCCGATCGAGACGAATCAGGAAACAAGACACGCGCCCGGACCGCCACAGAATCCAATCCCAAAAAGTGCACCATCGATGGGGTCTCAGACCAAACGATAGGGTTCAATCAAGGGAGTCTAAAGGGAGCCCCATAAGTCCGGGCCAGAAATGAGATTCGTTACGTCGGACACGGAGGGACGGGTCGATGCCCCACCGCCTACGTCCGCAGACGCGACGAAGAGACGATCCCCTCAATGGTAAACCGTGGATTAGACACCCCAAGTTAATAAATAAATAAAAGGGAGGGCCAATACAACGGGAGACACAAAGGTTCCGAGTGGTGTCTGAGCCGTCACTCTCACAAAGGACCACAAACCTTTGAAGAGAGAAAAAATTCTGAGGGAAGGACCCTACCTCGAGGAAGGGATGGAGAAAACAGAAAGAAAAATAGAAAATATAAAAAAGGATGGAAGAAAACTTCTGTCACCCGACGAAAAGACCCACGGACTATAGGAGAAGGTCGTAAGTCTTCAACAAAACACCTTAAATGAGTCGTAAGTCTACAAGAAAACTACTTAAACACCCCCGTTTTCACAATAGGGACAGGATAAGGAGACGGCAGAATACTGGCGGGGAAAAGAAGGATAACAAAATTTCCTGGTCTTTCTGTATCCTAAACAGTTGAGTCTCTGAATGAAGGTACCTTGTAGTAAAATGAAAACTTTCTTCATAGTTTTTCTCGAATCGTTATTTGGTCATTCTTTATCAAAGGTACAAACTTTCTCTTTTATATCTGAGACCATCATTACATAAAAGAAGTACTGGTTAACTATAGGAGGAAGGTAAAGTCAAATACGAAATAGAATTAACACCTGTCAATCGAGATAACTTTATAACAGTTAAGTCAACTATGGTGTCTAAATGAGGGAAGTATCATGTTAATCGAAATAAAACAAGGGGTCAGTGTCTGAAATGGAAATTAAAGTTAGTTGGGACATAATTTATACATAATATTAAAAGTCCTCCTAGACCCTCCGTTACACCTATCTAGTCATGTAACAGACAGTGAACTTCTTTGTAGACGTCATGATTATCGAAGTCAACATATTAAAGAAATAATTCCTGTCGAAGTACGTTAACGTCGTCACGTTCTATAAATAACATTACGTATATAAATAAACCGTACACAGGGAGTATAGATACGTTATAAAATATTCTTATAATATATGTGGTTTTACATGGAAGAGAAAATTAATAGTACATTCTAGTTACTTCAGAGAAAGGTGAGTGACCATAAAATTTTATAGAGATTTCTGTCTGTGAGTATGATTAAGAGTACTACTGAATCGTTAAAGATAAACACAGTTATCATATGGATTCGATCGGTATGAGTCGTTTTCCTTCCGTATAAAAAGACGGTTTAGTTACGATCCGGAACACAAAATGAAAAGAGGTATTGACCATGAAACTCTCTTCTCAATATCACCGATAGTTAGTGATCATCGTCCATGGTCTAGTCTAACTAAGAGTATCAAATTTGATGGAATGAGTAACATCAGGATACTTGTAACACGACAAAAGGTTTTATAAAAGGCAAATCTATAAATAAGTGGAGATGAGGGTAGAGTCTACGATATCACTGGATAACTAAAAGGATCCTTAGCACAAGAAAACGGTCCGATTAAGGACACGAAAGTAATTAACCACGTAACCAACAGTTGGTATTTAGTATTGTGTCCATTTCCTTATCTCGATATGGATGAGTACGTTTTCGAACTTCGGATGGATTAAAGGGAGACTATGTTTGATAAAAAACGGACGTAGGGAGTAACAATCGAGTTTCAGACTTTCCGTCTAAATTGTATCATCCTTTTTAGGAATGGGTATTTAAAATTGGGAATAGAAAAACAGGACAGAATCAACGATTCGTCTACTTTATAGAATTCATCCTCTCAGTTCCTTCAAGAGTCTATGAGTTAAAGGAGAAAAAGTCTATTATCGTGATGGTACTTTTACGAAATTTCGTAGTTGTGTAATTTGATTTGTTTCCTGTTGTAATAAAAGTAATGAAGTTTTTGGGAGACGTACTAAACATGATAAAAAGGGACTTTCAAATCATTCGGGATTGAAGTAAAAATAAAGATAAAGGGATAATACTTCCCTAATACTTAATAGAATTAAGAGGAAAGTCTCTTCAATTTTAAGGTACTCGAAACGAAAACCCTCTCTCAAGTAATAATACAAATCTGAACTTTGTGTATAAAAGATTTGTAACATTTCGGTCAGAACAGAACAACCTATATAGAGTACTTTATGTCCTTATCCTCCCTGATACAAAAAAGTACTCTTACCTCATGTTTAAAGACTTTTCATCTTCGTAGAAATAAGGTGACAAAGATAAGGTAAGTCTGATCGTTCACGAATTCCCTCGTACCTTAAGGTTTGAGACGAACACGAGGTACCAAAACTACCTTTTCAGAGTTCTTCACAGTCGTTACTCTCTGAAAGTGTCACATTCTTCAACACAGTAAGAGAAGTCAAACCACCTTGACTCGGAGGTTGAGCAAGGTTAGGGAAAGAACTAACTATATGCCCCTTATATAGTCTAACAGGGTTAACTACTGTAGTTGATTTAAAGTAAGTTTTTCACACCCTAGGGAACTGTGTCTTTAAGAATCTGACTTCTTAAAGTGAAAAAGCAAGTCAAAGGTCTAACTAACCTTAATTTACATGGAACATCGTGCACCGTATCGGTCTCTTCTTACTCTGAAAAATTACGTAATAAAACATATACTAAAACGAAAGAACAAATGAGATCCGCGTTTGTAGGACTGATGTGAACAGTTAACTATAGGTTGACTGACCTATAGTGAAAGAATCATTAGTAAACCAACGTTCTTTGTTTGTAGATAGATGCATATAATGAATTCGACATTTCCCCTAAACAACTTTAGGTCGAATTGTCCGGTCTTTGTCACTCCATTGTCATCAAGAAGGGAAAAAAGAGTTTGGGATGTAGACTAAACACCCGTTTATCGTAACATTTAAACTTGTGAAGAATGACATAGGTCACGATATTGAGATTAGGCTCGGTGAGAGTAAAAAGTAAACATAAAAACGATATCGGAGATTGAACAAAGACACGAAGTAGGAAAAGGAATCGTCGATGACATTAAGAGACTTTAGAATCTAATTTTGTGAGGAAACTAGTTGTGAGAAGTTATCAAGACGTAAAGTGAATCCTACATTCGTTTTCAACATAGTTACTAGATAGATGTTCCGGGATGCATTAGAGGTAGTGGCAGTACGGTACAGAGACTAAAGTAGAGGATGATAAGAGAAATGAAATAAAGTCTAGTAGACTGAGATTGGTATAAAAGTAAGAACGATAATAATGAACTTATAACATCCGTGAGAGAACGTAATTCCGTAGACAGGACCGACAAAATAGACAAATTATCGGAGATGGTAGAGGAGTGAAGGTGTTTAGATGTTCCGGTATAGAAAGTGAAAGAAATACAGAAAAATTTTTATAATGGAATGAGTTGTTGGTTAGAAGAAGTTAATGTGGTGTGTAACAGTCAGAGGAAATATGAACGAAAAAGAATAAAAAAGGTGTCATTAATAATGGAAGACGGTAAACTCATGAAAAAATAAATAACAAACAACAGATAGAACGTGGTGATCTTACATTAGACGTACTCTCCTTCACAGAAACAAAATGAGAGATTATGTAATGACTGTGAATCTTATAACAAACCGTATATTGTCGATAAATTCATTATAAACAATATACTTACTTTCTTTCTTACCTATCTTCTCACTTAATAACTTTTCTATTCTTTATCTTCTCTCGTCCCGACACAATCTTAACTGAGACCTTAGTATCCTTTGAGTTCCTTTAAACGATATAAAATGACCTGAGACACAAAAAAGGAGACCAACACACACACACACACACACACACACACACACACACATACAATCAGTGAGTCAGTACAGACTGAGAAACACTGGGGTACCTGACATCGAACGGTAAGAGGGGACAGGTACCTTAAGAGGTCCGTTCTTATAACTTCACTCAACGATAAGAGAAGAAGTCCCCTAGAAGGGTCGGGTCTCTAACTTGGGTCAAGAGGACGTGACACCAGTCTAAGAAATGGTAGACTCGGTGGTCCATAAAAGGTATTAGGTCAGTTACCATAAAACATCGAAAACCATATATAGAACATGAAATTTTAATTTTTTTTTTTCGAATAAGGATTCATAAAATGATGAAACTAGGATAACGTTAATAACGAATTAAACGTATGAAAAGTAATAATAACTTATCTTTATATTAACTTAAAAATATAATTAGAACATAGGACGTTGAAACAACTTGAACAAATAATCGAGATTAAAAAAAAATACTTAAGGAATCCTAAAGGATTTATATTTACACACAGGAGACACTTATATCCGAATGAAGAAGAAAAGGTTAGACAAAGAAATATAATAACGGAGTAATAGAACTAATCTTAGACGTCTTGTCCAACTCACCATTACCATTTTCTCTTGTAGTAACAGAACAAGAACCCCCTTTCGAAAGTCATAAAGTAGCAATTCATTTTACAATCTACACCTAAAAAGTATCTAAAGGAAAAGTCCAATTTCAAAGGAAGATAAGGATCGAACGACTCGTAAAAATAGTTCTTTACCACAATCTGATACGGGTTGCTAAAAAAAATTAGACTACTCGATTAGAATACAAAAGAAAAAAAAAAAAATGAAAACAAGATAATTATACCACATAATGTAACTAAAAGGTTACAATACAGTTGGAACAAAAGGACCTTATTTATGGTGAACTAGTACGACTTACGACGACGACGACGATTCAGCGAAGTCAGCACAGGCTGAGAATCGTTGGGGTACCTGACGTCGGGTGGTCCGAGGAAGTAGGTACCCTAAAAGGTCCGTTCTCATGACCTCACCCGACGGTAACGGAAGAGACCTAGTACGACTTATTAGAACACATTATGTGAAATATACAAGAACCAAAACCAAACGACCATAAAACAACTCCTAAAGACACGGATACAAGGATTCTCTACCAAAAGATCAAAAAAAAAAAAAAGGAACATTACGGAAACCTATAAAACCATAGTTAGATTATGACTGGAGTATTTTAATCAACCCTTCACTAGGAAGGTAAAGTATAAAATTTTACAAACTCTTATTAGTCACGATTAAGACGAGATTTACAAACACCTCCCTCTTACCGTAACTTTGTACGTATAACAGTACATTCTTTGCTTGGCGGTCAGATACAGACTACGTCCTATGTCGTACGAACCCCGACCACGTGCCCCTAATGGGTCTCTCTACAATACCCCTCCCTCCACCCTCCCCCCAAGTACAAACCCTTTCGTCCATGTGGGAACCACCTAAGTACAGTTACATACCGTTTTGGTTATGTCATGACATTTCATTTTATTTCATTTTTATTTTTAAATTTATTTATTTATTTATTTATTTATTTAACCCCTTCAAGACGAGACGTCTGAACATAGGGGAGGAAGTACAGGGTGTTTTTTTATTTTTTATTTTTATTTTTATTTACTAACACCTTACACAGACACGTGAGTAGACTCTACTCCGAAAGAAACGACCATCAAAAATTATAATAATAATAATAATAATAACTAAACTAGAGAAATAAAGAATCTCCAGATTATTAATGATTAGTATCATCATCATAATTGTTAGTGGGTCAGTACAGGTTGAGAAACACTTTGGTTCATGATCTCGGGTGGTCCGAGGAGACAGGTACATTAAGAAGTCCGTTCTTATGACCTCACCCAACGGTACGGGAAGAGGTCCCATAGAAGGGTTGCGTCCCCAGCTTGAGTCCAGAGGGTGTAACGTCCGTCTAAGAAATAGTAAACTCGATGGACCCTTCGAGTTAATGATCAGTATACTAAATGTTTATTTAGAAAATTAAATACCGATAGAATAGGGAAGGAAAAACAATAAAAAAGTACTTTTTTTCAAATTAAAAATTAATTTTAATAACTAGTAAAAATGTCGAAAACACGTCTTTGAAAACCCCAAAAAACAAAAATAAAAATTTTAAGATAAAAAAGAATTTCAAGTTATCAAAACCGAAATATAAATTCAAGAATTACATAGACCTTAATTGAAACACGTACTACATTTTATGTAGTACAAAAATAAAGGTCATCTTTACTATTGTATGATCTTTCGAATTTTAGGTCGTCGAAAAACAAGTATAGATTTTTTCTTAATGTAAACTCATGTCGGTTAATTGTTACGACACAATTAAAGTTCACCTGAATTAAAGTTCGTTTCTCTGAGTCAGTATGTATATGTACATAGGTAAGAGATGGTTTGAGGAGAGGGTAGGTCCGACGGTACATTGTGACTCGTTTCAAAGGACACGATATGTCATCGTGAAACAACCAATAAGTAAAATTTATGTCAGAACACATGTACAGTTAGGGTTTGGGGGTTTGATAGGGAAAGGGGTAACAAGGGGGCCGTTGATATTTAAGTTAGAGACACAAACACTCTCACAAAGACGAAACATTTTTTCAAGTAAACATAGTAAAGTAAAATGTAAGGGGTATATTCCAAACAGTATGTTATAAAGAGGAGATAGACTGAGTGAAAAGAGATATACTGTTAGAGACCCAGGTAGGTACAACGACGTTTGCCGTAATAAAGGTAAGAAAAATTACCGACTCATTATAAGGTAACACCCGAAGGGACTATCGAGTCTACTATTAGACGGACGGTAAGTCCTCTGGACCAAACTAGGGACCCAGTCCTTCTAGGGGATCTCTTCCCTTACCGATGGGTGAGGTTAAAAGGACGGACTTTTAGGGTACCTGTCTCCTAGGACTGTCTGATGTTAGGCACCCTACCGTCTCAGTCTATGTTGACTCGTTGATTCTTGTGTGTGTGTGTGGGTGTGTGTGTGTCTTATAATGTAACATATATACATGGTGTAAAAATAGGTAAGGAGACAACTACCTGTAAATCCAACGAAACTACAGAACCGATGACATTTGTCACGACGATACTTTCAACCCCACGTACATAGAAAAGTCTGTACTAAAAGAGGTCTATGTACGGGTTCTTATCTTAACGTCCCGGTAAACCATCGAGACAAAAATCATAAAATTCCTTGGAGGTATGACAGGAGGTATCTTAGACATGGTTAAGTGTAAGGGTGGTTCTCACATCCTCCTAACGGAAGAGAGGTGTGGGAGAGGTTGTAAACATTAAAAATCTAAAAAAAACTACTATCGGAAGAACTTACCACACTCCACTATAACATCAAAACTAAAAGTAAAGAGATTATTAATCACTGGTCGTCAAAAAAAAATTTGTTCTCGAGTATCACTCATCATTTAAAAAATAACACTAGGTCGTCATTAGGTGTACATATGATTGTCTCCGTGTTTAATAAAATAATCTATATTGAATGTGTGTGTACACTAATTCAGTTGATAAAATAGAAAACAAAAATTATTTTTAAAACGACTACACTGTCTAAGTGTACGTCAACATTCTTACACCATACTAAAGTACATGACGACGACGACACCGATTCAGTGCAGTCAGTACAGGTTGAGACACATTGGGGTATCTGTCGTCGGGTGGTCCGAGGAGACAGGTGTCCTAAGAGATCCGTTTTTATGACCTCACCCAACGGTAAAGGAAGAGGTCTAAAGTACATGTGAAATAAGTTAAAGGAGGTTACCGTTGGAAAATGTATCAAAATAAACGAAGTCAAGTCAAGTCAGCGAGTCAGCACAGGCTGAGCAACGATGGGGTACTTGACGTCGTGTAGTCCGGAGGGACAGGTAGTAGTTGAGGGCCTCAGACGGGTTTGGGTACAGGTAACTTAGCTACTACGGTAGGTTGATAGAGTAGGAGACAGTAGGGGAAGAGGAAGACGGGAGTTATAAAGGGTCGTAGTCCCAGAAAAGTTTACTCAGTCGAGAAGTGTAGTCAACCGGTTTCATAACCACAAAGTCGAAGTTGTAGTGAGGATGGTTACTTGTGGTTCCTGACTAGAGGAAATCCTACCTGACCAACCCAGAGGAATGTCAGGTTCCCTAAGAGTTCTCAGAAGAGGTTGTGGTGTCAAGTTTTTGTAGTTAAGAAACCACGAGTTGAAAGAAATATCAGGTTGAGAGTGTAGATATATACTGATGACCTTTTTGGTATCGGAACTGATCTACCTGGAAACAACTGCTTCATTACAGAGACGAAAAATTTAAAAATAAATAAAAATAAAAAATTAACCTCCAATTAATGAAAGGTTATAACATAACCAAAACGGTCTACAGAGACGAAAAATTATACGACGGATCCAACCAGCATTGAAAGGAAGGTTCCTCATTCGTAGAAAATTAAAGTACCGACCTTAGTGGTAGACGTCACTAAAACCTTGGGTCTTTTTATTTCAGTCGGTGAGAAAGGTAACAAAGGGGTAGATAAACGGTACTTCACTACCCTGACTTACGGTACTAGAATCAAAAGATTCTCGAAATTCGGTTGAAAAAGTGAGAGCAGAAAGTGAATAAATAAATACTGGGATTTATAAAGAAAGTACATTAACTCACCACCGAGTCAAAACTTTTAATCAGAATGGAATTATACATCACGGTTTAAAGAGTATATTTGAAGATATATACGTATGTACGTATGTAAAAACTTGTTACATAGGAAAAGTTAGTATATAACCTCATATTGACGTGGGAGATGTATTACCGTCCAAATATTACTATGTACTATCCATTAACAGTCGGTTAAGTAAAGAAATTTTAACTGAATCGATAGGATCTATCACTTCCTACCTCTTTGGACCGGATGGCATCAAGTACCCCAGTGTTTGTCAACCTACTCTGAATCGACAACGTGTTGTAAGATGTAGGTGCAAGAAAGTATATTTAATATCTTAGGAACACTTCAAAGTACTTATTTAGTGTGACTTCGGTACCTACTTAAAACTTTCTTAAACTTTCACTTTTACATTAGTGAGTCAGTACAGGCTGATAAACACTGGGGCACCGAACATTAGGTGGTCCGAGGAGACAGGTACCTTAAGAGGTCCGTTCTTATGACCTAACCCATCGGTAATGGAAGAGGTCTTCTAGAAGAGGTGGGTCTCTAGTTTGGACCCAGAAGACGTAACGTCCGTCTAAGAAATGGGAGACTTGGTGGTCCTTTCTTAAATACATAAATAATTTATCTCGAAAGGATACATACTTATACTACATACAGAGGTAATTAATTTATTACAATTATTTATTAGTAAAGGTGTATTCAAAATTTTACATAAAATACAAATAAAGATTAATAATAATAAAATAATAATGTTACCGTCTATTTAAATTTCTATTATAAAATATCAACAACTATTCATATATTTATATTAATAAGTATAAATAAATGTATATTATTAATTATGAAAATAATAGTTATTAGACATCTAAAATGACGAAAAGTATATTCTTTAATTTATATAAGATTTATATATATATATATATAACAGAAAAGTAGAGATTAGATATGTGAAAACACCCAAAAACAACAAATTTTGTAAAACACGTGACAAATCCTGAACGTCATTTTGTAACTCATCTTTACAAATATGATGTTGAAGAACAAAACTAGGACTAATATTTTCGTTATTACAAAGTGATAACAAACAAGGTCTAAAAGAACAAAATTTACAAAAATAGTAAATTTCTATAAGGAAAGATAGGGATGGGGTGTTTATAAAAAAAATTCTAGTTAAGACCTTAAAATAATAAAAAAGGAGTAGACAATTATGTATAATAAAATAGGTAATTAGAATATTGCATTATCTTATATAATTACAGAACTGTAGAACTAACTATCTAAAAACATTGCCTCTTCCGTTACCGTGGGGTGAGGTCATAAGAACGAACCTTTTAGGGTACCTACCTCCTCGGACCACCCGACGTCAGGTACCCTAGCGCTTCAGCCCGTGCTGACTCGTTGAAGTGAAAGTGAAAAGTGAGAGTACGTAACCTCTCCCTTTACTGTTGGGTGAGGCCACAAGAACGGACCTCTTAGGGTCCCTGTCTTCTCGGACCACCCGACGGTAGAGACCCCAGCGTGTCTCAACCTGTGCTGACTTCGCTGAATCGTCGTCGTCGTCTAAAAACATTGTAATTCGGTTTAAAAACAAAAGAATTAATCATATTGCACTAGTGATATATGGTAAAAATAATGTTACAACCAAAACAAAACGGTCATAGGATTCTAAAAAAGTAGATACAATCACTAAATTTACCCGAAAAGTACGATAGAAAAGAAACTATATTTACAAGAGGATCTAACATTTTAAAGTACACCTTATAAGGGAGAATAACGTAAAACCTTATCGAACAGATTATAATATTAAAAAACGAAGAAATTACAAATTAATTTGAACGACTACTTCTATAGACTAGGACCTCAAAAATAACATCATTTTGGAAATTGAAAATAAAAAACATTGACAGAGGTTCCAATAAAGTCCAAAGATAAATAAATGTGTCCCTCCCTAAAAATCAGATAAATTAGATACAATAATAATCTTTTTCTATTATTAAAAGGACTCAACACGAAAGAGAAAGGGTAACTCTTAGTGAGTGGATCACGTATAACATAACAATATTCAGGAACGAATGAGAATATAACTCCTATAACTTCGAAATATTAGAACCCATTGAACACATACCAGTTCTTTCATCTTCCACGTTTTGATCTCGTATGTAAAGAACTGAAAGTTAGACAACAAGTTACACAATCACTAATAAATTCGTCACAAAGAAACTACTTCTGTTAAAGAGTAATCGATAGAAGTCAATGTTATACATTTCCTCAACATGTCTAACGTTCCTTTAAAATTGAATCTGAGATTTCCTTAAGAAAGTTAGTGACAATCCACCCCTTTAAAAGAAAGAAAATGAATCACAAAAAGAAGGATCACCTCTTTTGACGTAAATAAAAACGGGAGTGAATTGAGGAAAGGTCCCTCCTTTCTGATTGAATTAGAATAGTGACTCAAACTTATTTGTCTTGGACAAAAGACTGTAATGGAGATAAGAAAGAAATCCTTTCTCGTACAGATGTCTCTCGTTCAAAAGATGAGACTAGGAGGTACTCAACATTTCCTTCTGACAAAGACACTCCCTTTACATACCACCGGACCGTCAGTTCGTGAACATACCACCAGAACTTCACGATTCTAATCCATCTATTTGAACGAATTAAGTCTGTAGGTTATTATTCTTCACTAGAACTAGTATCTATATTCGGTACACACAAATCATCGAGTCATCACAGAGTGAGGAACGTTGGGGTTCCCGACGTCGGACGGCCCAGGAGACAGGTACCCCTAAGAGGTTCGTTCTTCTGACCTCACCCAACGGTACGGGAGGAGGTTCCTTAGAAGGATTGGGTTCCTAACTTGGGTCCAGAAGACGTAACATCCACTTAAGAAATGACAGATACCCTTCGGTGAAAAAGATTATAGTCGATACTATCATTATTTTCACTACAAAACTTACAGAAGACAAAATATTGGTAAAGAGAAGATTGTATAAGTCTGGAACCTGTCTCCTTATCCCTGATCCTGACTCAGTTTGACATGTCGACCATACAACCTGACCCTAGGAACTTTTTTATAACCTTATGTCTTAACACCTGGTTTTGTTGTGTAAACTCCAAGGAAACCCTGGTTCCAGGTATCGAAACCGAAACCTTAAATCACACACCTGACCCGTAAACCGAAACTGTCAAACTTGTCCCAAAATAACTCGGTACACAGACAAATAACATCATCATGTAAACCTAAAATTTACTACATTAAAACCATCCGGGCAAATCCTGGGTCTACGGTCGGTACATCCTGAAAATTGAACCTCTCACACTGGCCTTTGAAATTTTCAACCGGGAGTAAATAAGTGTGGAAATACATATATGAGGGGGGAACTCCAAGTCTACCCGGATCTTTGAACTAATATTATTTAGTTTATACTGTTTCACTAACCCAGAGAAAAGGAATTAATCCAATGTTTTCGTACATGAAGGTAGAAAAATCATAAAGAAAATAACAAGATGTCGAACGAACAAAACTACTTCGTTTAACGGAATAACTTCTCCAGGTATACTGTCTGTTTTTTGACTCCTGTCGGAGGCAGAGTCTCGGTCACTTCTTGATTTTGGGATTAATGTTGTCAACTGTTTCTCCATTTATAACGGTTGTCGTTATTCTTGTACTTTCATCTAAGAAGGAATCAACTCGGAAGTCTATTCTGGTGTCGAAGTCGATTGTGGAGTTAAAGTGTGAATAACCTCTGTGACTCCATTTTTCATGTCAGTTAGGTACGGGTTTAAAGACTGTTGGTCTTTGACTCTATTATTTTCACGAATTAGATACGGTGAATAAAACTCCTTTAAACAATACACTATTGTATATCAACCCGAAGGGACACCGAGTCGTCATTTCTTAGACGAACGGTTACGTCCTCTACGTTTAAACTAGAGACTCAGTCCTTCTAGGGACCCTCATCCTTTACCGTTGGGTGAGGTCATAAGAACGAATCCTTTAGGGTACCTGTCTCCTCGGACCACTCGATGTCAGGTACCCCAACGTTTTTTCGGTCTGTCCTGAATCACTGATTTGATGTTTTAGAATATCGATTGTCACTCAGTGGTTTTAAATTCACTGAAATAGATCTTCGTTCAATATGAAAATATATTACCTAAAGTAACTCACTTTTAACTTAAGTAGAACGGTAGAACTTCTTTTAACTCTTGAAGTCGTACCACATTCCGTCCGTCGTTTTACTCCGGTCGGTATCCGAAGTCATCTCTTTCTCTGGTTCCCTCGGAATCTGACTACACCATACGGGGTCTACCAGAACCAGTTTATTACCCCCGAAACTTTAAGTACGACACGGTCAAACTGAAATTTAACATATTTGTGACCGACTACGTATACAAACTCCGGAGTACACTAGGAGTCCTCTACGTACTTATAACATCTATGTAATCTTTCGTCTCCTTCGACTTAGTTCAAAGTTGATTGTCAATTTTTTAGAAAGGTCTATAGTTATAAAATCTGTTTGTAATGACCCAAGCCAAAACTACTAAAAAAAAGGTAGATTTGGACATTTCTTCATGCAATATATACACACATGAAGTTTCATGATCATACAAAACAAGATTTAGATTTCACAATTACGGTTCGAGTACCTCCGTTTTCATGGTATAACCAAGGATGTTTAATAAAAGATATAAACCTCGATCTTTCTTTTAATGATATTACCATTTGAACTTAAATACACCAACTAGGTATGTCACTTAGCGGTGAAAGAGTTGTTTACTAGAAATATACTAAGATAAACAATTAAAGAATTTAGAATTAATGATGAAATATAACGTCTTGGGGTTTAACACTGAATATAGTGGATGTCTTATCACAATCTCCAATAATCTTTCGGTTATTTGTCTAATATTTCCCTTATACAGTACAGTCCAACTTCATTTCTCTATTCAATTACTTCACTAGTTTTCGAGTTTACATTTTGTCGTTAAATTTTTGAGATGAGGACCTAAAAACAGATATCCTCAGTCTCCACAAATTCTTTAGTTCTTCCTAGATATCATTAAACTTTTAATACAAAATTAAAATTATACTCTTATCCTAGTCATTTTCTTACTTTTACTCTCTAAATGAACCTTCTGTTCATTTCGAAAATCCGTATTTTTGGGATAAAGACACTTTTCTTTCTACTTCATAGTTTCCGGTCTTATCTTACTATATTTTCCGTTTACTAAAAAGGTATGGATTCTTATACAATCGTCTATATATATAGACTCAGTCTTTAGATTTCTTTTTGTTTTCCTTTCGTAGGGTTAGATCATCTCATGGTAAGAATGTATACAGTCTCTACTTTTCCGTGGTTGATTTCTTCGTCCAATTTGACTCCTTTGTTGTCTTTCCATATTTTATAATGTCCGTATAAGGTGGGGACTTTCATTTTTTCCTTTTCTTTTCTTTATCTATATTTTCGATGAACATAGAACCTTCAAAGTTTCCGTGTCATTTCCGTAACTGAATTCCTCACATACCATCACAATAATAGGTTATGATTCAAAGAATTCCCTATTTGAAGTCCTCATAGTTTTAGTCACGGTCAAATCTTTAGACGTCTACCACTACGAAGTTGTCGTTATTTACAACCTATTCGTACTTTGAAAGAAATTCTATTTATAAAGTTTTCGGATCCATGAAGGAATTCTACTATGTCACCCTCTTTGATGACACCACATCTTAACTTTTACGCCCAAAACTTCTCTATAACTTCCGAAACAGTAATCCGATTCTGGTGGGAGTCACATTGTGACCTCTTACTCTCTGAACCTTAGTTTCGTTTTTACTTTTAATTCTTCTGACTTTAGACATTTTCCCTTATAGTTCAATTTTATTCTGATACATTGACCCTGACAATGGTAAAGTTTATATACTTGAAACGGTCTCCAGTTTTTACGGGACTTACTGTGAGGTTCTCATTTGTTATATGATTCTAATTATAAGAGGACGACTATTTCAGTTACGTAACAAGGTTTGAACGAAGACACACTTTAAAGAGGAGTGACAAAAGTTAAAGTGACCAGTATCTAAGACTATTTGACCGTAGGACGTATGACTGATCTACCGTAGGACCTTTTCAAATTTGGTTTTAATAAAAAGAACCATTAACAAAACAAGGGAGTCTATTGTGTCTCGGAGTCGATACCACTTAGACATAAGAATTATTTTCCGTCATGGAATACTTCAACCGTTACAGTTGAGACCCAGAACTTCCTGGATGTAAGTAGGGTAAATCTCTTAAGGTCTTGGGGTATGACATAAATGAAGGAACACTTGGTTTAGACGAGAGTTTCTATTTCGAAAGACGATATGATGAAATACGGGATTCACATTTTTCTGGATAAGAACGTCCTTTTCGTTCAAATATACAGTACATACATACACATACACAATCAACGAGTCAGCACAGACTGAGAAACGCTGGGGTACCTGACGTCGGGCGGTCCGAAGAGACAGGTACTCTAAAAGGTCCGTTCCTATGACCTCACCCAACGATAAAGGAAGAGGTCCCCTAGAAGGGTTGGGTTCCTAGCTTGGGCCCAGAGGACTTGACGTCCGTCTCAGACATGATAGTCGAATTAGTCATTGTCCCTGATATAAAACTAAAGAGAGACAAAAGTGAGGAATCAATAGTGAATTAACTCAAATGTCTACACGTCCCTCTACCGAACAATATAAATCTTGAGAGAATTTGGTGTTGTTATACATTTAAAACAACCGTAAACCATCGTTTTTATATTAATTGTTGAGGCTTCTATTTTAAAATAAAGTAAATAAATCAAGTTTTTCTTATATACTTATGAGGAAAATTTATAATATAAATTTCACAAAGATATCTCAAAACTCCGACATTCGTTATAATTTTCTACGAATAAACTTTATTATGACTTAATCTTCAGTTTCTCGGACCGAAAATAAAGGTATCGACAATAACTGAAAACATTTAGTCGATTGTAGATATCCGAACTTAAAGATGTTGAAATTTTACTCTCAAAATCTAATTTACTAAGGGTACTAATAGATATCGTCTATTGAGTATTATCGGATTCTAACCTTGAATATGTTTACAGATAATTCTCATCTTACCTATTTATCTATAACCATGTACGGAAGACCACTTTCATTCCTACTTAAAGACAACCGATATATGGAACCTCACTTTAACTACTCAGTGTTACATACGTATATAAGTAGAATCATCTATAAAAAATTTTCAAAAAATTCATGAACTGATATGGTCATATAAGAGAATGGTCATGATGATACAGTCCTATAGTCAATAATTATAGAAACCGTTGTAAATCATAAAAGAAAAATAAAATTGGTAAGCCCACCGTACATTACGATAAAGTTACATTATAAATAAACGTGAAGGGACAAAACTGTTTCAACTTGTGAAATTTTTATATAGATAACCGGTATTTTGGAAACAAAAATTTTGGAGTAAAGAACTGAATTCTTATATCGTATCATCTGAGTCGATGAACCTTTGGAATAGTCCATTTTTGTGTATCCGTCAGAGTTTTTTCGTTTTCTTATTATTATATGGATGACTTTATACATCGACTTCCGTTTTCCTCAATTCCTTTTAGTAGTTCACGATCTTCGTTTCTCTTTTTTTTAATTTTAGTCTTAACATTAGAGTACTTCAACGATTTCATTACATATATATCATTACCTCTATGTGTAACTAGATGAATTAGTTTAAGCCTCCGACATTGTAATACCAGAACCCAAAATGTAGCACATATCTGTTTTTTAATTCGGAATTGAGAGACACTCGACACTCAGACCTAGACTGTGGTGTCGTGTTTTGACATTTAGAGCTTCCTTTTCCTAACGTGAGAGTCACTTTACCCTGAATCTTTTAAGAAGGGTGACTGGTTCCTCTTACGTTTTTATGGACTAAATGGATTATAAGACCCACCCTTTTACATGATAGGAGACTCTTTGATTTTGGTGTCTTACTTAATTTGTGTCCTAATCTGTGATTTAAATGTGAAAGTTTTTCTAAGTCAAGTCAAGGTAACGAGACAGTACAGACTGAGAAACACTGGGGTATCTGACGTCGTGCGGTCCGGAGGGACAGGTAGTGGTTGAGACCCTCAAATGGGTTTGAGTACAGGTAACTCAACAACTACGGTAGGTTGGTATAGTAGGAGACAACGGGGGAAGAGGAGGGGGTAGTAACAGAAAAGTTTACTTAGTCGAGAAGTGTAGTTCACCGGTTTCATAACCTCAAAGTCGAAGTTTTAGTCAGGAAGGTTACTTGTGAGTCCTGACTAAGGGAAATCCTACCTGACCAACCTAGAAGAACGTCAGGTTCCCTGAGAGTTCTCAGAAGAGGTTGTGGTGTCAAGTTTTCGTAGTTAAGAAAAAAAAAAAAAAAATTGAATCGACTTTTAGGAACACCAAAATAAAAAAAAATTAAAAATTAAAATGATATAAAATGAAATGTTATGACATAACCAAAACGGTATGTAACTGTACTTAGCCGGTGCCCACATGTACTCAAGGATTAGGACTTGGGGAGAGTGTGGAGGGTGAGGTATAGTAGAGAGACCTAGTAGGGGCACGTGGTCGGGGTTCGTAGGGCATAGGACATAGCTTGTATCTGATCGCTAAGTAAAGAATGTACCATCATATATACAAAGTTACGGTAAGAGGGATTAGTAGGGTGAGAGAGGGAGAGGGAGAGGGAGTCTCAGGTTTTCAGGTAAAATATGTAGACACAGAGAAAACGACAGAACGTGTGTCCCAATAGGAATGGTAGAAAGATTTAAGGTATATATACACAATCATATGACATAACCGTTTTCGTAGTTAAGAAACCATGAGTCGAAAGTAATATCAACTTAAGAGTGTAGGTATGTACTGATGGTCTTTTTTTGTATCGGAACTGATCTACCCGGGAACAACCGTTTCATTACAGAGACGAAAATTATACGACAGATCCAACCAGTATTGAAAGGAAGGTTTCTCATTCGTAGAAAAATAAAGTACCGACGTCAGTGGTAGACGTCACTAAAACCTCAGGAGGTTTTATTACAGACGGTAACAAAAGTGACAAAGAGGTAGATAAACGGTACTTCACTACCCTGGTATACGGTACTAAAATCAAAAGACTTACAACTGGAAATTCGGTTGAAAAAGTGAGAGGAGAAAGTGAAAGTAGTTCTCCGAGAAATCAAGAAGAAACGAAGGATGGTATCTTCACCACAGTAGACGTATAGATTCCAATAACTATAAAGAGGACGGTAAGAACTAAGGTCGAACACGAAGAAGGTCGGGTTGTAAAGAGTACTACCTGAGACGTATATACAATTTATTCATCCCACTGTTATATGTCGGAACTGCACGAGGAAAAGGATAAAACTTGGTCAGACAACAAGGTACAGGTCAAGATTGACAACGAAGGAATGGACGGATATCCAAAGATTTCTCCGTCCAGTCCACCAGACCATAAGGGTAGAGAGAGTCTTAAAAGGTGTCAAATAACACTAGGTGTGTCAGTTTCCGAAACCGTATCAGTTATTTCGTCTTTATCTATAAAAAGACCTTAAGAGAACGAAAAAACTACTAGGTCGTCTACAACCATTAAACTAAATACTAAGGAGACGGAAAAGATATTGGTAGAACTTATAGACCTTCAAGTACCAAGTGCATAATAACTTTGTACCGAACCTTTTAAAACTCGTAATGAAATGATGGTACACTTTACTCACGAGAACACACCATCAAACTCGTAAGAAACCGTAAATCGTTCGAATTCCTTAGTATTTTTTTTTTTTTTTTCATCTATATTGAGGGTCTGGTTTAAATGGGGATCCAACACGTCTTCTTCTTTATGAGTTAGGGTAATCTAAAGATGTTTTTATTATAGGGACCATTTTCTCGACTTTTGTTTGTTTTTAAATGTTTGTGTATACACATATATATATATACATATTAGTCAGTAATAGAAGTCTTCTCAGTTATCAGTTTTGTTTCTTATATTACATTCCCTGGGAGACTTTCTTTGATGATTATAAAAATTATTACTTCGTTCAAAAGTCTATTATCTTTAGTGTATCCTTTTTAATACTTTTCTCTCGTCAGTATAAACTTTTTTATGATGTATTGTGTAAATTGATACTTTGAGTAACACGTCCGATTTACCGTTTGATCTGTTTCGACTTGTCTCTTAATAACTTGGTCCTCCATCTGTTCTCCTTTGATGACTCTTGTATAGTATCACACTATTTTTGTGATTTTTGTACTGTCTCCAAATCTCTGTACTTCCCACCTAACCCTTTGATACGATATTGATTATCAAGGTTCTCTCTATCCAATGTTACCCACTTTCTATCCTACACATAGTCTCAATCAAAATTTTCCATATATACTAAAACCAACTTGAATTTCCATATCAAATAGAAACTAAAAATTCCATTTCGTACTTACAATTTTTAAACACCAATTAGTTTTTTTCTAAGTCTTTAAATAATTAGTAAAATATGACTCTATCCTCCCTTTCCTGGGACTTATTTTGAACTAGTTAATATATCTTTAGTACCTTTTCCTTTTTTTATATTATTTTTATTATCGTACCTTTTTTTTTCTTTTTGAGTCTGACATTTTCATTTATTTTATATAATAATTATTTACGTATATTTACCTAAATATGTTCGTCTATTCTCGCTAAGAGTCTACTTATTTACTTACTATAGGTCGATACAAAAACGACAACAAGTCAGTGATTCGACTCGTGATGAGAAATGTTAGAGTACCTAGTATCGTATGGTCAGAGGAGACAGAAGGTGATAGAGGGTCTTAAACGAGTCTAAGTATCGGTAACCTAATCGCTACGATAGATTGGTAGAATAGAAGAGGGTGGTGGAAGAGGAAAACGGAATTTAGAAACGGTAATAGTCCTAGAAAAAATTACTCAACCGAGAAACGTAGTCCACCGGTTTCATGACCTCGAAGTCGAAGTCGTAGTCAGGAAGGTTACCTATAAGTCCCAACTAAAGGAAATCCTAACTGACCAATCAAGAGGAACGATAGATTCCCTGAGAGTTCTCAGAAGAGGTCGTGGTGTCAAGTTTACGTAGTCAAGAAACTACGAGTCAGAAGAAACTCCAGGTTGAGAATATGGGTATATACTGATGACCTTTTTGGTCTCGAAACTGATCTTCCTGGTAACAGTCGTTTACTACAGAAAGGAAAAATTATACGACAAATCCAAACAGTATCGAAAGGAAGACTCCTCGTTAAAAAAAAAAATTAAAGTACGTACGTCAGTGGTAAATGTCACTAAAACCTCGGGTTCTTTTGTCTTAGATAGTGACAAAGGTAAAAAGGGGTAGATAAACAGTATTTCACTACCCTGACCTACGGTACCAGAATCAAAAGACTTACAACTCAAAATTCGGTCGTAAAAGTGAGAGAAAGTGGAAGTATTTCTCCGAGGAAGTAAGGAGAAACAAAAGACGGTAATCGCACCACAATAAACGTATAGACTCCAATAATTATAAAAAGGACCGTCAGAACTAAGGTCGAACACTAAGTAGGTCGGGTCGTAAAACGTTCTACATGAGACGTATCTTCAATTTAATCCTCTCACTGTTATTTGTATGTAAAGAACATGAGGAAAGGGTTAAAACTTGGTCAGACAACAAGGTACAGACCAAGATTGACAAAGAAGAAACGACCGTATATTCAAAGAGTCCTCGACCCATTCCGCCTTACCATGAGGGTGAAGAAATTCTTAAAAGTGTCAAAACCACTACGTGTTTCAGTTTCCGAAATCGCATCAGTCACTTCGTTTTCATCTACAAAAAGACATTAAAGGAACGAAAAAGATACTAGGTTACTCATAACCGTTAAATTAGAGACTAAAGAGACGGAAAAGATTTAGGTCGAACATGTAGACCGTCAAAGAGAAGAACCATAGTGAATTCAACCTACAAACAGTAGTTTGATTGTTTTTGTTGTCGTTGTTTGATCCCCTTAAAAGAGACAAGAAGTCTAAATTCTTTGTTTACTTATTTCTCAAGTTTGTCAGTCTATTTGTACACTTTTATCTAATAGTCAGTTATATTTAAAATTAACTGGTTTACTAGTCTAAAATTGATCTTTATAAGTCATTTTCCCGTTGTTACTAATGATTATTTATTATATGTCAAAACATCATTTTTGCACGAGTATTTTGTAAAATACAAAATAACTGTACAATTATCTCTTAAAGTGTGAAATAACTTTTATGTAGTTCCGTTAATGGTTCAGTAACCACATGTAAAATTTAGATTTAGATATGAAACTTTAATATAGGAGATCTCCAAACAAAAAAAAAAAAAAACTGTCTGTTAAACCGAGAATTGTACACGACTCAGTCCCACTTTAGACGAGGTAGAAAAGATGGGTGGATCGTCGATTGGAAGTCTCTGATGACTCCCTCAACAATGACTCCCAAGAAGTCCTTTAGGTTCCTTTAAATAAATTGAAAATACGGGACGTCAAAGTAAGTTCAAAGGATTTTCCTTCAGAAGTATTAGACCATTATAGACCATTCTGATAACTTACTGGTAAATATATAAAAAATTCTATAGTAAGAATATTTATGGGATTTAATATTCTTTTTATCAAATATTAAATTAACGGACATTTTGAGTTCAAAACATTTTCGTTATGTTTGTGAAATAACGTTTTAAGATAGTCCAAAGACCCAAATTATTAAAAATTGTAAAATGTTTTAATATATAGTAAATACCTGACAAAACGAATAATTTGTTCTATAGTATTCATAGAACCTTTAACAAGGTATAGTCATGTATGTTTATGAACACAAATCATCGTCGAATAGTAAAATGAAGTACTAATTTATTATGGTATTAAACGAATTACTAAAATGATGACTACTTAGAAATAAACTGAAGGTAAGAATATGGTAATCCTTGTTACGAAGTTACTTAAAAGGATAAGTACATATAAAAATACATTAAAACACTCATATGTGTATATAAAAGTCCAAAATGTATAGGACATCCGTTTTAGTCAAGTCAAGTCAAGTCAACGAGTCAGTACAGGCTGAGAAACGCTGGGGTATTTAACGTCATGCGGTCCGGAGGGATAGGTAGTGGTTGAGGGCCTCAAGTGAGTCTCTGAGCGCAGGTAACTCAGTCACTACGGTAGGTCGGTAGAGTAGGATACAGCAGGGGAAGAGGTACTAGAAGCAAAAGACTTACAACTCGAAATTCGGTTGAAAAAGTGAGAGGAGAAAGTGAAAGAATTTCTCCGAAAAATCAAGGGGAAGTGAGAGACGGTATTCGCCCACAGTAGACGTATAGACTCCACTAACTATAAAGAGGGTGGTTAGAACTAAGGTCGAACAAAGAAGGTCAGGTCGTAAAGAGTACTACATGAGACGTATATTCAATTTATTCGTCCCACTCGTATATGTCGGAACTGTATGAGGAAAAGGATAAACCTTGGTCAGACAACAAAGTACAGGTCAAGATTGCCAACGAAGGACTGGACGTATGTCTAAAGAGTTCTCCGTCTAGTCCACCAGACCATAACGGTAGACAAAGTCTTAAAAGGTGTCAAGTAACACTAGGTGTGTCAGTTTCCGAAACCGTGTCAGTTATTTCGTCTTTATCTACAAAAGACCTTGAGAGAACGAAAAAGGTACTAGGTCGCCTACAACCGTTAAACTAGAGACCAAGGAGACGGAGAAGATTTTGGTCGAACTTGTAGTCCTTCAAGTGCCAAGTGCATAACGACTTCGGACCGAACCTCTTAAAACTCGTAATGAAATGATCGTACACTCTACTCACGTTAACACGCCAACAAACTGGTAAGAAACCGTAACGGAAAGAAACCCTAACATTACTTTTGACTGGAAAAGGTCAGGACACCGGTGACGACTCAAAAGGTTTAAACAACCTTATAACTCACGTCGTGAAAGTGTCGTAGTAGAAAGTCCTAAACTTTATCGAGATGACCTTAAGGTAGTGGAGGTGATCGAAACAAGTATCACTACGAAAGATTCCGGGTGAACTGAAGTGTAAGGTCTTACAGACCGAGATCTACTCACTAGTGTGGTAGTTCTAATAGGTCCAGAACTTCTAGAAAAAACATGTCAAGAAGACACATAAGAACGGTAGAGAAGAATTATAGAAGACGAAGACAATCCAGGTCTGGCAAAGACAGGAAATAGCTCGGGTAGAAACGTACTTTACAAGGGAACCATAGAGATTAAAACAACTTCCCTAGAGATCAGAAAGGGTAAGACAATAAAAGGAGATAAAGAAACGTAACTAGGGACTTCTTCCGAAAGAATAAAGAAGAACGATAAGAAACCTTGAGACGTAAGTCTACGAATATAGAAACGAAAAGAGGAAACGAAAAGTGGGTGGAGAGAAGAAAAGTGTCGATAAACATTCCGAAGGGATCTGTCGGTAAAAAGAAAAAAACGCAAAGAAAAGGTACCCCTACCAGAACTAGGGACAGAGGACATGTTACAGTGCTTGGAGTAAGGTATCAAGTAGTCCGTGAGATAGATAGTCTAGATCTGGGAATTGAGATAAAGAGTGAAGGTGACATATTAGTATTCCCTAAACTAAATTCAGTATGGACTCACCAGATCGTCAAAAGGGACGGAAGAAGTTAAAGTCAGACTTAAAACATTATTCCTCAAGTACTAGACTCGGTGTCAGTCGAGGACCAGAACAAAAACAACTGACATATCGCGAAGAGGTAGAAACCGACGTTTCTTATATTAGTTAGACTAAAGCCACAACTGGTAGACCATTACAGGTACACATCTCAGAAAAGAACACGACAACCTTCTCCCACAAACAATACTGGTCACGTAAAAGAACCGGTTTGAGATAATCAGAAACGGGACGAAGTAAGGTGTAAGGTTTTGTCCGGTTTAAACGGACAAAGAGGTCCACAAAGAACTGAAGGATGAAAACGTAAGGTCAGGGGATGTTACTTTTCCTGTAGAAAAAACCACACATATTCCCTCATATAAACTTCGACATATATTCCGACTGTAAGAAATATCTCTTTTCTACATGTGTGTAAGTCCAGTGTTTTACAATTTTGTCTAAAAGATACCATAAAAACACAGTAGAAACATTCAAATGAGTCGCAACACTCCTCTACCGTGAAAAATACCAGAAAAAAATGAATTTATGTTTTGGGTGGGTTGGTTTTGATATCATAAACGATTAGATATACTCTCTCAAAACATAAAAGTTTTCTAAAAGAAACATAAAAGCTTATGATATAGGTCGTCACCGTATCATTCTTATTTATCACGTACACGATTTAATTTACGTAAAAGTGATGGAAAGGGAATGACTTACGAAAGGTTCACAGTCTTAAAGGTTTCTGACTTTTATAGAAATCTACAAGGATATCCGTACACAGTCCACTTTAAACAGGAGACTCGCTGAAGGGAAAGTGAAAAGTGAAAGTACGTAACCTCTTCCTTTACCGTTGGGTGAGGTCACAAGAACGGACCTCTTAGGGTCCCTACCCCCTCGGAGCACCCGACGACAGATACCCCAGTGTGTCTCAACCTGTGCTGACTTCACTGAATCGTCGTCGTCGTCGGGAGATAATTAAGACTAGTATAAAGGTTTCTAATTATTAACCTTTTATTACCTTTCTCCACTCCGACCCCAAACAACTACAATCTCAAGATCGGTTGACACTGTCGTATGAGTTTTAATCATCAGTCTTGACACAACTTATAAATTTTTAATGTAGTAAACTTACTAGTCTTGTCTATAATACTCATACATCGTATAAAAAACTCCCTAAAGTAAGAAAATTCATTTCCGAAAACCCCCTCTTCATCAAGTCTTTTTTAAATTTTGTGTATAGTGTTGGAAGGTTCATATGAGAGTCCTAGGTTTCATAGTTGATAAGTAAAGGAATGAATATTCAACCCAATGTAAAAAACGTGTGTTGGAAGTCAATAAAAGTCAACAATACATATATGCATACATGGGTATTTTCATATATATCATAGTTATATATAATTTTTTTACAACCCAATGAAATCATCACTCTTTATTCAAGTTTCTACTAAGACAGTCGGTAATCCTTTTGCTTCAATCTTTACTTTCTAACAATAAACCCCTAGATGTTGAACAGAGTCAAATCAGATATGGACTTACCCTTATCTGGAGTGAATCTTCTCTAGTATAATCGAGACCGTCTTCCGGGGTCTTTAGGACTAAATACTGTCAGAGGAGGTCGGTGAGTGACTCGACTTGTACTGGAACGAACAACTGGGTCTTGTATTGGTCGGGACGACGACGACGATTCAGTGAAGTCAGTACAGACTGAGACACGCTGTGGTATCTACCGTCGGGTGGTCCGAGGGGGCAGGGACTCTAAGAGGTCCGTTCTTGTGACCTCGCCCAACGGTAAAGGAAGAGGTTACCTACTTTCACTTTTCACTTTCCCTTCAGGGAGTCAGGACGGATGAGAATCGCTGGGGTACCTGACGTCGGGCGGTCCGAGAGGTAGGTACCCTAAAAGGTCCGTTCTCATGACCTTACCCCACGGTAACGGAAGAGGTCGATACTTTAGAATTCATTGGAGTTTCTTCGAAAATAACTAGGGTAAATAACTTAATCAAATAAATCCCCATTTTATCTGGTAAATATTCAGTACTTCAGGAAATCTGAAGTGTTTAAGGTTATTCCTTTCCAGATAATTGATTGATATCGAAGGACTGACGTCACGTAAAGTAAAATTTTCAATGAACTCGGTCTTTTCCCGACTTTTACAAAAGGATTTCCTTATCATTTTGGTACTATTTGTGATCTCCGGGATCTTCTTTTGTTTAATAAAGTTTCAATCGTTTGAACTGTACATTCTTTTGTGACTTTTTTTCAATTTAGTAAGAAGATCCTGTACGATAATCTCTTCTTGTTTTAATTCTTCAAAAAATGAAAACACGTACTCTATGTCATTAGTACAGACATACGGATTGTCTTACATCCAGTGGTTTATGAAAGTGCATGTAAAATTAATGTACTAATATTTAGCTAAATATACTGGAGTTATCAATATTCTTCGACGGGTGTTAAATTGTAGATCACTGAGTACGTTTTCGGACGACGACGATCCTTTTTGAACGAGTCGGAACGTTTTGTTTCCTCTTTGGACCCCTATGTCACACAGAGTTTTCGGACATCTCCTTTAAAGGACTCATCTCCTATAATACGGGAAATGTAGGAAGTACCCATATCATGTTCAGGACTATAAAAAGAAGACTGTAATGATATCTACAAACGTTTTCCAACAACATTCACTCGATTTCTCCCGTTTTGGTACTTACATATAGTGGAATATGTAACGGACAATAACCAGATATAATTCTTTGTGAATACAAGGAAATCGAAAAAGGTACTCGTAAAAGGTCAAATAGAGAGACCTACTACTCGTATATCTAGAAACCGTGAGACACCGTGATTATATATCTACTCAAAGAGTATGTCGTAAACAAGAATTACCAAGAACCATTCATAACGGTAGTTGAAGGAAATTACATTTATTCTAATCAAAGGGTACGACTTAATAACTTTCCTTGGATGTAAGATGTGGAGGATGCACAAAAGAAAGTAAAATTCAGTACATTTTGTTTGGAAGAGACAATTACTTTTCGAACGGTTCTTTGATAATGACTTTGTACTAACAGACTCGTGGACACTGGATTCTTTGTCTAATAAGAAGACATTTCTAGAGGTAAAATGTGATGAACTTCGGCTCCGACTTACTTTTATTTAGGACGTAGGACACTCTCATGAATATTGTTTTGTTCAAAAAAGAGGTTCACAGACTACGATTTGGTCAAGGATGATTCCCTGTTATATTCTTAATCAGTGATTGTCCCCAAAACAGATATGACCTGGTAACCGATAATTGTCGTGAATCAGTATAATGCGTCTTGTACTCAGATTCTTAATTAGTATACTTTCTTTTTGAAAAAAAAAAGTAAAAACCTATTTATTGTACGGGTATATGTGAATTAACTTTAATAAACTTAAAGAATAATTAATTGTACGAATAAACTAAAAAAATTATTAACACGGATGTATAGATAATGAATTCATCAAAATTTTAGTTAATCCGTGAACACAAAGACCTATATTTGTCTCTTGAGTCGTCTTCATTTGTGTCGGTTGAGTTATTTTTGGATGACTTTAGACATCCATACATAATATTAAGGTATACGTTGGGTACAACAAGAGTTGTCACCTCATCTTGTTTTTACTAATGTACTCCGTACCAAGAACTCGTCTGTAAAAGGGGTTCTTCCGTGTGATTACCGGTTGTCCATATACTTTTACACAAGTTGTAGTGATTAGTAGTCTCTTCACGTTTAGTTTTAGTGTTACTCTATAGTGAAGTGTGGACAATTTTACCGATACTAATTCTTCTGTTCTTTTCTGTACTTAACCACTCTTACTTTTCTTTTCCCTTAAGAGTACGTGACAACCATTCTAACATTTAACCATGTTGACGTTACCTTTCGGTATAACTTCAAGGAGTTTTTTAATTTTTATCTTGATGGTGTACTAGGTCGTTAAGGTGAAAAGTAATGAATAGACTTCTTATACTTCAATTACTTTAATATACTTTAATGATTGTGTTGTCTATAGACATATAGTTAGAAATAACGTCGTAATACATGTTATCAGTTCTGAACTTTCATTGGATTTACAGGTGACAACCTATTTACTTATTCATTTTCCAATATATATATATATATATATATATATATATATATATATATATATAAGACGGTAAACGTTACTGAACTTACCTGAAACTCATGTAAACGGACGTATGTACGTACGATTCAGTACAGACTGAGAAACGTTGGGATACCTAACATCGGACGGTCTGAAGACAGGTACCCTAAAAGGTCCGTTCTTATGACCTCATCTGACGGTAAAGGAAGAGGGTCCACTAGAAGGGTTGGGCCCCTAGCTTGGGGACAGAGGACATAGAGGACGTAGCCGTCCGTGTAAGAAATTGTGACTTGGTGGACCCTTCGGATTCACTTTATTCGGACTGTCTATTTCTAGTTATGACATATCAGAATGTATATACAGTTTAGATTTTTTTTTTTTTTTTCTTCTTCCTTTAAACTTTACCCTTTCCCTCTCCTCCTCTACCCCTTCTCCTCTCTCTCTTCCTTTTCTGTCCTTATTTGAGTATCTTTTTCTTTAGTCCGAACACCAATGACCTTTAGTCCCATCATCTCCTGAACCTACTTCCACCATTTTTTGATGTTTGAAGGTCAATAATATTTACTCGGGAATCCTACATTATATGGCGTACAATTGATATCGTTTGTTATGAGATAACATATAGACTTTCAACGATTCTCTTATCTAGAATTTTCAAACGTAGTGTTCCTTTTATGTTAAAAACTGGTACACACCAATACTTACAATTGATTTGAATACCATTGGTCAAACTCTACATATATTAATAATCCACCATGTGGATTTTAATTATGTCACAATATATAACTGATATATAGAGTTTATACTCGAAGGGTCCACCACGATCACCATTTCTTGGGTGGACCGTTATGTCCTCTGTATTCTCTGTTTAGAACAGTAAGGTGATTCCTTATCTACAAAATTTTAATTTTGTGTTAAAAAATGGTGAAATACTTTAATTATTTTACAGTGTAATCGGGTCCTCCATATTACACCAATGAGCCACCTTTTAGTAGTCGACGAGGTAAGGACTCTACATTTGGACCCCGTAGAATTTGTTTAATATTTTATACACTCTTTTTTTACGACAAAATAAGAGGGTCACTTTCAATAAAATTTGATAAAAATATAGAGAAAGATACATACGAGTGAGTCAGTACAGGTTGAGAAACGTTGGGGTACCTGATATGTCAGGTACCTTAAGAGGTCCGGTCTTATGACCTAATCCATCGAAAAGGGGAGAGGTCCCCTAGATGGGTTGGGTCCTTACCTTGGGTCCAGAGGGCGTAATGTCCGTCTAAGAAATGGTCGACTTGGTGTTCCCTTCGGGTGAAAATATAGATTAAGGTCTATTTATATGAATCTAAATCTTAAATGGTCCTGTACTTATATAGTCTGTATAAAAATAGAGATATTTGTAGTCTTACGATGACTATACACAACGTCTTGACCGACACTAAATTTTGACACCAGGGTTAATGTTCATCACTGAAAACAGAAGGTCGGTGGTTTCTGTTTTCTGAATAAAGTATGATATAAAAAGATTTAAGTAATAAAGATCTCAATATAAAATTTCCTCCTGAAAACAAACTAAAACCGAATTTCCACACGAGGAACCGACATATAAAATTTGTTTTATAACGAATATTTAAAATATACTATAGTCATAATACGATTAAGTCTAGTAGGACGATCGTTGACCTCATTGAAAGTAGGAGAGTATTTATACTCAAGACTACTTTACAATTATCTACAAAGAAACAATATTTCGAGAATAAGTCTTTATATGTGAATGTTCGGTTAAACAAAGGGATCCCAAATATGCAACCCTTCCTTATTTTTTGTAATTCCTAACTTTTTATAGAATCTTCTTTATATAATCTCGACAAACAGTATCCGATACCATGACAATGTACCCTCCGATTACATGTTAGACACTCAGTTTTTTGAATTTTTCATTAACCCATGAACAATGAGAACTCTTTGTTACGGATAGAGAAATATACACCCGTGTAACAGGTCCGTTTAGGAGGAACATCATACCGATAGATACATGAAAGAAGTCAACAATGTCCATAGACACCGAAGGGACCACCGAGTCTCTAATTTCACAGACGGACGTTACGCCCTCTGGTCCCAAGTTAGGGACCCAACCCTTCTAATGGGACCTCTTCCTTTACCGTTGGGTGAGGTCATAAGAACGGACCTCTTAGGGTACCTGTCTCCTCGTACCACCCGATGTCTGGTTCCCCAGTGTTTCTCAACCCGTGCTGACTCGTTGAAGTGACTGAATGAACACCAATTCCGGAACATCAGGAAGGAGACATAAAACATCAGGAGAGATCAGGTCGAGTAGTAGTCGTGGTAAAATGATGGGATGTTTCAGAAGAAAGAAGGAAGTAGTAAATACTTTGACCTTGTGCCTCCCTTAAATATTACCGTCTCCTTCGTCTCTCTGTGAACAGTTAAAAGGGTAATAATAAAAATGAGTCTAAGACAAATTCTGATGATATAAAATTAAAAGGTGAGAAGACCTTAGAATAATTTACTTATGATTACTAACTTATTTATACAATTAGATAAAAGGATTGTAGGTTATTCATACGTCGATCTTAATCAAGTAAATACGTTCAAGTGTATAAAGTTACTGGAATGGAGAAACAATTATCGATAAATACTTTCTCTAAATTAAAGACGAGTTAATGGATTTAAAGAAGATAAGTAAAAGGGTAGACTTATGAATTGTGAATTCTTTTATGTAATTTAACATAAGATCAAAATAAGTAGTAAATAAAGTTTACAGAAGTAAATGACTATCTTTGAAAAAGTATATATATATACATATGTGTGTGTGTGTGTATGAGTGTGTGCTTTCCGAAAGGACCACCAAGTCTATCATTTCTTAGACGGACGTAACGTCCTCTGGACCCAAACTAGGGACCTAATCCTTCTAGGGAACCTCGTCCTTTACCGTTGGGTGAGGTGACAAGAACGGATCTCTTAAGGTACCTGTCTCCTCGGACCACCTGACGTCATGTACCTGAGCGTTTCTCAGCCCGTGTTGAATCGTGTCCACGTGTATATGGGAATCAGAGTTAACAACATCGTTGCAACAAGAAGTTCTAAACAATTCTTTAGAGATAATTTGACACATGTTATGTTTGTGTTTATATTCTTGTGCAACAACGGAAACACCAGTAAAGCAGAATACTTTGTTTAACTATCCTATCATCTTTTCTAACCATATTCAACGAAATCTTGAATTAACGTCACTTACTTTTCTAGGTATTCACTCGAAAGGTTATTAAAATACGTTAAAGAGAAACAGTGTGGAAATTTCGGGGAAACAAACTGATCTAAGAGAAGAGAAAACAACGAACTACAATTGATTATGTTATGTACAAATAATGACAAAATCATATAAGAGTCTCTACACTATCACTTTATAATTCTCGTACTCGAAACCATCTTCTGTTTAGACGTAAGTTTAAGACCGAGACAACCAATAACTGACACTTAAACACATCAATTAATTACATGTATTCACGATAAAAGAAATGGATACTTTATCCATATATTATAATATAGATAGAGTCCCTTCCGTTACCGTTGGGTGAGGTCATGAGAACGGACCTTTTAGGGTGCCTGTCTCCTCGGACCAACCGACGTCAGGTACCCCAACGCTTCTCAGGCTGTCCTGATTCGTTGAAGTGAAAGTGAAAAGTGGAAGGTGAAAGTACGTGACCTCTTCCTTTACCGTTGGGTGAGGTCGCAAGAACGGACCTCTTAGGGTCCCTACCGCCTCGAACCACCCGACGGTAGATACCCCAACGTGTCTCAGTCTGTCCTGACTTCGTTGAATCGTCGTCGTCGTCGTAATATAGATAGAACGTCCCGATGACACCCGTTTATTATCTTATTACCCGAAGGGTCCACAGAGTCCCGATTGTTTAAGTGACCCAACCTTTCTAGGGTATCTCCTCCTTTACTGTTAAGTGAGGTCATAATAACGGACTTTTTACGGTACCTGTCTCCTCGGACCACTCGTTGTCAGGTACCCCAGTGCTTCTCAGTCTGTACTGACTCGTTGACTCTTGTATGTGTCGAAAGAAATCCCAGGTTGTAAGTATAGGTATGTACTGATGACCTTTTTGGTATCGAAACTGATATGTCTGGAAATACCCGTTTCATTACAGAGACGAAAATTATACGACAGTGACTAAGTTACCTGTATTTACAAACTCGTTTGTAACCATCTATCACTTCCTGTCCCTTCGGACCACACGACTTCAGGTACCCCAGTGTTTCTTAGCCTGTACTGAACCGTTGACTTGTTGTTGTTGTTTTCTTACAATACTTTTAAAATATCGTTATTGCGTGATACCTTAGAAGTCAAGTCAAGTCAAGTTAAGTCAGTGAGTGAGCACAGGGTGAGAAACACTGGGGTACTTGGCGTCATGCGGTCCGGAGGGACAGGTAGTGGTAGAGGGCCTCAACTGAGTCTGAGTACAGGTAGCTCAGTCACTACGGTAGGTCGGTAGAGTAGGAGACAACGGAGGAAGAATAGGACGGGGGTTAGGGAGGGTCGTAGTCTCAGATTAGGGTCCCGACTAGAGGAAGTCTTACCTGACCAACCTAGAGGAAAAGGTTCCCTGGGAATTCTCAGAAGAGGTTGTGGTGTCAAGTTTTCGTAACTAAGAAATCGCGAGTCGAAAGAAGTGTCAGGTTGAGAGTGTAGGTGTGTACTGGTGAGCTTTTTGGTATGGAAACTGATCCGCCTGGAAACAACCGTTTCATTACAGAGACGAAAACTTATACGATAGATCCAACCAGTATTGAAAAGAAGGTTCCTCATTCACAGAAAATTAAAGTACCGACGTCCACCCTCCCCCCAAGTACAAACCCTTGCGTACATTCTTAATTTCTAAAAATTTAAATTTTTTTATTTTTTTTATTTTATTTATTTAATTATGTTTAAATTTTTTTATTTTTTATTTTTCACTTTTTTTTATTAAAGTACCGACGTCAGTGGCAGACGTCACTAAAACCTCGGGGTTTTTTATTTCAAACTGTGACAAAGGTGACAAAGGGGTAGATAAAGGGTACTTCACTACCTTGGTCAACGGTACTAGAATCAAAAGACTTACAACTCGAAATTCGGTTGTAAAAGTGAGAGGAGAAAGTGAAAGTAGTTCTCCGAAAAATCGATGAGAAGTGAAAGACGGTATACCCACCACAGTAGACGTATAGACTCCAATAACTATAAAGAGGACCGTTAGAACTAAGGTCGAACACAAAGGAGGTCGGGTCGTAAAGAGTACTACATAAGACGTATCTTCAATTTATTCGTCCCACTGTCATATGTCGGAACTGTATGAGGAAAAGGGTAAACCTTGGTTAGACAACAAGGTACAGGTCAAGATTGACAACGAAGGACTGGACGTGATGACACCTTTTAAGACTTTCTCTACCCTTATGGTCTGGTGGACTGGACGGAGAACTCTTAAACATACCTTAGAATCAGTTCTTCTTTTTACTGTAGTTATTTGGTTCGTCAGGAAATTAAATAATTTTTCATTAAGTTGTCAATTCTTTGACACCTTTATCAGAACTTGTCTTTACTACCCCCGAAATGACTGTTTCCAGGCAGGTCAGTTTCGATACCAAAAAGGTCATCAGGATATACCTATACTCTCAACCTGGTATTTCTTTCGACCTGTGGTTCCGTAACTATGAAAACTTGACAAAACAACCTCTTGTTGAATCGTCTCAAGGAACTCTGAGAACTCTTAAGGCACCTGTCGTTCCTCTGGTTTGTTCAGTTAGGATTTTCTTTAGTTGGGATTTATAAGTGACTTTTCTAACTATAACTCCGACTTCGGTGTTATGAAAACGGTGAACTACCCTTATTGACTGAGCAACCTTTTCTGGGACTACGACCCTTTCTAACTTCCGTCCTCCTATTCCCATACAGTCTCCTACTCTACCAACCTACCGTAGTGACTGAACTACCTGTACTCAAACTCGTTTGAGACCCTCAACCACTACCTGTCCCTTCGGACCATACGATGTCAGGTGCCCCGACGTTTCTCAGTCTGTGCTGACTCACTGACTTGACTTGACTTAAATGTACATTAAATTAGTTCGTTAAAATTCACATGTCAAAGTACTTTAAAATAATAATATAGGTTAGTACGATACTCTTTGTATAGTGGTGTAAAGGTAGTTTTAAAGAAAACACGAGTGAGAAAACGACAGTTAAAGAAGTGAGTTTTAAGTACAGAACAATTGATATCTGAAAACAAAACAATGATATAGAAATCAAAAAGGTCTTAAAGTAAATTCTCTTAATGTAAATACAGACTAAAAAAGTGTGGTATTACGAAGACTCTAATTAGGTACGACATACACAGTCGTCAGTTAGAGAAAAATCAACGACTTATGATGAAGTGATATCTCTATATTGTGTTAAGTAAATAGACAAATGGGTAACTACCAATAAAACAAATAAACTTTGGAAACGGAAGATACTGATTTTGGTAATATTTGTAATCAAATGTTCAGGAAAACTCCTGTATACAAAAGTAAATAGAACTAATTCAATCTCTTTATTCTAGTGATTATTAACGTACAAATTGATATATTCCTTGACACTTTGAGACTTATATGGTAAAATATGAGGGTCACGTAAGAGTATCTCCATAAACTCTCAAGGTCAAGGAGGTGTAGTAGGGGGTTTGAACCATTATAATTATAAAATGTAAAATCCCAAAAGATCATGTACGTCTCTCATAGAGGAACACCAAAACAAAACGGAAAGGAATTATTGACCACTACGACTCGTATAAGGTACACGAATAAACGATCATTAAATATAAATAAATCAAACAAGCTAATACGGGTAAAGAGATAACGTAACGAATGGAAGAATATTAACTAACTAATTATTAAGACAATATTACAATTTGTCCTTACTACTGTCTCCTGTAAGAACAAAAGTTTTAATCCCCTTTTCTTCCGTAAGAAAGTCGTACTTATATAATCGTAATTCGAAAAGTAATTATAAGGAATTGTCCCATTCTTTAAAGGGAGAGAAAAATCAAATAACTAACAAAATACAAAACAACAATTACCATCATTCAGAAAAGTGTACTGGAAAATATAACTCTACTAGTATTCCAAAAAGAAAAATAAAAGAAGGGAAAAATACAACTCTGTTTAACGTAAGGATGCCTGTATCAAACAAGTACTACATAATAATAATATACATAGAACTGAGTTAAACAAACGGTTCGGAAACAACACCTAAGTCATAGAAAATAACTCTCTATAAACAGATATCAAAAGAAATGTGTATTATAGAAAAAAGACCAAAATCATAGTCTTATTACTCAGGTCTTAACAAGGATTGAGAAGATGGAAAGTCTTTATAAACATATCTTAACCATATTAGAGGAGGAGTTTATAAATCATGTTAAACCATTACTTCGGTAGGACCGGACTTCACAAGAAACACGCTTCTAAAAATTGACAAGTTAATGAAAAACTATTTGAATTCCTGACGAACAAAATAACTACAATATGTAACAGAAGAACTGATTCTATGGTATCACACAATTACGATATTTTATAAGTATTGTAAGGGAACAACAACAACAACAAGTCAACGGTTCAGCACAGACTGAGACACTGGGGTACCTGACGTCGTGTGATCCGAAGGGACAGGAAGTGATAGAGAGCTACAAACAAGTTTGAGTACAGGTAACTCAGTCACTACGGTAGGTTGGTAGAATATGAGACAACGGAGAAAGAGGAGAACGGAAGTTAGAAAGGGTCATAGTCCCGGGAAAAGTCACTCAGTCAAGAAGCGTAGTCCACCGGTTTCATAACCTCGAAGTCGTGGTCAGAAAGGTTACTTATAAGTCCCAACTAAAGGAGTTCCTAACTGACCAGGAGAGGAAGAACAGGTTCCCTGAGAGTTCTCAGAAGAGTTCATGGTGTTAAGTATTTTGTAGTTAAGAAGTCACCAGTCGGAAGTAATACCAGACTCAGAGTGTAGACATGTACTAACGATCTTTTTGGCATCGAAATTTACCTGGAAACAGTCGTTTCACTACGGAGACGAAAAATTATATGACAGATCCAAACAGTATCAAAAAGAAGGTTCCTCACAGAAAATTAAAGTACGGACGTCAGTGGTAGGTATAACTAAAACATCGGGTTCTTTTATTTTACACGGTGACAAAGGTAAAAAAGGGGTAGATGAACGGTACTTCAAGACTCTGACCTATAGTACTAGAATCAAAAAACTTACAACTCAAAATTCGGTCGAAAAAGTGAGTAAAGGAATTAGTGGAAAATTATCAAAATTCTGGACATCACTACAAGTGAAAAAAGGACTTTTACCAAATAGTGAAAATGATAAATGTTTCATCAAAACAAAGACACCAAAACAGATAACAAAATAAACAAAATAACTAAACATAAGAAAAGATAATAATAAGTAAAGAAAGAACGAACCTAAAACAAGCGAAAAGATAAGATTTCCACGGTCTACGATTTATAAAGATAAGGTTCAAAGGTAGGATCTTGACCCCTTTATTAGTGTCTTACTTAAGACTCTGGTTGACACTTTAAGTGGATTCGGTATTTTAGGTAATTAGTTTACCGTGGGTATTCGGAGAACAGACTGACTTTATGGTGTCACTGTGAAACTGAAAGAACCTTAGTCACAGACAAGTTTAAGTCATTGGTAATCAGGAGTTTTCCAGACTAATAAAGTCAAAGGGGTCACATATCAGTGGAATTATTTTACAGTATCCAGGTAAAACCTTTCAGATCCTATTTCTAATTATCATATTTAAAAGACATTACATGGTTCTAAGAAAAGGACCCCTTGAGTTGGAGGGGAAGTAAGACTCCTAGACTTAGACATTTGACCAAGTTTAGACCGTTAACTAACTCTCCAATACTGAAACACAAAAATATTAAGGTTAATCTGTAAGTAAGTGAACTGGATCTTGAAAAAACGAATAAGTCTGGTTCATTGTTGAATCATCTGAAGAATAAATAAAGTGAAGATCCATGGGTTACTAATCGGTCGGTTACGGTATCCAGACGTTCTTAGTCTAATAAGTTTAGTGACGAAACCGAGACGAGAAGTATTGTCATTGGTGTAGGTCGAACGAAAACCTCCGACTCAGGACCGACACACCGGGGACGGAAGGACCCTAGTTTAATGAGGGTAATGTAAATTCAAAAGGTTAACTTACAGACCGCAAAGAAGACATACCAGACTAAATGTGTTTTCTTATTAGTGTCTCGAGTAGTTCCTACGACCCAGAAGGGAGTGTTTTAAAAAAAAGATTATAATAATCACTTATTATACAGAAGACCCAGGAGGGTCACACCCACTAATCCAAAACCTTTTTATTCAGGTAGTATTGTAAGGTCACAAGGATTCGGAAACTTAGCGAAGAAGATATAGTTTGGTTCCCTCTAGACCGAAAAGGTCAAGTGAGGGTCACCCAGTAGAAAACCGGGGACAAAGTTGGTTTGTTGGTTTCTTTGATAATTTCGTGAAAGATTGAAGATTTTGACAGATATACTTATTTAAGTAGTATTAGTTTTAAATATAAGGAAGGTGGTAATAGGATGTGGAAAGTATAAGTAAGGGTGTGTACAAGTGGTCTTAAGATGAATATATTTAATCTTTTGAGTGTATCAAGAAAACTTCACATCGTGTAGATAAGCAATCAGTATCAAACGTAGAGTGGAAATCCCAGGACGACCTCGAATACAGTATCCAGTTCTTTGTTCTCCCCATTAATCCCACCTAGGACTCCTTTTAGTTGTAACAGAACCTAAAATTGGTGAAGTCCCCTCTGTTACGATAAAGGAGTATGATACGTCTCAATTAGGGGAGTATAGTTCCATCTTATGGACTATGGTGACACCCACTCTCCCTCCATGGTGACAGACAACCCTCTGTAGAAAGTGACATTTCTTCTGTACAATGTTAAAGTCCCGAGTAACAGGAGTCACAGTAGTCCCGGAAGGGTATAAGGGGTAGGGTTGAAAGTGAGACATATTATCCGAGGTCAAAGTAGGCGGAGTAATCTTGACTAAGTTTACATAAGAAAAATTACCGACTCATTATGAGGTAACACATATACATGGTGACGAAAGAATAGGTAAACAGACGACTGTCTGTAGATCCAACGAAGGTACAGGACCGATAATATTTGTCACGACGTTACTTGTAACCCCATGTACACAGAGAAAGTTAAGACCAAAGGACGGGTCGTCACCCTAACGACCCAGTATTCCGTCAAGATAAACGTCAAAAAATTCCTTAGAGGTGTGACAAAGTTTTTTACAAGTTTTCACTGTATTAGTGTCAGTAAATCGAGCAACGAAGAATATTTACCAACTAATCCTAATAGGTTACGACGTATAGATACATTTATCAAGTATGAAATATGATAGGAACATGAAAAACGATAACCTTTATGTCAACGTATTAGTCTAATATCTCAAATAAGGTCTTTGACGTCTTAATAAAGTCTTTTATTTAGGATTTTAAAATAAGCAAATCTTGGTGAGAAACACGGGTTTAAACATAGTCTCAAGAGGTCTATTTGTTTTGTTATTCTATATAAATATATGTTAATACCTCCAGTTCTTTAGGGTGTCAGACGACCGATCTTAGACTTCTTGGTCTTTTTCTCCACCATATTAAGTTAGACTTAGACTTAAGGACTCTTGGTCTCTTCAGTTACACATATTCAAGATCAGACTCAGGTTTCCAGGTTCTTAGTCTCTGGTCACCATAATTCAGTATAGACTCAGGTCATCGGATTCTTAGTCATTTTGAATGACGACAGACTCCCATCTTCTTCAACCCACAGAGTCGAGTTCTTTTTTAGTCAAAAAGGAAAGGAGACGTGAAAACGAGAGATATCCGGGAGTCACCTGACCTAGTACCGATGGGTATAATCACTCCTGTTAGAAAAAAATGAGTTACATGACTAACTTTACGATTAGAAAGGGTCTTTGTGGGAGTGTTTTGTGTGAGTCTTTATTACAAAATGGTCGATAGACCTGTAGGAAATCTGACCAGTACAACTGTACATTAATTTGTAGTACAATCTGGTATACCGTTAAAATATATATATATATATATATATATATATATATATATAGGATTAATGGTGACATATCAATAAAAAAAACCAACAATAATCTATATACAGTAAACCTTTATAAGAGGAATCGTTCTCAACGGAAAATGAAACGACAACCATAGAAAATTACGTACTTTGAAAGATCAAAACTACTCCAGGTTTCATAGACAAAAGAACACAATGGAAACGAAATCTACAGTATAGGTTCTTTATTAAAGGTTTAGGTTATAATACTTTGAAAAGGAGATATAAACGAAGGTTCTCAATTAAAAATCAAAAATACTAATTAAGAAACCCGGTATAAAAAAAAAGAATAAAAACATATACCACATTCTATTCGTAAGTTGAAATGACAAAACTTACATTCGTAGGATAAAAGGGTCGTGGTAAACGACTTTTATAAAAGGAAATATGTTACTTATCAGAACATTGTGAACAACTTTTAGTAACCTGGTATATAAACCTACTAAGAAACACCTGGGAAGTAAGATAAGGTGATCAACTATAAAGATAGAAGCACGATGAGGGTGTGAGAAAAAACTAATGACACCAAACATCATTCTAAACTTAACTCTTTCTCACTCCGAAGGTTGAAAAAGAGGTAAACGGTATTATAAAAACTAAAAGGTATATTTAAAATCCTACCTAAAAAGAAAAACGTTTTGTCAATAATCCTAAAACTATACTTAAAGTAACTTAGACTTTCAATAAAACCCACAACAATTGTATAAACGTTGTGATCCATAAAGTTAGTTACTTGTACTTTATAGAAAGGTTAATAAAAACAAAAGAAGTTAAAGAAAGTTTTTACAAAAGATGAACTGTCACAAATTTAGTAAAAGAACCAATTCATAAAAGGATTCATAAAAATAAAAACTACGATACAATTTACCTTAACAAAAGAAATAAATTGAAAACCTACCCGGTAACAAATGCAGATCTCTTCTTTCGAGAAAACTTAAATAATCAAGATTTCAAATTACCTTACAAATCCCACAATGTGTATCTCCCAGTACGGGAGACGATAGTCTATTTTAAAGTGTACAAATAAAGAAAAAGAACTGATTGATGAGACCGATCTTAATGTTATGACACAACTTGTCTTCACCGTTTGTACTCGTAGATATGGAACAATGACTATATTTTCCTTTTTACAAGTGGGAAATCGGTAAGTCATAATACAATTGAGACCCCTTAAAGTATATACCGGAAATAATAAAACTCCACCAAAGAAAGGTAAAGATCATATGACTCTCTAAAAAAGTATTTTTCCATAATTTTAAACGTTTCACGAAAAAAATTTTTAATTAATTCTATTCGTACTAAAAAAAGGAGGTAACACATTTGTAGGATATAACGTATCCAAATAATAGAAGATAAAGGAACCATAGAGATTAAAAGAACTTCCCTAGAGATCAGAAAGGGTAAGATAACAAAAGGATATAAAGAAACTAAACTAGCGACTCCTTCCGAAAGAATAGAGAGGAACGATAAGAAACCTTGAGACATAAGTCTACAATATAGAAAGGAAAAGAGGAAACCAAAAGAGAAAAGAAAAGTGTCGATAAGCATTTCGGAGGAGTCTGTCGGTAAAACGAAATAACGTAAAGAAAAAGAACTCCTACCAGAACTAGGGACAGAGGACATGTTACAGTGCTTGGAGGTATGTATCAAGTAGTCCGTGAGACAGATAGTCTAGGTCAGGGAATTTCATAAAAAGTGAAGGTGACATATCAGTATTCCCTACTAAATTCAGTATGGACTTAGTAAAAGGGGTGAAAAAAGTTAAAGTCAGACTTAAACCGTTATTCCTCAAGTACTAGACTCGGTGTCAGTCGAGGACCAGAACAAAAACGACTGACATATCTCGAAGAGGTAGAAACCGACGTTTCCTATATTAGTTAGACTAAAGCCACAACTGGTAGACCACTACAGGTACACATCTCAGAAGAGGACACAACAACCTTCTCTCACAAAAGATACTGGTCACACAAGAGAACTGTTTTGAGACAATCGGAGACGGGACGAAGTAAGACATGAAACTCCGGTTTAAATGGACAATGAGGTCCACAAAGAACTGAACGATGAAAACGTAAGGACAGGGAATATTACTTTTCCTGTAGTAAACCCCCACAATTAAGATCGTCCAGAACATCCAGAAGTATCTTGGTAAGTTTAAGTCGAAGAATTCGCAATGACCAACCCCGTATCCGAACCCAATGACACTATAATTTACCAAACGGAACCTTTACTTGTCTCTAGTAAGACAGCAAAAACTCTAACGTAGGTTCATGACGTATAGTCTGAAAAAACAACTGATACAACCGATGAGGTAAAGAAGATTTCTTAAGGACGGATGTCATCATCTATATTACCAGTAGACTCAATTTAAGTGGGTAAGGTTAGGTAGAATCAAGCGACTAAGGATCTTCCAGCTACAAGTGATAACGGTAGAGGACAAACTGGTGAGGCTTAAACGGTACTAAGTATCTGGATTGTAAGGTCCAAGGATACGTTATAACGTTTTATTATGTCACTAGTTACGTTTCTTTATGTCCTCTTGTTATCTTACCCTTTCTGATCTCTAGTGAAGTTCTTTTAATGTCTGTCGTTCCCTTGTAAAGTACGTTTCTACCCGAGTTATTTCCTGTCTTTACCATACCTGAATTGTCTTCGTCTTCTATAATTCTTCTCCACCGTTCTTATGTGTCCTTTTGACATGTTTTTTCTAGAAGTGTTGGTTCTATTAGTCCTTCCACACTAATCAGTGTCAGTGGATCTCGACCTGTAGGACTTTACACTTCAGTACACCCGGAATTCTTGGTAGTGATAGTTGTTTCGATCACCTCCACTACCCTAAGATTAACTCGATAAAGTTTAAGATTTTCTACTACGACACTTTCCCGACGTGAGTTATACGGTTGTTTAAACCTTTTGAGTCGTCACCGGTGTCCTGACCTTTTACAGTCAAAAGTAAAGTTACGTTTCTTTCCATTACGGTTTCTTACGAGTTTGATGGTGTTTTAACGTGAGTCGAGTGTGTGATCATTTCATTACGAGTTTGAAGAGGTTCGGTCCGAAAACGTTATACACTTGGTACTTGTAGGTCTACAAGTTCGACCAAAATCTTTTCCGTCTCCTTGGTCCTTAGTTTAACAGTTGTAGACGACCTACTAACTTTTTCGTTTTGTCAAGTTCTTTTTGTAGATGAATACAAAATAACTGATACGGTTTTAGAAACTGACACACCTAGTGTTATTTGACACTTTTTAAGACTTTCTATACCCTTATGGTCTGGTGGACTGGACGAAGAACTCTTTGGACATACGTCCAGTCCTTCGTTGTCAATCTTGAGCTGTACCTTGTTGTCTGACCAAGGTTTATCCTTTTCCTCATGCAGTTCCGACATATAACAGTGGGACGAATAAATTGAATATACGTCTCAGGTAGTACTCTTTGCGACCCGACCTTCTTCGTGTTCGATCTTAGTTACAACGGTCCTCTTTATTTCAACCTAGGAATAGAATATAGTATATGTCTTTCATTAACTTTTACTTAATTTATTAATTCGTATTCTGGACTTTGATATTTTGAAGATCTTCTTTTTGTCCCCTTTTCAAAGTAATGTAACATGAACCGTTACTAAAGTATCTATACTGTCTTTCTCGTATCCATCGTTTTTGTTTTTATCTGTTTACCCTGATGTATTTTGAAGTTTTGATAACGTATAGTTTCTTGTGTTAATTGTCTCACTTTTCCGTTTGGTACTCCCCATCTGCTCCCCCACCCCCACCCGTTTACACAATTCTTACACAGTTATACATGATGGATATTTTATCTAATGATATCTAATGATGGATATCCAATGATGGATATTTTATTTACAGTATTTGTATATTAGGCGTCGTACCACTGATATCAATTACTATGACATAATATGTAAATTTTTAACAATACTATCATCTAGAATTTTTAGGACTAGTTTTTTTCCTTCTTTATTTTTGTTTTTGTTTTTTAATGGATGTTTTTTTCTTTTTATAATTATAAACGTTCAATATATAAACTATACCTCAATTACAAGTCTTATATTTTTCTTAAGGTTATTGAGTTGTCGTTTTATAGATTACTAGACTAAAATTTGACACGTTAGTAGAACTTATTTGTAAAAAAGTATCTACTATGTGTTTATCGGTTGTTCAAATACTTTTTATGAGTTGTAGTGATTGGTAGTCTTTTTACTTTTACTTTTGATATTATTCTATAGTAAAATATGAGTGATCCAGCTCATGATAATTTTCTTTTCTCTTTTATCATTTGTAACTGTTCCTACACCTCTTTACCCTTGAGTATACGTGACACTTACTCTACCATTTTACCAAGTTGATGATCTCTTTTCTCACTAACAACCGTACACACGAATCAGCTCAGGTTGTGGGACGATGGGGTACCTGATATCCGACGGTAGAGGAGACAAGTACCCTAAAAGGTCCGTTCTCATGATCTCACCCAAAGGTAAGGGAAGAGGTTCCCTAGAAAGGTTGGGTCTTTGACTTGGACCAGAGGTCCCTTCGGGGGTACCTTTTGTCATACCCGTAAGTTTTTTTTTTTTTTTTTTTGGAGTATACTAGGTCGTAAGGATAAAGACCTATATATGTGGTTCTTGTCTTTCGACACAGAGTTTCTCTATAAATGTGTAGGGACGGACAAGTATCGTCGTCAAAATGTTAACGGTTTGTTCTTTTTACACGTAAGTAAACCTACTTACGTAATTTTTTTGCACTCCTTATATATTACTCTATGACTTATCTGAATTTATCGTTCCTTTAGTACAGTGTACGACATTGTACGTACTTGGAACTCCAGCAACACGATCACTTTATTCGGACAACGTTTTTCTGTTTATGATATATTAAGGTGATTTACTCTCAATACATTTCTTCAGTCTAAATACCTTTGTCCCCATCTTACAACCAATGGTCCCTGACCCCCTCCCCCTTCAATTCTCAACAAATAACCCCTATATAAAAATCCAACCGCTCTACTTTTTGAAACCTCTAAACAAAGTGGTGTCACACTTATATGAATTGTGATGACTTGACGAATACTTTGTCAGTTTTGTAGTTTTATAATTTTTATTTCGACGAAGTTTTTGTTAATTCTAACATTTAAAATACAACATATAAAAAATGACGTTATTTTTATTGAATCGATTTAAAAAAAAGTATCAAGAGTTCGACTCTTGTCAACTTAAAAGGTATTCGAAAAGAATACGGTAAGGTATTCGACCGACACATATATACGTACAAGTGTCAAAGGGACACAACTTATATAAATGGGAACCAATTTTCTTTTTTGTCATGGTTCGACACCTGCACTGACCACTATCTTCGTTCTAGGCTACGACATTTCTCGTTATAACGTATCCTTGGACCTTATAGTCCAGGTACTTAGTTCCGTTTAGCCTTCACCAGGTTGTTCTCTACCGTTCCCACTTGTAACTGTAAGATCCTTAGTCGCTTGATTTTACCTGACCTTACCCACTTAAATTGAGTCTACTGGTAATATAGATGATGACACCCGTCCTTAGGGAATCTTCTTTACTTCATCGGTAGTACCAGTTGTTTTCTCAGACTTTACGTCATGAACCTACGGTAGAGTTTTTACTCTCTTACTAGAGACAAGCAGAGGTTCCGTTTGGTAAGTTATATTGTCAATAGGTTCAGATACGGGGTTGGTCATTACGACTTCTTTGACTTCAACTTACCAAAATACTTCTGGAAGTTCTAGAAAATCTTGATTGTGGTTTTTTCTACATGAAAAGTAATATCCCCTGATCTTACTTTTTCATCCTCCAGTTCATTGTCCGTGGATATCATTGTCCGTTTAAACCGGAACCTTACGCCTTACTTTGTCCCGTTTCTGATTATCTCAAAACGGTTCTTTTACGTGACCAGTATCGTTTGTGGGAGAAGGTTGTTGTGTTCTCTTCTGAGATGTGTACCTGTAGTGGTCTACCAGTTGTGGTTTTAGTCTGACTAATATAAGAAACGTCGGTTTCTACCTCTTCGAGATATGTCAGTTGTTTTTGTTCTGGGTCTCGACTGACACCGAGTCTAGTACTTGAGGAATAACGGTTTAAGTCTGAATTTAACTTCTTTCATCCCTTTCGGTGATCTGGTAAATCCATACTGGATTTAGTTTAAGGACACTAATATGTCACCTTCACTCTTTATCTAAATTCCCAGATCTAGACTATCTATCTCACGGACTACTTGATACCTTACTCTAAGTACTGTAACATGTCCTCTGTCCCTAGTTCTGGTAGGGGTACCTTTTCTTTACGTTTTTTCATTTTACTGACAGACCCCTCCGGAATGTTTATCGACACTTTTCTTCTCTCCGCTTTCCCGTTTTTCTTTTCCTTTCTATATTCGTAGACTTACGTCTCAAGGTTTCTTATCGTTCTTCTGTATTCTTTCGGAAGAAGTCGTTAGTTACGTTTCTTTATCTCCTTTTGTTGTCTTACCCTTTCTGATCTCTAGAGAAGTTCGTTTAATCTCTATGGTTCCCTTGTAAAGTACGTTTCTACCCGAGTTATTTCCTCTCTTTACCAGACCTGGATTGTCTTCGTCTTCTATAATTCTTCTCCACCGTTCTTATGTGCCTTCTTGACATGTTTTTATAGAAGTATTGGGTCTATTAGTACTACTACACTAGTGATTAGATCTCGGTCTGTAGAACCTTACACTTCAGTTCACCCGGAAACTTTCGTAGTCATACTTTGTTTCGATCACCTCCACTACTTAAGGTCAACTCGACAAAGTTTAGGACTTTCTACTACGACACTTTCACGACGTGAGTTATACGGTCGTTCAAACCTTTTGAGTCGTCGCCGGTGTCCTGACCTTTTCCAGTCAAAAGTAAGGTTAAGGTTTCTTTCCCTTACGTTTCTAAAAAGTTTGATGGCGTGTTAATGTGAGTAGAGTGTACGATCCTTTCATTACGAGGTTTAAGAGGTTCGGTCCGAAGTCGTTATGAACTTGCCACTTGAGGAACGACAAGTTCGACCAAAATCTTTTCCGTCTCCTTGGTCTCTAGTTTAACGGTTGTAGACGACCTAGTACCTTTTTCGTTCTTTCAAGGTCTTTTTATAGATAAAGACGAAATAACTGATACGGTTTCGGAAACTGACACACCTAGTGTTATTTGACACCTTTTAAGACTTTCTCTACCCTTATGGTCTGGTGGACTTGACAGAGAACTCTTTAGACATACGTCCAGTCCTTCGTTGTCAATCTTGACCTGTACCTTGTTGTCTGACCAAGGTTTATCCTTTTCCTCATGCAGTTCCGACATATAACAGTCAGACGAATAAATTGAATATACGTCTCATGTAGTACTCTTTGCGACCTGGCCTTCTTTGTGTTCCACCTTAGTTCTAACGGCCCTCTTTATAGTTAGTGGAGTCTATACGTCTACTGTCGTGGGAATACCGTCTTTCACTTCTCCTCAAATTTTCGGAGAACTACTTTCACTTTCTCCTCTCACTTTTACAACCGAATTTCGAATTGTAAGTCTTTTGCTTCTAGTACCGTAGACCAAGGTAGATCAGTTCCGATATCAAAAAGGACACCAGTACATACCTACACTCTCAACCTGACACTTCTTCCGACTTGCGGCTTCTTAACTACGAAACTTGACACCACAACCTCTTCTGAGGACTCCCAGGGAACCTGACGTTCCTCTAGGTTGGGCAGGTAAGACTTCCTTTAGTTGGGACCCTAAAGAAACCTTCCTTACTATGATTTCGACTTCGAGGTCATGAAACCGGTGGAGCACACTTCTCAACTGAGTAACCTTTTCTGAGACTACGACACTCTCTAACCCCCGTCGTCCTCTTCCCCTGCTGGCTCCTACTCTACCGACCTACCGTAGTGCCTGAGCTACCTGCACTCAGACTCACTTGAGGCCCTCTACCACTACCTGTCCCTCCGGACCGCACGACGCTAAGTACCCCAGTGTGTCTCGACCTGTGCTGACTCGCTGACTTGACTTGACGACGGTTTGATTATGTTATAATCATTTCATTATTTGGAGGTTAATTTTATTTATATAAATATAATTTTTTCTTTTTTTTTTTCTTGGAGGAGTCCATGAGTCCTTTGGAACCCTTAAAACGGACAACTAAAGTACCAGTTATTTTACACCATTATAGGAGTCTCTTGATAGAACCTAAGTCATAGTAGGAAGAGAGGAGGTTTCTACCGAGATAGAAGTTTTATATATTATAAGTTTGTAGTGTATAAGTGTGGACATAAACTTAGGAAAAGTGACGGAGTATGTAGTTTCAACGGGTTATATACAAATAAAGTATGTACTTACGTACCTAGTAAGTAAAGAGTTTGCGACTTCTTCAAAATAAGATTCCCCTTGTGACATAATCTTCAGTTAGTACTGTCATCAGGTCCAACAGATTACTGGGTCAGTACCGTCAGTAAATATAAAACCGTTTAGTGTCGGAACATTCACCCTGTCAGAAGTAGACATTTTATTACTTTTAATACTTATTTTTACTGTTATGAACCTAGTTTAATCTCTTCAAAAAATTACGTAAACATTTGACATACCGTTATATTGTACATCGTAAAGTAAACAAAATCTTAATGAGATACAGAACAAGAAACGACCCACGTCCCCTCTATTTTACCTTTGTACTAAGAAGTGGTAAGGAAGTCCTTCGTTACATGAGTAGATAGAGTAAAACTTCCCGATGGAACAACGAAAAATTTCTATAATTTCTGTCCTTTAATCTATCTACCTGTGTCAATATATAATTTATCGTGTGAGATTACTATTCAAACTGACTGTTAAGTTCATCTATCTAATGACTGTCTCTGAACGTCTGTTACTGTTTAGAAAACCCCTTAAAACAAACAAAATTCGTTTATCTTTCAAGACACTTAAAGGTGACCGAAAATATTCTACTAGTAAGATTTGTGGACAATTAATACTCTAGACTGGTATGATGAGGTATTTTTTATCCATTCTGGTCTTTATCCATTATAATCTTTGACTTTGAGACTCAACATGTAGTATGTAGAAATTTGACACTTATGTCATATACGACGTTGTGAATATACGAACGTTGAAAATTTTACATAAAAACAGTATAACTTCACATTGAAACTTAATATGGGACGAAATAAAGTCAAGGAGTCGTTCTATCTTAACGTATCGAATATCGAAAACACAATCGAGTTCAACTGGTTATTACTCGACTTGAGACGTACCCGTATAACGTACTACATTTCAAGAACTTCGTGTACTCACCCTTATTCCGAATTTAACATCCGATTACTCTTCTTGTATTTACGTACCACCTTCACTACTACCACATAGTGAAGTGAATAATAATAGGAATAACGAATTGTCATCGGTTCAAGAAACTCTAGTAAAACTTTTTTCAGTACCAAACATGAGTTTCTAAACATTCGATGAGAACTGGTTTGTTTTTTATAGTTTTTGTTTTCATTTATAATTGTTCTTTTTCTTTTGGAATGAAAACTACTTGTACTAATGAAAATTTTTTACTGAGTATAGAAACGAAATATTTTGTAAAAAGACATCATCGAATACAGGATTAACTCAACAATACATTTTTAAGACAGTAGTTGTTTAGTAGACGTTAATCTCCAGTATACATCATGGTCCTAGAATCATCAATAGTTCGACTAATTGTCCAACTTTCAACGTCTCCTGTCGATCGTTCATGTACTACTTTGTTTATGTCTTTCAGGGTGTCAGTGTTTGGTTCGATTTATGACTTCATAAATAGAAGTATTTATGACTTTATAATATAAACACTTATAATCCTCCTTTTGACATCGTATGTTCATTATATATTTCTTATAAGTCAGTCAAATTATAAAAGTCGTAAGTCATTCCATATTTAAGTCTAGTTCAACCTTCTGATAGTCTTTAAAAGGTATACAACTGGTACAATAACATCAAGACGTGTCTGAACAGATGTCATACGACACAAAATTATAATAGATATGTCTAAAAGAGGTTTGTTTTGACGTTGAGAACGAGATCGTAAGAAGGGTGAACTATATTTGTTTTGGGTAGGTATGCGTGAATCCCCGAAAAGACCACCGAGTCACCATTTCTTAGGTAAACGGTTCCGTTCTCGGTACCCAAACTAGGTACCAGGTCCTTGTAAGGGACCTCTTCCTTTACCGTTGGGTGAGGTCATAAGAACGGACCTTTTTTGTAGTACCTGTCTCCCGGACCGTCCGATGTCCGATACCCTAGCGTTTCTCGGTCTGTACTGAATCACTAACTCGGTAATAAAGTACCGTTTATCTTCTTCCTTTTAGCCTTCGTCACTGTCTATAATAAAAGAATCCGAGCTTTTAGCGACGATTGTAACTGACGTCAGTACTTTAATTTTCTGTGACCGAGGAACCTTCCTTCAAAACTACTGTTTGGATCTATTACAATGTAGTGAAACAGTTGTTTACATGTATATGACTATCGATACCGAAAAGGTCATCAGTACACGTCGACACTCTCAACCTGGTATTTCTTCCGACTCGAGATTTCATACGAAAGTTTGACACCACGACCTCTTCTGATAACTCTTAGGGAATCTGACGTTCCTCTAGTTTGGTTAGTTAGGTTTATCTTTAGTTGGGACTTATAAGTAACCTTTCTGACAACGACTTCGACTTCGACTTCGAGGTTATGAAACCGGTGGAATACCCTTCACGATTGAGTAACCTTTTCTGGAATTACGACCCTTTATAACTTCCACTTTCCTTTTCTCCCGTCGTCTCCTACTCTACCAATCTATCGTAGTGGTCGAGTTACCTGTACTTAAACTCGTTTGAGACTCTCTATCACGTCCTGTCTCACCGGAACACACGTCAGGTACCACAACGTTTCTCAACCTATCCTGTTGTTGTATAAGTGAATTTGTAGACGGGGTCGTTATGAAAAATTCCTTTAGGGTATGTATTGTGAGCAACAAGATGATACTTTTGGGTTACTTCTTACAGAAATTCTTCAATAAGATACTTCTTAACAAAAGAAAAAAGACTATTTCTGGTTCTTAAGTCAAAAGTGAAACTGAGGACCCTTCAAATTTTGAATTCAACTCTGAGGTATATCGTTATTACATCCAGAGATACTGGACTTATAAAAACAACAACAACAACAAAACATAGACCCGACTTTAGAAGGATAATAAATTTTATAAAGAGAAAAAGAAGTACATTTTAACTAGAAAATCTTGTAAAATAACACGTACAAGTATAATACTCTTTGGAAATTACGAAAATTATACTCCATCTCCATGGTCATTCATAAAAAATTTTACAGTTCACTGTATTAGTAAACCGTTCTCTTAATGTAAGTAAGTGTCCTCTTCCTAATTTTTGTCGTCTAACACCATCTTACATTATAAGTTGTTTAGCTACGTAATAGGGAGAGTTTTGTGTTTTGTTTTGGGTGTGTCAGAATATCGGATTTGGTACGTACTTTTCTGTATTGAAACGAAAAGATTAAAATGAAAAAGTTGAAACTATAAATACTATCTCAATACATAACTACATGTTAATGTAATATCTTTAAATCCTTACACCTTTATTACTTAACATAACCATCCTATATATTATATATCGTTAAATAAGTAATGAAAAACCAACAGATTAAACAGTTACATATGTAAAATTTAATGAAAATTAATGTAATGAAAGGGTTGTTTCCAGGTAGATCAGTTCCGATACCAAAAAGGTCATCAGTACTTATCTTCACTCTCAACGTGATATTTCTTTCGACTCACGAATTCTTAACTACGAAAACTTGATACCACAACCTCTTCTGAGAACTCTCAGGGAACCTGACGTTCCTCTAGGTTGGTCAGGTAGGATTTCCTTTAGTCAGGACTTACAAGTAACTTTCCTGACTACAACTTCGACTTTAGGGTTATAAAACCGGTGGACTACGTTTCTTGACTGAGTGACCGTTTCTGGGATTACGACCCTTTCTAACTTCCGTCCTCCTCTTCCCCAGTTGTCTCCTACTCTACCAACCTACCGTAGTGACTGAGTTACCTGTACTCAAACTCATTTGAGACCCTCAACCAGTACCTGTCCCTCCGGACCGTGCCACGTCAGGTACCCCAGAGTTTCTCATCCTGTGCTGACTAACTTGACTTGACTGACTGTAAAAATCATCAGAGAATACTAGGAGAAATAAAGACACCATAGTCGACATTACCGAGGAAAAAGTAAATGTTAAAACACAAACTCAGAAAAGAGAAAGTAAGAATCGAATCGATTTCAAAACAGTTAAAACAAATAGAAAAGTTTTTCGGTCGAGAAACAGGACAACAAAAAAAAAGATTAAAATGTCAATAGATATAATAAGTAAAGACAAGATCATAAGTAATAAATAAAAGTAGACGATTAAAACCCGAATCAATAAGAGAAAAGGATCGATGAACTTCACACGTCATTCTGACAAACTCTAGAAGGTAAAATAAAATTAGATCCGAAAATAGAAGTACTTGAAAGGAAAATTACGAAGAAATCGGTGAATGTATTTAAACCATATAAACAAAAGTAAAAGAAAGAAAAAAAAAAAAAAACGTCACGTTTTTAAAATAACGACGTTTTGTAACGTCTCATCTAAACAAAAGTAAGAAATAGAAACACAATATCCCCGGAACAGAGAGGTGACTGTGTCCCATTGTATTAGTAGTCATGAGTACAGGAAGGAAAGAAAATATTCTATTAATTTTAGGAGAAGAATATCGGTACGTAATAAATGAAAAGTTTATCTCTTATTGATGAAACGTTATAGTACTATCGGAGATAGTACTTATTTGTACTTAACTGGTATTCGTATGTACACAGGGGAGGACTTGGAGGAAAGGGTGGGGTAGGTCCAACAGTGTCTCGTATTCGAAACCCAAGGGACGTAAGGTAAGATGTAGTTTCATGACGACCGATAGATTAAACGTATACCATTACATATATAAAGTCACAATAAGAGAGTTTAGTAGGGTGGCAGAGGAAAGTAAGAAAATGTACATCGACAGGTCAAACGGGTCGTGGTGAATAACTTCTCCGACAAAAACGGGGTAACATATAAGAACGGAGAAAACGGTTTTTGTTCCATGGGTATACACGCACCCAAATTAAGACCCGAAAGATAGAACAAGGTAACCCGATATAAAGACAAAGACACGGTCATGGTATCACAGAACTACTGACATCGAACCATCATATTAGACTTCAGTCCTTCCAACTAAGGAGGTCGAGGTAAGAAAGAGTTCTGACGAAACCGATAAGTCCCAGAAAACACAAAGGTACACTTAACACTTTTAAAAACAAGATCAAGATACTTTTTGCGGCAACCATTAAACTATCCCTAACGTATCTTTGACATCTAAAGTAAACCATCATATCAGTAAAAGTTTATAACTAAGAAGGATGGGTCCTGGTACCCTATAGAGAGGTAGACAAATACAGTAGAATAAAAAGAGTAGTCACAGAATATTAAAAGATACCTTGCAAGAAAACAGAGGAGTCCATTCAAATAAGGATCTAATAAAAACAACGTTACCATTTACCCTAACTAAGGAATTATAGAAAGACTAAAAAGTAACAATCACATATTCTTACGTTCTCTAAAGACATATAACTAAAAGATAGGACGCTGAAACGAGTTAAGTGACTAATCAAGGTCATTAAAAGACTATGTTTGAAAGTCCAAAAGATACATATCATAGTACAGTAGACGTTTATCACTCTCGAAATGAAGAAAAGACTAGAATTAAGGAAAATAAAGAAAAAGAAGAGACTAACGACATCCATCCTGAAGGTTTTGATACATCTCATTATCACCATTTTTACCTGTGGGAACGAACAAGGACTAAAATCCCCCTTATAAAAGTCAAAAAGTAGTAACTCTTATTACAAACAACACCTGAATAATATATAGCAGAAATAAATATAACTCCACTCAAGGAAGATACGGGTAAAAATCTTCTCAAAATTAGTATCCACTACTTAAAACAGTTTCTGAAAAAGACGTATGTAACTTGAATAGTGTACCTAAAATAGAAAGTTAAACAATTATACTACATAGTGCGACTCACTAAACGTATATAACTTCTTAGGAATTTAGGGACTTTATTTGGGTTGAACTAATGCCACATACTCGAAACATTACACAACAACTTAAGACAAACGATTTTAAAACAACTCCTAAAAACGTAGATACAAGTAGTCACTATAACCGGACATCAAAAAAAACACACACACAACAGAAACCAAAACCATAGTCCCACGATCACAGGAGTGTCTTAGACAAACTTTCATAAGGAAAGAGACGTTAAAAAAACTTCTCAATATCTTCCAATCCATAATCGGGAAGAGATTTACAAACTATCTTAAGTGGACACTTCCGAAGACGAGGACCCGAAAACAAAAAACCCTCTAAAAACTAGTCTCGAAGTTAAAGTCTCTAACATTAACCCAACAAATATTAAAGATAAAGAAGGACCAAGTCAGAACCTTCTAACTTGTTAAGATTCTTAGACAGGTAAATAAGACCCAATAAGTAAAATAACGGTATATCAACAAGTATTATCAGAGAATATTAGAAAACATGAAGACGTAACAGATAACATGGAGAGGAAAAATAAATATTAAAACGACTAACCTAACAAGAGAGAAGAAAAGAACTACTCAGACCGGTTTCAAATAGTTAAAACAAATAGAAGTGTTTCTTGGTCGAAAATCGAAATAATTAGAAACGATGACAAAGAAAGTATAGAAAAAAAGTAAATAAAGACGAGACTAGAAATACTAAAGAAAGGAAGACGATTAAAACCCCAAAGAAAAAGAAGAAAATGATCAACAAAATCCACATTTTAAACCAACAGATAAGTTACAAAAAGTAAAAAGAACTGTATCCTAACATGACGATATTTGAAGGGAGAATCTTGACGAAAATGACGTAGGGTATCCAAAACTCAACACAAAAGTAACAGTAAACAAAACTCCTTAAATAATAATAATAATAATAAATAGAAACCTAAAGAAGTCATTGGACGAGTAATAAATCTTTACATAATTAAAGGTACACAAACAACAAAAATCAACAAAAAGGGGAACATTAACTACAGATCAGAGTATCGAAACACCAGTCTTTTCCACGAACTAAGATAAAGTCAAAAGAATTTAAATGACTCTAAACTAAACACTGGGTTCTACACAGGGTAGGACCTATTACAAGGTACATGTGAACTTTTATTCCACGTAGGAGACGTAAGCCTACCTGACAGGACTTCTGTAGTTACTCTAGATTAGTAAGGTATACAAGTCTTTTCTATGAACGATACTAAAGTTAAAAGATTTTAACCAATTCTGAACAAAACACTAGATTATGTACTAGATAGGATCTATTACAAAGTAAACACGACCTCTTCTTACACATGAAAGGACGAGAACCCCCTGATAAACCATATATGAGGAATTCCAGTGCACAGAGATCACAACAAGGTCAAGAGGTAAAGGAATGACTAGAGAATAGACTACAAGATAAGTAATAAATTTTACCTGATAACTTTAGATGATGATCACCAAAAACATAACAGCTTAAACAAAGAGGTACTCTCCTTCCTCTCAGAGTCCGAAGAATAAGATAATAGAATGTAAAATGGGAATATTGATCGAAAATTTTGATCATTGTCTCACTATTATACACTGTGATATTAATTCAGAAATACACATAATAAAATATGAAAAATATAAAGGTCTAAAACGAAATTTTAAAACTACATACAAAAGATTTTATCATTTTAAATAATAATACTTAGTTATAAAATATATTTTACTGTGGGAAACGGGATAAATCAAAATGTAAGTAAAGATGAAACAATTAATCACTATAATATTCATAAAAATAAAAACAGTAACGGACCGTATATAAACAGATGGACAACTAAAAATTAGTCAAACGGAGTAAATTAGAAAGTCGTACATAGAATATTCACGTTTTCCTTCATTATACAAAAATAATAGAATATTTCGAATGAAGATTTATTTCAAAAGTAGAGAAATGTAAATAAAAGTGTTGACTATTCGAACTGGACTGAAATAAAACGTTAGTTTTACTTTAAAAAATATTCTTTTGAAAAACATCAAAAATAGGGTACCTAAAATTAAGAAGATCAACGGATAACAAATAGAAACTCTATAAAGAGTATAAAAAGAATTTATATCGTACTGTTTTAATTAAAACTAACAGTGAAGTGTAATCTGAATTACTTCACAATAAAAAATAAATACAAAGATGAGCTTTGAAACTTTTGTTTTCAGAGAATGTCACATTACGTACCTGAGATCCCTTGGTGTCTGTCTGAATTGCCTAACGTAGTTGGTGAACTTTTAAATCCGGTTACAAAATGAATAACTTTCCTTAAAAATATTTTTCATTAAAAATTTTAGGAAGTTTCACTAGTACTAGGGATTTTACAATTCCTGGTGACGAACTCCATAATTCGGTAACAGAAGATCGAATAAGAAACCTCTTCTTACAGGAAAAGTATGACCAAACTATAAGACGACACAGATAATACGAGAATAAAATAGTTAAATAACTGATATATAAATTTTTATATTATATTACACACAAACAAACGTAAAAAGAATAAATCAATCTAAAGAACCAGAGGAAATTAAAGTCATACGATAAAAGGATCCCGAAAGACCATGACAAAGTACGTTTGACAAGATAAAAGACGAAAACTTCTATTATCGTATATATAAGATCTTTAAAGTACACGTAAAATTGTGTTTTGATAAAGTTCTCTAAAAAAAAAAGACTCAACAGTACCGTTAAAAGGGAAAGGAAGAAGGAAGTCTTAGAAAAATCTTCGAAGTATGGTCAAAATGTTCAAGTACTGACAAAGTTATTGATACATAGATACGTACGATAAAAGACCTTTTGTCCTCCTTATATCAAAGATATTGAAAGAATTGACATATAAATCTATAACCGAAAAAAAAAAGTAAAAGTGTCGATCTAGACTTCGAGTCAAGTATACCTAGGATGGAGTTAAAAGTTATGAAAATAAAAAACTCCGAGATAATTTTGATAAAATCTATAATAGATCAATATCGAGTATATGTATAAATGATCTGAACCTTTACCCTACGTTAAACTTTATCAATAAATCTGTCGTACTTCACATGTAGATGGTATATGTGATAGGGTCATAAGTAAGAACAAATATAAGGAGTGAGGGGGAATCTACAAATGTATAGTCCTATGACGTACGTAAGTAGGTAGAGAAGAGAAGGAAGGTTCGTTGTAAGACTGCACCATTGATTCACATACATCGACATCAACGAGTCAGTACAGGTTGAGAAACGTTGGGGTGTCTGACATCAGATGGTCCGAGGAGACAGGCACTCTAAAAGGTCCGTTATCATGACCTCACCTAACGGTAAAGAAAGAGGTCCCTAGAAGGGTTAGGTCCCGAGCTTGGACCCAGAGGGCGTAACATCTGTCTGCGAAATGTCTACCTCGGTGGTCCCTTCAGAACCACCATTGATCCACTTTCGTTTTTGATTAAACACGACCTGTATCGGTTTGAGACAGAGACAAACCGAGTTTTACATATACGGTATGCAAACCTTCTGTTGTTGGACAAAAAGACTATTCCTGTCATGAAGACAAGGTCTGAATCCACTTTTGTCATTTTGACTCACTTGAAAAGAAAAATAGTCACACAGGTACACATATTAGGGATCACAAAACAAAATCTACCAACTCTTACTTCGAAAAAAAAAAAAAAAATCAAATAGGGATATTTATTATGACGGATATCTTTCATCACGAAAGAACTACCGAGTCACCCGTTTCTTAGACGGAAGTTACGTCCTCTGTGTTCTCTAAGTACAAACTAGGAACCCAACCCTACTAGGGAACCTCTTCTTTTACCGTGGGGTGAAGTCATAAGAACGGACTTTTTAGGGTACCTATCTCCTCGGACCATCTGATGTCAGTTTTCCCAGAGTTTCTCAGTTTCTACTGACCCTTTTATTCGTGTACCTTTTCATACGTCTCTGATTCTGGTTTCTAGAAACAAAAGGAGGAATAGTAAAACAAAAGAATGTAAATAGAATCTCTACAAAACACATTGGTTAGTACCGATGGAACAAAAGTACGATTTTAATATAAGAAAAGGACTTTATAAACATGGATAATAAAGTAAAGATAATGTAAATTAAAGAGACAGTGAAACAAAACTTACCTATAATTCAGAGTCCAGAAATACAATCTAGGGTCTGAAGGGACCACCGAGTCTGACATTTCGTAGACAGATGTTACGCCCTCTGGGTCCAAGTTCGGGACCCAACCCTTCTAGGGACCTCTTCCTTTACCGTTAGGTGAGGTCATGATAACGGACCTTTTAGGGTGCCTGTCTCATCGGACCATCCGATGTCAGACACCCCAACGTTTCTCAACCTGTGTTGACTCGTTGATGTCGATGTATGTGAATCAGTAATTAGGACAGGACTTCACACATTTTGGAGAATAAATTTTTTTTTTTAATGTAGTATAATTTAGAACAGGATTAAAAAGACTCTACAAAGTTTCATAAACACAAGAATACATTTTAATGTGAATCGAGAGGGATAATGAATTTAGAGGTTCTCAAATAAAAACTTCTGTAACGTCTTACTCAAACAGGTAAATACTTAGTAATCAACTGAACAAACAAGTACATTTGGTAAGGTGAGGTGGAGTGTTTTATTTTTGTTTACTTCAGATGTTTAGTCAGTATTTTATCGTTGTTATTTTGTAGTTAATTCAAATTAATTTTAAAAACATTACCGCTGAATCAAATCTAAACGGATTACGGTCTATTACTTTGAATAAACTAGTAGTACCCGTTTGATACTACATCCATGATAATAACATAGGAAATAAAAATTTTCCCTTCATACTTTTCTAATCCGTAGAACGAAGTCAAGTACATCGAACATTCACCGTCTGGTTCTAAGTTTGAGTCCAACGGATAGAGAAATTACGGGAGTATTGGTAATTTAATATATTTTAGAGTAATGTAAAGTAAAGAAATACCTGAAGTCTCCGGTTGTTAGAGTTATACTATTCTATTAATCGATGTATCTGATATTAAAATATATAAAACAGTAAACTCATAAGTATCTTTATCCGAACAATTTGTCACCATACACACAAACGACTATACTGAAATATACCCTCGTTTCTTACCAACTGTGATAAACCATATTTATCGTTATTATGAGCCAAATGACATCCTCAAGAGACCATACGTATACTTTATCTGATCAATTATACTACAGTCTATGAATCGATCTGTGACCCCTATGTGACTAATTGGGTTGTCCAGGATACCTCTATGTCTGTAATTTATTTAGTGAAACGTATAAAGAATTTGACTCAGATACCCGTGTCTGATTAAACTTTTCTTCATGACCCAGATTAACTCTGATAACCCTCACGGAACAGTTACAGCAACAGTGACTTTTTTTTCGTATCACATGAGTTTGTTGACATTCTTCACAAGATAACGACTTCACCTCTTTTTTCCACCTCTCTTAGGACTTTATTCTGTGATTTCTATCCTTAGTCTTATAATACCCGGAACATAGGATACAATTTCTTTAACTAAAGTAGGTCTTCTACTCTTATGATTATCCCAAAATCCCTCTCTTTACCGAACAATTGTATTCATGTAATCTTTTTAATAGGTTACTCTATAATGTTGACAGTGATCACTCTTCTTTCTATTTGTTCATCGTGATCATTATAAACCCAACTTCTATTTAAAATCTTTTACGATATATTGGTGTCCAGTAAAGATTTCTTCTGACTGTTTTATGAGTACGGTCTATTTTGATAAGATTCTCTTTACAATAAAACATGAAACTAAAGTCCATTCCCACCTTCATCGTACGTAGTCATTTTTCCACTACTTCTGGAAAGGTCCCTAAATTCATCTACGTTCTATATAACAACAAGTAGCCCTTCATTATAGAGAAATCCTGACAGTTCACCTATAACCTCTCTTGAATACTATATGGAACTCCGTAGTAAATGTGTAGTAAATAAACCTACATCACCTCAATTTTCAGTTTTACTTTTATGGATGATCTTTGACTGACGAGGGTCCTGTATACATTTGTAATAACGATTGGGAGATACTGAAATAAGAACATGATTGGTTCAGTCTTCTAGTCACGGGATTTTGGTCAAAAGACTGGTCGTTATAGAACTCATCAATTTAGAATTTTACGATGGAAGAAGATCTCCAGGAGTTCCTTGAAGTAATGATCTTGCTACGTTAGTAAGTCAGTTCGGGATACCCAGAGTCTCACTAACCCCTTTTTATAGATTGATTGGGTGACTCAGGAAGTCGACGGTAAGTATATGACCGTGGTACATTATAAGGTCCATCTCGTTGGCGAGATGATAGTGTCTTTGGAATGGTATAATTATGCCACCTGAGTCAGTAAAACTTCTGATTTCCTTCACTAACACAAATTACATATCGTCGACTGAGAAAGTCAAAAGAAGAACTTTAAGGAGTTATTATTATAAGTACTTTGATTTTTAACATATATTATATATATATATACAATTGAAGACTTGTTTTAATGTCTAAACACATCTTAATAAGATGATTTAAAAACTGGTACTCGTACACACTCTGTCTTTACAAACCTATATTTCTAAAGTATAACTACATTACTGTTGAAAGTCGATTCGTGAATGTTATGCACAAAGGGGTCAAAAGGAATGTATGACAGTTAACTTTACGTGTAATTTTGTCAGTTAGGGTCAAAAAGTCGTAGTCACGTCTCATTAACCGATGTAAATATAAATTTTCATCATAGATCACTTTGAATCTGATACAACTTATACAGAGTAATTTTATACGTAACGTCTATTTTATTAACTGGTGTCCGTCTATGTACATAACTTGAAATTTACGTCCTCTAAACTTCAACGGACCCGTCACTAATATAAAAATTTTAAAAAGAAACATAAAAATCGTGGATTTTATATCCGTTTATCTTCCATAATTTAAAAAAAACTACCGTCTTACTTCCTTGTTAACTTATTTATTTACTTATCTGTTTATTTTCTTACTAATTTAATGGGTTTTATTAAAATATAAAAAAACATATTTTATATTCCTTTCTACAACAACCTTAAAACGACACAAATCTGACCTGGATTTTTATAAAACTGAAAAAAAGACAATGTAAGTCGGGTTAAGGGTAAATGAGCCATCGCAGGTTGAGAAAAACTGGGTATCTGACCTCGTGTGGTCCGAAAGGGTAGGTATTGGTTGAGGACCTCGCATGAGTTTGAGTACAGGTACCTAAGTCACTACGGTAGGTTGTAAAGTAGGAGACAGCAGGCGAAGAGGACGGAAGTCAGAAAGGGTCGTAGTCCCAGAAAAGGTTAATTAGAGCAGTAGAGTAGAGTAGTCCACCGGTTTCATAACCTCGAAGTCGAAGTCGTAGTCAGGAAGGTTACTTATAAGTCCTGACTAAAGGAAATCCTAACTGACCAAACTAGAGAGCTCAAAGGTTCCCTGAGAGTTCTCAGAAGAGGTTGTGGTGTCAAGTTTTGGTCTCTAAGAAACCGGGAGTCGAAAGAAATACCAGGTTTAGAGTGAAGGTACGTACTGATAAACTTTTTTTTTTGTATCGAAACTGATATACCTTAAAACAACCGTTCCATTACAGAGACGAAAAATTATACGACAGATCCAACCGGTATCGAAAAGAAGGTTCCTCGATCACAGAAAATTAAAGTACGGATCAGTGACAGTCGTCATAAAAAAAAAGATAAATCATAGATGATTAGATTCTATAATCTAAACTCCGTTAGTTTGTGAATTTCCGTCCAGACCGAGTCAGAGAACAACCCAGGGACACAGGACCAGACGTATTCCAAAACAAATCGAGAGGCTCGTAAAGACCGTCCATACCCCAAACTAAAATTTGTACGATGGGAGTGAGGACGGTAAAAAAATCCCGAAGGGGAAACGGGAAACAGCACCCCATAGAAAAAAAAAACCACCCTAGGTTGTAAGATGATAGATACCAACGAGTCGTCAATCAGCATTAAAGTCTCAAGAGTGTCCTCTTCTACTCATGTACAAGATGTCTACAGTACGGTCTCGAATAAACGGTGGTATTTCCTCGGATGTACGTATTGTCCCTGAAGTCATAAAAACGGAACTCTTAGGGTACTTGTCATAATTTTCCGTTTTTCTATTCTGTGACTTTCTACTTGAGGGGTCCAGCCATCCACGGGTTATACTATGACCCCTTCTCACCTCTTTATCTAGGTCTTCCTTACTTCTCCGACTCGGTTTCACTTTTGTTGTAATTCAACACCTACACTGACCACTACCTTCATTTTAGGTTACGATGTTTCTTGTTATAACGTATCCTTGACCTTACAATCAAGTATTTAGTTCCATGTAACCTTCACCAATTTGGATTCTACTGTTCTCACTTGTAACTGTAAAATCCTTAGTCAGTTGATTTTATCTGGTCTTATCCACTTAAATTGAGTCTACTGGTAATGTAAATGATGACACCTGTTCTTAGGGAATTTTCTTTACCTTATCGAGAGTATCAGTTGTCTTCTCGGGTTTTACGTCATGAATCCACATTAGAGTTTTTTGTTGTCTTACTAGAGACAACCAAACGTTCCGTTTATTAAGTTATAGTCTCATTAGGTTCAGATACGGGGTTGGTGATTACGGTTTCTTCGACTTCAACTTACCAAGATACTTCTGGATGTTCTGGAAGATCTTGATCGTGTTTTTTTAATATAGGAAAAGTAGTATCCCCTGACCTTACGTTTTCATCCTTCAGTCCTCTATGGACCTCATCGTCCTTTCAAACCGGAACCCCATGTTTTATTTCATCCCGTTTCCGATTGTCTCAAAACGGTTCTCTTACGTAACCAGTATCGTTGGTAGAAAAAGGTTTTTGTGTTCTCTGCTGAGATGTGTACCTGTAGTGGTCTATCAATTATGACTTTAGTCTGACTAATATAAGAAACGTCGGTTTATACCTCTTCCAGATGTCTCAGTCGTTTTTATTCTGGCCTTCGACTATACCGAATCTAAGACTTGAGGAATAACGTTTTAAGTCTGAATTGAACTTCTTACATCCCTTTTGATGATCTGGTAAGTTCATACCGGATTTGGGAATACTAATATGTTACCTTCACTGTCTATCTAATTTCCCTAATCTAGACTATCTCACGACTTCTTTATATCCGTCTCCAAGTATTGTAAGATATCCTCCACCACTAGTTTTGTTAGGGGTTCTTCTTCTTTACGTTTTTCCGTTTTACCAACAGACTCTTCCGGAATGTTTATCGACTCTTTTCTTCTCTGAGTTTTCCGTTTCTTCTTTTCCTTTCTACATAGATAGACTTAAGGTTTAAGGTTCCTTATCGTTTCTCTCTATTCTTTCAGAAGGATTCACTAGTTACGTTTCTTTATCTCCCTTTGTTATCTTACCCTTTCTGATCTCTAGAGAAGTTCTTTTAATCTCTATGTTTCCCCTGTAAAGTACGTTTCTAACCGTGTTCTTTCCTGTTTTTGCTATACCTAGATTGGCTTCGACTTCTATAATTCTTCTTCACCGTTCTTTTGTGTCTTCTGGAGATATTTTTTTTTGGAGTTCCTGGACCTATTGGTGCTACCATACTAGTGAGTGGATCTCGGCCTGTAGGACCTTACACTTCAGTTCACCCGGAATCTTTCGTAGTGATCCTTGTTTCGATCACTTCCACTATCTTAAGGTCAACTGGATAAAGTTTAGGATTTTCTACTACGACAGTTTTACGACGTTATCGGTCGTTTAAATCTTTTGAGTCGTCACCGGTGTCCTGACCTTTTCCAGTCAAAAGTAAGGTTAGGATTTCTTTCCGTTACGGATTCTTACAAGTTTGATGGTGTGTTAATGTGAGTAGAGTGTACGAGCGTTTCATTACGGGTTTTAAGAGGTTCGGTCCGAAGTTGTCATGTACTTGACACTTAAAACTCTACAAGTTCGACCTAAATCTTTTCCGTCTCCTTGGTCTCTAGTTTATCGGTTGTAGGCAACCTAGATCCTTTTTTGTTCTCTTAAGGTCTTCTTTTTTTTTTGTTTTTGTTTTTGTTTTTTTTGGAAGATTTGTAAATGAAGACAAAGTAACTGTTGTGTTATTGGAAACTGACACACCTAGTGTTGTTTGAAACCTTTTAAGAATTTCTTTACCCTTATGGTCAGGTGAAATGGACGAAGGACTCTTTAGACGTACGTCCAGCTCTTCTTTGTCTTGGTCTGTACCTTGTTACCTGACCAAGGTCTAACCCTATCCTAATACAGTTCCAATATATAACAGTGGCACGAATAAATGACATATACGTCCTATGTAGTACGTTTTACGTCCTGACCTACTTCGTGTGTGACCTTAGTTCTAACGTTCCTCTTTATAGTTATTATAGTCTATATGTCTACTGTGGTGGGAATACCGTCTTTCGTTTCTCCTTGATACCTCGGAGAACTACTTTCACTTTCTGCTCTCACTTTTTCGACCGAATTTTGAGTTGGAACTTTTTGATTCTAGTACAGTGGGACAGGGTAGTGAAGTACCGTTTATCTACCCCTTTGTTAACTTTGTCACTGTCTGAAATAAAAGAACCCGAGTTTTAGTGACGTCTACCACTGACGTCAGTACTTCAATTTTCTGTGAACGGGGAACCTTCTTTTCGATACTGTTTGGATCTTTCGTATACTTTTTCGTCTCTGTAATTGAAATGAAATAACTGTTTCCAGAAATATCAGTTTCTATACAAAAAAAGGTCATCAGTATTTACCTACACTCTACCCTGGTATTTCTTTCCACTCGTGACTTCTTAACCACGAAAACTTGACACCACAACCTCTTCTGAGAACTCTCAGGAAACCTTTCGTTCCACTAGTTTGGTCAGTTAGGATTTCCTTTACTCCGGACTCATAAGTAATCTTCCTGACTACGACTTCGACTTCGAAGTTATGAAACCGGTAGATTACGTTTCTTGAATGAGTAACCTTTTGTGAGATTGCAACCTTTTCTAACTTCCGTCCTTCTCTTTCCCTGATGTCTCCTAGTCTACCAACCTACGGTAGTAACTGAATTACCTATACTAAAACTCGTTCGAGGTCCTCAACCACTACCTACCCCTTCGGATCGCACGACGTCAGGTACCCCGACGTTTTTCAACATGTACTGACTCGGTCATTTGACTTAGATTCCCTGTGACGACGTTGTATTTTACTACACTTCCAATCCCTAAACAAACCCAGATCGGCTATCCGTCCCTGAAGCACTGCAAAAAGATAGAAAATTGTAATGACGGATGTCACTATACACTTAATTAAGATTAAAAACAATGTAACCGATCTCGTACAAAAGCTCTTAACCTTACGTCGGAAACAAGAGAGGGGAGGTTTTTTAGATGAATCAATATACCATACTGGAGTCATAGTGAAGACATTTGAACAAAAGTAGTATTCACTCAGAACGGTCTAAGTAAAAGTCCGTCCCTAAGAAGAGACACCGAAGGGACCACCGAGTCTACCATTTCGTAGACAGATGTTACACCCGCTGGGCCCAAGTTAGGGACCCAACCCTTCTAGAGGACTTCTTTCTTTACCGTTGGGTGAGGTCATAAGAATGGACCTTTTAGGGTACCTACCTTCTCAGACCACCCGATGTCAGGTACCCCAGTGTTTCTCAGTCTGTGCTGACTCTCTGAAGTGAAAGTGAAAATAAGGAAACCTAATTCGTCAGTGAAGATTTTTAAAAAATAGATTATATTGAAAAATTGTAGTCGTTTATCTGTTTCAAATTTTACAAACATCTAATAATACCTTGTGTATGAATTTTCACACTGAAGAATCAGTTTTGAATAATTACAGAACTACCAACAAGGGTAACGGTATAAAACGTGTGCAAACTGGAGTCAGTTATAAACAACAAATTTTGTTACAAGAGACATCTTTCACACCACCCTCTCGTAAGTCTTTACTGTCTTAAAATTTGAAATCTTTTAATGACTTGACATGTTTCTCCTATACCAGGTTATGTAAGGTCTTTAACGCTAGATCCTTCATTCACCAGAAAGAAGGGCAAGGGTTAAGAGAATCAACTGGATACCTACTGATACTGTCCAGGGTGTTTAATATAGAGACCCACTGACAATTGGTCTGTCCTGCACTTCTGATAGTTTTTTTGATCAATCTCTGAAATAACTCCTTCGTCTAATCTAAGAAGTTCCAAGTACATGACTTAGTCTAAATTTTATGTGCTTATCTATAGACGTTGTGGTTAAATGGTGTCTTACAACTATTAAGTCCTTGAAATACATTTTAGAACGTGGTTGTCGTTGTCTACAGACTAATTCTACTAACTGTATTGTCGTTCTTGTTTGAAACTGAGTCATAAATTACAGTCTTTGATATGATTCTTGAGATACGTATAATAGATTAATTAGGTGTAACTACAATTCTATATGTATATAAGAATGACAGAAACCGGTGGACTACACTTCTCGTCTGAGTAACCTTTTATGGGACTAAGATCCTTTCTGACTCCCGTCCTCCACTTCCCCCGTTGTCTTCTACTCTACCAACTTATTCAAGTGACTGAGTTACTTGTACTCAAACTCGAGGTCCTTTATCACTTCCTGTCCCTTTGGACCACATGACGTTAGGTACCCCAACGTTTCTCAGTCTGTACTGAATCACTGACTTGTTGTTGTTTAATAATAATAGAGGTTACTATTGTACAGGGATTGACAAGGGACGAAGGAAAAAGGTGTGGGATAAATTAATTGAAACAACGATAAGGATAGTTCTCCTTAGACAAAGGAGTGATGATAAAAATCTAACTTCATATCAACTAACTAACCTTTACAGTACGTTTAAAGACAATAAGTCCTTTCGTTGAGACAATATATGTATATATGTAAAATATTATCAGAAAAAGAAATACTAAATAGAGTCCTCTAGTCTATATCGAGGGTATCCTGACACAACGAATAGGTATGACTTACATAATCAAACATAGATGTTTAGGGTTTGAGGGTAAAGTAGAAAGACGGAGGGGGAGTAGAGGAAATCGGTGGTGTTTAGGTCAGAACTACAGACACTCAGACAAAGAGTAAACACGGTAAAAAAAGACTAAGTTGGGTAGTCACTATAGTCCTAAGGGAGAACCGAGTCAGTCATTTATTGGACGGAAGTTACGTCCTCTGTGCCCAAATTAGGGACCCAGTACTTCTAGGGGACATCTTCCCGTACCGTTGGGTGAGCTTATAAGAATGGACCTGACCGTATGACGTCAGGTACCTCAACGTTTCTGAACTTGTACTGATTTGTTGTTGTTGTTCATAAGGTAATATATATACATGGTGTAAAAATAGGTAAGTAGACAACGACTCGTAAATCAAACGAAAGTACAGAACCAATGACAGTTATCACGACGATACTTGTACCCCCATGTACATAGAGAAACTTTAATCAAAACGGGTCCATATACGGATCCTCACCCTAACGACCTAGTATACCGTTAAGATAAAATCGAAAGATTTCTTGGTGGTATGATAAAAGGTATCACCGATGTAGTTGAATGTAAGGATGGTTGTCGCATCCTCACAAGGGAAAAGAGGTATGAGAAAGGTTGTAAACAATAAAAACCTGTAGTAAAATTATTACCGGTAAGACTGACTATACTTCACCATGGTGTAACATCAAAATTAAACGTAAATAAATTATCTCAGTACAACTTATAGAAAAGTACACGGATGACTGGTAGATGTACGAAAGAAACTTCTTTACAGACAATTCCAGAAGACGAGTAAAATACTAAAAAAACAACAACAACACAACATACTAGGTAAACGTATAAAACTTTTAATTCGAAAACAACCAACGTAGTAACTGTTTATAAAAGAGGGTAATGTATATCATGGAAAAAAATACTAAAAGAAACGACACGTTTCTCGAAGGAATCACCGAGTCTACCATCTTATAGATGGATGTTACACCCTCTGGACCCAAGTTAGGGACCCAGTTCTTCTAGGAGACCTCTTCCCCTTCCGATGGATGAGGTCATAAGAACGGACCTCTTATGGTACTTACCTCCTCGGACCGTCCGATGACATTTGTTTCTTAACATGTACTGAATTACAGATTGTGAAACGAGACACTTTCGAACATTCAAACTAATCAAGAGTAAACAAATCAAAACAAAAATAAAGATAACGAAACCCTCTGACTGACTTCTGTAATTATGTTAAATATAGTCTATTATAAATTGGATACGAGAGAAGATCCTCAAAATATTACACAGAATACGAATTTAGAAATTCGGTAAAACTCGAATAAAAACACATAGTACACTCCCACATAAGATTGAAGTGACTAAATGTTCGTCAACAAGTTGTAAGTGTCATGGTGAACAGTGTCTCCGAGAAAAAGGGTAAAATATAAGAATACAGGAAACAGTTTCTTATTAACTGATATCCACACACCCAAATAAAGACCCGACACATAACGTAAGGTAAACTAATGGTACAGATAAAAACATGGCTATGCTTATGGTCTAACTAAACTAAAGACATCGAAATGTCATAAGAGACTTCGGACCCTCTGAATACGGAGGACGAAAAAAGGAGTGTGGGGTCCCAACGGAACCGTTAAGACCTGAAAAATAGTCAAGTCAAGTCAGCGAGTCAGCACATGCTGAGAAACGCTGGGGTACTTAGTGTCGTACGGTCCGGAGGGACAGGTAGTGGTTGAGGACCTCAAGTGAGTCTGAGTGCAGGTAACTCAGGCACTACGGTAGATCGGTAGAGTAGGAGCCAGCAGGGGAAGAGGAGGACGGGGGTTAGAGAAGTTCGTAGTCTCAGAAAAGGTTACTCAGTTGAGAAACGTACTCCATCGGTTTCATGACCTCGAAGTCGAAATCGTAGTAAGGAAGGTTTCTTTAGGGTCCCAACTAGAGGAAGTCTTACCTGTCCAACTTAGAGGAACGTCAGGTTCCTGAGAGTTCTCAGAAGAGGTTGTGGTGTCAAGTTTGCGTAGTTAAGAAGCCTCGAGTCGGAAGAAGTGTCAGGTTGAGAGTGTAGGTGTGTACTGGTGTCCTTTTTTGTATCGGAACTGATCTGCTTGGAATCAACCGTTTCATTTCAGAGACGAAAACTTATACGATAGATCCAACCAGTATTGAAAAGAAGGTTCCTCTTACGCAGAAAATTTAAGTAACGACGTCAGTGGTAGACGTCATTAAGACCTCGGGGTTTTCTATTTCAGACTGTGACAAAGGTAACAAAGGGGTAGATAAAGGGTACTTCACTACCTTGACCTACAGTACTAGAAGCAAAAGACTTACGACTCGAAATTCGGTTGAAAAAGTGAGAGGAGAAAGTGAAAGGAGTTCTCCGAAAAATGGAGGAGAAGTGAAAGACGGTATTCCCACCACAGTAGACGTATAGACTCCACTAACTATAAAGAGGGTCGTTAGAACTAAGGTCGAACAAAAAGAAGGTCAGGTCGCAAAGAGGACTACATGAGACGTATCTTCAATTTATTCGTCCCACTGTTATATGTCGGAACTACATGAGGAACAGGATAAACCTTGGTCAGACAACAAGGTACAGGTCAAGATTGACAACGAAGGACTGGACGTATGTCTAAAGAGTTCTGCGTCCAGTCCACCAGACCATAAGGGTAGAGAAAGTCTTAAAAGGTGTCAACTAACACTAGGTGTGTCAGTTTCCGAAACTGTATCAGTTACTTCGTCTTTATCTACAAAAAGACTTTGAGACAACGAAAAAGGTACTAGGTCGTCTACAACCGTTAAACTAGAGACCAAGGAGACGGAAAAGATTTTGGTCGAACTTGTCGTCCCAACCTTTCTAGGGGACCTTCTCCCGTACCGTTGGGTGAAGTCATAAGAACGGAACTCTTAAGGTACCTGTCTTCTCGTAGTACCCAGTGTCAGGGATCCCAACGTTTCTCAACTTGCACTGACTGAACTAAATCGTACGTGTGTACGTACAAAGTAAACGTGAACTTTTCTCAAACGTAAAAAAACCTCCCCCATATTACAGGACCAGACACAGGTAACTATGATCACCTTACAATTTCAGAGGATGATGATGTAAAAAGGGTAGTTAAAGAGGGCAACACAGGCAATCATGAACAAAATATACGAACTCACGAGGATATAATCCCCACATATTCAACTGCACATTTTAGAAGAACAACTGGAAAAAAAGTAATATATCATAGAAAGAAATAGAAAGAAATACCTAAAACAAAATTTGAGATAGAACAGACTATACTTATAACGTCGTGGACGAAAGAACAGTGAAGGTAAATGTACTTTATAGAAAAGATAGGAGTGTGAAAGTTAAATACATACAGAAAACGTGATGTTACCAAGAGAACATCCGTCATATAACATCCAAGAACGAAAAATATGTCAGACGGTGAGATACAGAAAACTAATCTCGTAAGTCAAGTAACTGTAAATTCCATTATAATTATGTATACATAAACAACAGTAAATTTTAGAACGAAAAGTCAATAAACAAAGAAGAAACAAGGAAAAAACATCAAACTAATAAATGAAAACAAAATAAAAACACAAGAGAAGACAAACATAAAACTCTTATGTAACATACAAAACTTATCTTCAAGACAAAAAAAGCTCATACAATTAGGGAAAAATATAGACGAACTAAATCTGACTATCAGTATGTCCGAGTTTGTGTAAGAATTTTTTTTTTTCCTTTCTTTTTTTAGTCGTAAAAGAATAAGAGGGAAGGGGTTAAAAAACTAAGACTACAGGTAAAAATACAGAAATGAGTAAAAGACAAGTAACACAAATAGTAATGAAGGTGTTTATAAAAATAAAAGAAAAACTAGACAAATGATCGATTAAATTCACTAATTGAAAGGTTAACACTGAAGAAGGAAGGATATAGAAGAACGAAGAAAAGATAAATTTTTACAGTAAATTCAAAAAGAAAATTCGATCCAAATCATAACGACACAGGAAATTAAAAACAAACAGACTCTTTAAGAAATAAAGAGAAGGATAAGGTTTATTAGAACAACCTATCTCATAAGATCTAAAGTATATAAAGGGAAAGTTCTGAAAATTATAATAAACGGTGAGGGAAGGTAGGACGTCACAAAGACATATCTTTATTCGAACATCGGAATACCCCTAACGAACATTAATTGAGAATGACGGACATCTTAGAAGAGAAATAGAAATTGAAAACGGTAAAAACATTTACGGAAGTCTATTCAAATAAACCTAAATAGAACAAACCCCGGAAGACACGAAGGACATAGACGTATAGACGAAGTAACAAATTCAAACCCCTTAAAGGTCGATATTACAAAAAGTATATGTAAAAGTTGGGGGGAAAAGGAAAGAAGATGAAGACCTTCCGGATAATACGTATGTATCCGTACGAAATATAATAAAGTGTCCATAGAAAATAAAGAAATTCAAACCGAAAGACAGAAGACAAAACTAACCCATTATAGGTAAAAATATGGAAGGTCTAATAAATAAGAAATAAGGTTTGATAAGTAAGAAGATCAGTAACGGAAATCGAGTCGAAAACAGAGTCCTTTACTTAAAAGATTAAAAAGTACATAGAAGGAATATTAAATATCAAAGACAAATATCATGAGACATAAAGACAGTTATCAGAAAGAATTAAAAAAGTCATAAAAGTAATGGAGTAAAAACTTGAAAAACAGACAATCTGACTTTTCCAGACAAAATAACAAACAAGGAAGTTCACTAAAGATAACCAGAAAATTGACTCTTACCGAGGAGATAATAACGTAAACCAAATAAAAAGAGAATAAGACACTTAAATCCTCTTTATTAAAAGATGACGTCAGAACCTACGGATAAATAAACACCCTCGTATAGTAGTATCAAACACACCCGAATTATAAAAAATTGTATTCCCTACAAAAACCAAACCTACGAACGGTAGAGAAAGGATTCTCACAAGATCGGTAATAGGTGAAGTATCTCCTACACGTCCACACGTTGGGTGCGAACGAAGGTCCTTCCATTCCCGTCACTAATCAAGGGTCAACACCCTGTGAACCTCCACCGTCACCACCCAACGTATACGAGGAACCCTTCACCGTCGTCGTTGAACACGGGAGAACACCCTGGGGGTCACCGTCGTCGTCAGACGTGAGAGGAGGTCTCTGGTACTATTGTCTTCGTCAAGTGTGGACCGGGATCTCGAGTACATCCACCATGACACGACGTGTACTTTTCTTTCTTCTAGGTACCACCTGGTGGGAAGATTAGTTTGTGGGGTCTTGTTCCCGAGGAACGGAGAGACCATCCGGGTCCGAAAAAGAATATAAGGGATCCAACACCGTGTGTTGTGACATCGGGGGAGTCCGACAGAGGTACGTAGGTTTAAGTCAGGAGAAGGGTACCAGACTAGAAGTTTTGGACTCGGAGTCGTGGGTCGGGGGTTAGTGGAGTCACCTGTTCACCTCAGGTGATTTCTCTCAGTAGACCGTGACTGGTCTACTAGACACGTCCAGAGAGAGGTGAAACGGAAGACGTTTGACCCACGATACGAGAGGAAACTCCGAGGTTTCGCGGGGGAGACAGGGTCGACTAGAGTAGTCACTCTATATTATCCTAAAGAGTGACACACCTTTCGAAAGGTGGAATGTTGAGGAAGGGTCCCTACGTTCAAGGTAGGGTCAAGGAAAGAGAGACATAGAGAGAGAGAGAGAGAGAGAGAGAGAGAGAGAGAGAGAGAGAGAGAGAGAAAAAAAAAGGATGAGTCTATACACCTTTCAAAGAAAGGAAAACCTTCAGACTTCATAAAACAATCACACTTTCTCTACAAGACACTCTTATTAAGGTATGTATCTACATAAAAATTACTTAAACATTCTCTTCAATCGAGGTGTAATATGAGGAGGACGGTGGATCTACACTAGAATAGGAGTGAGAAATTTTGATTTAAAAGTAACAATCGACTAAACCAATTATTTTCTACAATTTTCACTATAACACGGTTAAGTCTCAGACTCAGACACACACACACACACACACACACACACACACACACACTTGAGACTGTAAAGGTACACAAGTTCCCATTAGATTGAAAGACATCCTACTCTCCGGTGTAACCTCTCTCGATCAATTATAATCGGTTTCAGACCTTTTTGTCGGAGGATCGATTGGACATCGACTGATTCCTACGTATTCTTTTTAGGTAGACCTCGGTCTTCTAGGTGAGTCGTCTAGGGTCAGATTTAACAGTTTGGTGTCTCAACGTTTGATTAAACAACAAATCGAGTGGATATAAACGTTGATAACAAAATTCGGTGTCACCAAACCCTACGAAACAATGTGTCTTTATTTATGATTGTACAGATGTAAAGTAGATAATCCTATAACTCTAGTCTCTTCAAGTAATTAAAAAGGACTCCAGTGTCTCGATTGTTTATACTTGACCCTAAACTAAGGTAGAGACGAATTGTTGTTTCAAACACGAGAATTAGTGCTTAAGTATGACAAAGTCCTGTAATACCGTCACACCCAAAACGTAATATTTATGATGTAAAATTTATTATGTTGTTCTACAATAAAAGTCAGAATACAAACCATGTACGACTCCGTCTCATACGACTCTTCTTCTTACACATGGAGTCAAATCAAGTCAGTGAGTCAGCACAGGTTGAGAAACACTGGGGTACCTGACGTCATACGGTCCTGAAAGACAGATAGTGGTTGAAGACCTCAAATGGGTCTGAGTAGAGGTAACTCAGTCACTACGGTAGGTTGGTACACACGTATACACATATGACAACATACACACAAATTTCACCAGGTAACGTGTTTTGATAAAACTTCGGTTTTTCGTGATATTCGTAAACCTTCATTTCTCTGGGTTTCCCTTTTTCTGACGTGTACATGTGTGTCTAAAAAAAAAAGTCATTTCGTCAGTCTTGTAGATAAAGTTTTGTCAAAAAAAAAAAAATTTAGGAAACCTTTATACTTAAGACCTGTCGACGAGAATAACACTACTACCACGATTTAATTTTACTGTAGGGTTTGTGGGTAAGTGTTCTGGGTCTGGTTTTACCGTATCGTCGTGTCTTTGTCCTTACTGATTTATAATCCCTTCTACTAAAAAGTGTAAAACCCCCTTTTATAAAGGAATAAGTAGGACAAAAGTAAGTAGGTCAAAAGAGTATGGTCAAAAAGTAGAGTCTGATACGGAAGACCTAGAAAAGAGACTTCTCGTAGTTGTATGATACTTTCCATAGAACTAGGAATAAATCCCATCTTACTATCTCGTTGAGTTTTCTTATATTCTTTGTACCTATAAAATTTCGAACCAGACGTTTGACGTATCTTTAGATGTCTGGATTACTAACATCTAAGTATTGATAGTCGACTTACTTCTGTTTTCTTCTCTCCCATCTTTAAAATATTTACCCGTCTACTACGTTCGGTGGACGGGTCTATTTCTGTACGTACCGTGTGTAGATTACTTCTACTTTTTTGATCATCGTTCTGTATGATCTACCATTTCCCCTTCCATGTACTTAATAGATGTAGATTACCTTTACCAGAACTGATTTTAACCTTGTACCGTTTCACACAACTTTAAAGGTTTTTTGTTTTTGTTTGTTTGTTTTTTTTTTTGGGACTTTGAAAGATAAAAGTAGCTAGATATGTCTGATTCGTACTAGAAAGTATGCATAGAGTTGATAACACTTATTACAACGTTACTTTTACTGTCACGTCTATAGTGAAACTTTAGGACTAAAATTAAGAAAATCGATATATGGGTCTTCACCCTGTCGACATTATATACCATCAAGATAGAAAAAAAAAAAAAAACTCTACGGAGAAAAGTACATGAACAACCAGTAAACATGAAGAGGAACCCCTTTTTTCAAATAAGTTAAGGATACAAGTAAAGATTTAGTCAACAAACAAAAAAGATACCTCAACATACTTAAGAAATATATAAAACATATAATTATATATACTAAAGGTTTATAAAGAGGGAAGATATCTAATGTAAAAGTAAAACAATTAAAGTTAAAAGACAAACTTTACAAAGGTTTATTCTTTTCTTCATTTTAACAGAGACAAACGTCTTCTGTACTCGAATGTATACTTTTTATGGACTTCTGGTACGGGTCTTTGGGCCAATCTCGATTAGTTTTTGGAATCGACAACGTCTTATTTTTTCAGTTGTATTTTTAACACAAAGACATGTGTTTGTTGTTTTGGAAACTTTTTCTTTAAATTTTTCGTTACGGTAAGTGTTATCATGGTTTTTTGTTATTTTAGGAATCTTTATTTAAATTGGTTTCTCGATTTTCTAGAATATGTGACTGTTAACGTTCCGAAACTATTTTCTTTAACTTCTTATGTGTTTGTTTACATTTCTATAGGATATAAGTATTTAACCTTCTTAATTAAAACAATTTTACAGGTATAGTGGGGTTTGGTGGATATCTAAATTAAGTCACGAGTAGTTTTAAGATCGGGAGGTGAACCCGATACTTCTCCGACCCTCTCGGGTCATGAAGTCGGTATGACTCGATTAAAACTTAGAGTCAAAACAAGAAGTTGTTTAAACTATAGGGGTGGTCGAAACCCAGTAGAAGTCTAAATTCGATTTCCGAAGTCGGAAACCTCATTCTTGTGACTGATGTTCTGGGATCTCATGGTCTCTTGATTGGGATCCCTCATAGTTTATCACTCTTGAGTATGTTTCCTTTGGTGAACTTATATTCTGGACGGTAGTGGGTTGGTTGTCATCGTGGGACACGTACTACGGAGTAGATTTGTTGTTTGTTTTGTTTTTATGTTTGGGTTAGTAGTCGTCTGTTCTAATGGTAGAGTGAGTCGGAACGGTTTGTCTTTCACTTTCACTTCAGCGAGTCAGCACAGGCTGAGAAATACTGGGGCACCGGTGGTCCGAGGAGACAGGTACCCTAAAAGATCCGTTCTGGGACCTCACCCAACGGTAAAGGAAGAGGTCCCTTGAAGGGTTGGGTGCCTAGCTTGGGTCCAGAGGACGTAACATCTGTCTGTGAAATGGTAGACTCGGTGGTCCCTTCAGTTTGTCTCCTTTTTGTTTGTTTGTTTGTTTTTGAGTCGTGTTTAGAGTAGGATATTTTGCGAATGTGTTTGGTAACCTGGTTTGAATCCTCCCTTTTTTTTTGTTTTCCTTCTTTCTTAAGTTGGAACTTCGGACCCTTTTCCTCCGGAGTTTATGTTATTCAATTTTTTTATTTATTACTTTTCCGTCTCTTTATGAAGTTTTAATTCCTTGTTTGATCTTTGTGTTTTCAGGTTTATTTACTTCTTCTTTATCCGTTTGAGGGACTTTTTCTTAAGTCTTATTACTATCGTTACCACTAGTTTTGGGGATTTATGTTTTACTTCTTTTACGTTCTTAGTTAATTGTTTTTGGATCTTCTTAATTTCTTATTTGTATGTCTCTATTTATTGTGATAATGACTTTAATTTTTTTTTTAGAGATCTTCCTTAGTTATCGTTGTATATACTTCGTCTTCTTGATTCGTTACTCGACCTTCTATTTTACTACCTTTATTGAAGACTTCTCGTCTTATTTCATTTTTTTTTTTACTTTTCTTGACTCTTATGAGAGTCTCTGGAGACACTGTTATAGTTTACACGGTTGTAAGTTTAATATCCCCAGGGTCTTCTTCTACTCTACAACACCCCTCCCTCCACCCTCCCCCCAAGTACAAACCCTTGCGTACATTCTTAATTTCTAAAATTTTAATTTTTTTTTATTTTTTAATTTTTTTTATTATTTTTATTTTATTTATTTTATCTTTTTAAGTGTCCTTTTTTTTTTTTTCTTTTTCTTTCCCATACTCTTTTAAAAACTTTTCTAATATCAACTTTTAAAGGACTTGTACCTTTACCTTTATCAGTTAGTACAGATTCTCCGTGTTTCTCAAGATATGTTCTATTTGGATTCCTCTTTGTACGGTTCTTTTTATGATTAGTTTGATTGTTTCTGATTTGTGTTTCTTTCTTATAGTTTTCGTCGTTCCCTTTTCGTTGTTCATTGAATGTTCCCTTTGGGGTATACGAATTGTTGACTAGAAAGTCGTCTTTAAGACTTACATTCTTCCCTTACCGTCCTATATAAATGTCATGACTTCCCCTTTTTATATGTTGGTTCTAATGACATGGATCGTTCCTAGAGTAAGTTTTAACTACCTCTTTAGTTTTCGAAAAACCTGTTCGTTTCAAATTCTCTTAAGTCATGGTGATTTGGTGGAAGTGTCATTTAAAATTCCCTGCATATATCAGTTCTTTGTGCTCTTCTTTTTTCCTAGATGTTTTAGTTGGGGTTTGTCAATTATTTTACTTTTATCCTTGTATATATATATGTATAGTTAATAATGAAATTTACATTAACCTAATTACGAGGTTGGTTTTCTGTGTCTGACCGACTTTCCTATATTTTTGTTCTAGGTATATATATACGATAGATGTTCTTTGAGTAAAGTCCGGATTTCTGTGAATATCTGACTTTCACTCTCCTACCTTTTTATATAAGGTCCGTTTACCCTTCGTTTTCTTCGACCTCATCGTTAGGAGTATAGTCATTTTTATCTGGAATTTTATTTCTTCTAATGTTCTCTATTCCTTCCTGTGATGTATTACTAGTTCCCTATTTAGGTTCTCCTTTTGTTTTGTTAACATTTATAGATACATGGATTGTATCCTCGTGGAGTTATGTATTCTGTTCGTGATTGTCTGTATTTTCCTCTTTAACTGTCATTGTGTTATTATCATCCTCTGAAGTTGTGGGGTGAGTGTGTTTAACTGTCTAGTAGTTTTGTCTTTTAATTATTCCTTTGTGTTCAGAATTTAATATACAATCTACTCTACCTAGAGTAAATATAGAAGTCCTGTAAGGTAGGTTTACGTCTTCTTATGTGGAAGAAGAGTTCGCGTGTACCTTGTGAGAGGTCCTATCTGGTGTAGAACCAAGTGTTTAATTTGGAGTCATATACATTCTTTTAACTTTAGTATAACTCGTATAGGAGACTGGTGTTTCGATACTCTGATCTATAGTTAATGTTCTTTCTTTGACATTCTTTGTGTTTATGTACCTCTTATTTGTTGTGCAAAGATTCATTGTTTGTCCAATGACTTCTTTAGTTTTCCCTTTAGTTTTATATAGATCTTTGTTTACTGTTACTCTTGTGTTGTTGAGTTTTGGATACCCTACGTCGTTTTCGTCAAGATTCTCCCTTCAAATATCGATACGTTAGGTGAAGTCCTTTGTTCTTTTTCTAGCTTGTCTGTCGGATTTAAATGTGGATTTTGTTGACCTTTTTCTTCTTGTTTTGGGTGTTTTTTAATCATCTTCCTTTCTTTAGTATTTCTAGGTTCGTCTTTATTTACTTTTTCTTTAATTTATTTGTTATCATTTCTAATTATTTTGATTTTCGACCAAGAAACTCTTCTATTCGTTTTGATTGTCAGGAAATCGTCTGAGTAGTTCTTTTTTTCTCTCTTCTTAGTTTAGTGGTTTTGAACTTTACCTTTTCCTCTGTAATGTTGTCTGTTACGTCTTTATGTATCCTATTATTCTCTGATAATACTTGTTGATATACCGTTATTTTACCTATTGGGTCTGATTTACCTGTCTAAGAAGTCAAGTCAAGTCAGAGAGTCAGCACAGACTGAGAAACACTTGGGTACTTAGTGTCGTGCGGTCCGGAGGGATAGGTAGTGGTAGAGGGACTCTAGTGTGTCTGAGTCAGGTAACTCAGGCACTACGGTAGGTCGGTAGAGTAGGAGCCAGCAGGGGAAGAGGAGGACGGGGGTTAGAGAGTGTCGTAGTCTCAGAAAAGTTACTCAGTTGAGAATCGTACTCCACCGGTTTCATGACCTCGAAGTCGAAATCGTAGTAAGGAAGGTTTCTTTAGGGTCCCAATTAGAGGAAGTCTTACCTGACCAACCTAGAGGAACGTCAGGTTCCCTGGAAGTTCTCAGAAGAGGTTGTGGTGTCAAGTTTGCGAAGTTAAGAAGCCGCAAGTCGGAAGAAGTGTCAGGTTGAGAGTGTAGGTATGTACTGGTGTCCTTTTTGGTATCGGAACTGATCTACCTGGAATCAGCCGTTTCATTACAGAGACGAAAACTTATACGATAGATCCAACCAGTATTGAAAAGAAGGTTCCTCATTCGTAGAAAATCAAAGTACCGATGTCAGTGGTAGACGTCACTAAAACCTCGGGGTTCTTTATTTCAGACTGTGACAAAGGTGACAAAGGGGTAGATAAAGGGTACTTCACTACCCTGGTCCACGGTACTAGAAGCAAAAGACTTACAACTCGAAATTCGGTTGAAAAAGTGAGAGGAGAAAGTGAAAGTAGTTCTCCGAAAAATCGAGGAGAAGTGAAAGACGGTATTCCCACCACAGTAGACGTATAGACTCCACTAACTATAAAGAGGGCCGTTAGAAAGGTCGAACACAAAGAAGGTCAGGTCGCAAAGAGCACTACATGAGACGTATCTTCAATTTATTCGTCCCACTGTTATATGTCGGAACTGCATGAGGAAAAGGATAAACCTTGGTCAGACAACAAGGTGCAGGTCAAGATTGACAACGAAGGACTGGATGTATGTCTAAAAAGTTCTCCGTCCAATCCACCAGATCATAAGAGAAGAGAAAGTCTTAAAAGGTGTCAAATATTACTAGGTGTGTCAGTTTCCGAAACCGTATCAGTTATTTCGTCTTTATCTACAAAAAGACCTTGAGAGAACGAAAAAGTCTAAGAATCTTATCAAGTTAGAAGGTACTAACTTGGTCCTTCTTTCTATTTAATACTTGTTGGGTTAATGTTTGAGACTTTAACTTCGACATTAGTTTTTAGAGGTTTTTTCGTTTTCGGGTCCTGGTCTTCAGAAGTGTCCTCTTAAGATATTTTGTAAATCTCTTATCGATTACGGACAGGAAGATTTTGAGGAAGTTTTTTAAAGTCTCCTTCCTTATGAAAGTTTGAGTAAGATACTCCGGTGGAAATGGAACTATGGTTTTGATCTGTTTCTTTTGAGTGTTTTTTTCTTTTGACGTCCGGTTATAGTGACTACTTGTATCTACATTATAGGACACTAATTAATATTACCTTTTCTTACACTTTTTCTTACATCCACACTACCCCCCCTCTACCCTCCCTCCAAGTTTTCCCTCCTTTATATACATATGGATATAGACTAAGTCCAACTCCAAACTGTCTTTGTTGTTTTAAGACATTTCGTTAATAGGAAATTAATTTTTTTTTATTTAATTCCTTTTTAAGGTAACCGTAAAAAAGTGTATTTATTATTTTTACTAAGATTTTAAACACACTTCACTTCGTTTCGCTTCAGTGAGTCAGTACAGGATGAGAAACGTTGGGGTACCTGACATCGGATGGTCCGAGGAGACAGGTACCCTAAGAGACCCGTTATCATGACCTCACCCAACGGTAAAGGAAGAGGTCCCCTAGAAGGGTTGGGTCCCTATCTTGGGCCCAGAGGGTATAACATCTGTCTACGAAATGGCAGACTCGGTCGTCCCTTCAGATTTTAAACACACTTCGGTGTTTCTTAGTCTTATTGGTTTGATTAAGACTCTTTTTTCCTTTTTTTTAGTTACGAAGTGTGAAGATTAAAGTGTTTCTGTATCATTAACTTTGTCACACTATGACCCGACTTACATTTGTATATCCAGTTATCCTGTATAAAACTTGAATAGGGGTGGTTACCTACACCAGTTGTTATAAATTATTCCTGTGGTTTCTGTGAGAGACCCTTTTCTTCTCAGAGAAGTTATTTACCACAGTACTTTTAAACTAATGATGTTTAATAGAATATTAGGAATAGAATCATTATAGGAATTCTATTCCTAATGATGTGAATATTGTAAGTGTTTTTAGTTGAACTTTATCTAATTTATGAATTTGTTTTCTGTACTTCGGTATTTTGAGGATCTTCCTTTGTCCCTTTTCAAAGGAATTGAAACCAGAACCGTCACTAAGGTGTATACACTATGATTAGGGAAATAATATAGGGGGTTTATGTACAAATATTTAATAAACTCTCTTTAGTTAGAAAAAACGAGAAACTAAAGATAAACCGGAAGTCCCAGAACTTATCTTATTGGACCTCTACAGATTTTATCTTTATTAGTTCTATTTCCTTAAACTAAAAAAAAAATTACATTTCTTTAACCAAGGAATAGGACTCTTCTCTTCTGAGTCACTGGTGTCGTATGGGGAAAAGTTTATAAATCTCCTCACAAGAAACCTTATTCCTCATTCGAATAAAGAATAGTGCTATCTTTTATCTAGAAATTGGTTACCTACTCAACTCCCTCATCCATCCCTCTAAATTCGAATCGAATTCTTTCTAATTATTATTGTCAATCTTAACTCTTACCTTAAATGACGGAGTCCCTTATTTCAACCAGAGGTAGAGTTTTATATACGTTTGTCTACGACGCACTGGAGAACTATTCCTACGAAATCTTTCTCAGTGTAGTAACAAACCTCTTAACTCCTTTGACTTGAAATCCCAGAAAAGATTTTCTTAAGACGTTAGGATACATAGTAAGAAATCGGGACCAACAAAGGGAGAAACTCAGTTACTGAAACATCAATTACGACATTATGAGATTACCAATTTATTTACAGTATGTAAAATTAGGGGATCAAAAAGATGAAGACCACTTATAAGATGACGATCAGAGTGTTCGTTTAGTTGACCGACTAATAAAACTCGATACTTATCTCCCATCCCTTTCTCGTTTTCTGTACTATATAATTCGACATTACAAGTGAATGTGGAGTAACACTCACTTTATAACCTTAGGTAAAAATGTACTCTTGAGTAAGATTATCTTTTTTACCTGTTTTTTATCTACTTTTAATTGACGGAACTTTACCGTCCTTTCTCCTTTTTTTCTTCTATAACATCTATAACCTCCGTTAGATATGAATGGTAAACAGTCTCTACAGATACCTATACGTCGAGATTATATAGACCAAGGAGAAGTCTTATAACCTGGAAGATGTTAAAATATCCTGGAATTAACAGAAATGAGACGACCAACTTTCGAGGGAAACAAAAGGTAAGGTAAGTGTTAATTGTGTGGTACATGTAGTGACTGTTCGAAGACTTCAGGTCGAGGCTAAATTGTGTTGGGACGGTGTTACTTTAACAACTTTCCGAGGAGTTTTCTTTTCTTATACGTTTTTATCGTAGGACTAACTAGTCCTACCCTACTCCACTTAGTTCAAATATTGAATCAAACCACACGGTCTATTAAAAACCAAAGTGGAGGTAAAAGGTAAGATTAAAATATACGGTACGAACTGGAAGTATTTCTCCGAAGGGAACACCGAGTCCCCCATTTCGCAGATGGATGTTACGCCCTCTGGGTCCAAACTAGGGACCCAGTCTTTCAGGGGGACCTCTTCCTTTACCGTTGGGTGAGGTCATAAGAACAGGCCTTTTAGGGTACCTGCCTCCTCGGGTCATCTGATGTCAGGTACCCCAGCGTCTCAACCTGTGCTGACTCGGTGAAGTGAAAAGTAAGGTCGACTTGATGGGTAACAAATGTGATTTCACGTACATGAAATGACTAATACATGAAAACGAGGGTGATAAGAAGGATGAGGGAACAGAGAAAAATACATTTTAAAAACAGTTATAAAACATTTTCGATCTGTCTTGTGATGGAACGGTTAGGTTGGAAGACTTTGGACTAAAGGAATTGGGATGAAGGGACGTGTAGATCGATCGTTTTCAAATAGGGACATAAACTAGTTAGTCCTAGTTAGTCGGGACATCGGATGGCCCGAGGAGGCAGGTACCCTAAAAGGCCCGTTCTTATGACCTCACCCAACGGTAAAGGAAGAGGTCCCCTTGAAGGACTGGGTCCTATGATAAAAACGTATAAGAAAAAAAAAAAATCAAAATTAACACAAAATAAGAAACACATGAACAGAAGACCGTAATTCAACTTGATATTTTTTAACGGTTATAAATCAATATAAACTGAGTATATTCGTCTAACTTGGATTATGTACTGAATTGAGAGGATTATCTGATATTCAAGGAACTTAACGAGGGTTTTACGAATGGATACGGGTAGAAGAGGTCGTTTTACAATAAACAACTTTACTTAATACAAGTTTATTCTAAGACTATAAGTCCTTAAGAGTGTGACTCGGTAAATTCACAAACCAAAAAAAAGGAGGAGTTCTGACTATTAATCTCTATAACGATATTTTAAAAGGTCTATTTTGAAACTGGTCAAGTAAGTTTCTGTTAAAATATATAGTGACTTATCTTAGTATGTTAGGAATTTCCACTGAAGTCGAAATCCTAAAATATTAAATCAACAGTCTAAAAAAAACCACATATAATAGATCGACGGAGTACTCGTATAAAATTAGTCTGGTGGATAAAGTATACTACGAAAACGAGAAGTCCAAAACTTTATATCCCAAAAGAGGATCCTCGTTCTAAGTGGAGATAATATTTGTCTGACGTTTAATAAGTAGAAATAAAGGAAACATAAACGACACCGTTAGTAGGTAAAGGATACGGAGCAGGTGTGGGCTATGTGGTGGTGACCAGAATTAAAAGGAAAGTTCATTGATACGGTCTCTTAGATGTGTGTTTACGAAGTTCAATAATAAAATAACAAGAGACATGTGAGTTATGTACTGTGTCATACACCATGTAGTATCTGGGATTTTAATAACCATTTTACTCCTTCTTTCCCTCAATCCTTCCCTTCTTTTTATCCTTTTCTCCCTCTCTCTCTCTCTCTCCCTACCCTCCTCTTTTGGTAGTGTTCTTCGATAGTAGATAATTCAATATGAAGGAAATCGGTCAGACGTTAAAAAAAAACCAAGGAGTAAATTCCAACCATATATTATATATGAGACAAAAAAGGAATCTAACGTATTTAGAAAATGGAAAAATTCTTTCTATTGTATTTTCTATTTTGAAAATGATCCCTAATCTCCGTTACCTTAACTTACTAAAGGTAAACAAGAGACTAACAGTCCTATTTACACCATCGTCGTAAGGGTTAATACTTGACTTGTGATTCCTTCTAGTTGAGATTCCTATGTCTTGGTTTCATCTATACAGTAACTCTTTGTAGTGTATTTACTTTCGTCTTATCTGGAACCGTATACCCTACTTATTACCTTCTAACTATTAGACAAATAGATGTCTTCTGTTCGTTCAAGAATTGATATTTTGATTCCTTCCTCTAAACGACGGGAATTTCGAGGTTCTGAGATCCAAGTACCAGTGATGTCTAAAGAAGGGAGGAGGTGAATTTTGTATCATTTGTCAGGGTTCTTACGTCCTTTATTATTTATTAAAGATTTCGATAATCTTTATATAAGTCTTGTCTCCTCGGACGTTCCAAATCGTCTCCGTCCGTCTCCTAAGAAAATAAAAAAGGGGGTCCGATTTACAGCGAGTCTTTCAATAAAGGTTAATTGTCAAAATCACTACACGACTGAGAGTTTCAATACCGGATATATCTGTCGTATAATTTTTAACTCTGTAATGAAACGTTTTTTTCTAGGCAGATCAGTTTCGATACCAAAAAGGTCATCAGTACATACCTACACTCTTAACCTGATATTTCTTTCAACTCGCGGTTTCTTAACTACGAAAACTTGACACCACAACCTCTTCTGAGAACTCTCAGGGAACCTGACGTTTTTCTAGGTTGGTCAGGTAGGAATTACTTTAGACAGGACTCGTAAGTAACCTTTCTGACTACGACTACGACTTTAAGGTTATAAAACCGGTGGACTACGCTTCTTGACGGAGTAATCTTTTCTGGAATTACGACCCTTTCTAACCTCCACCCTCCTCTTCCCCTACTGTCTCCTACTCTACCAACCTACCGTAGTGGCTGGGTTACCAGCTCAAACTCATTTGAGGTCCTCAACCACTACCTGTCCCTCCGGACCGCACGACGTCAGGTACTCCACTGTCTGAGCCTGTATTGAACCAGAGCTATCTTTCTCCCAGCTGGTGCATAATCACCTATTGCAGCTTTCAGGAGAGTTTGAGCTTTATTTCCTGACCACAAAATATCCCCGAACTGAGAAGGAATGGATCCAAGACACAACTGTGAATTAGCCAGGTGAATCAACTTTGTCCATGCTAGAAGAGGATCAACTGCTTGAGACTGCAAATGATGGTAGCCTTAAAAGTATCTTTGAGACAACTTCAAATCTCCATACACTCCGGATTAAAGTCAAACAGGAATATCCTGAGATTGCCACAAAAATCACTGAAAAGTCTACTTCCATTTCCAACACCCTATCTTTCTGAAGCAGGGTTTTCTGCAGTGACAGCAACTGAGACAAGATTACAGAGTAGAATGGGCATAAGCAATACACTTGCAGCATCACTGGCTCGCATCACCCCCAGGAAAACACGTCAGGGTTCCCAGTGATTCTACATTATGGTGAGTTGCATACTTATTTCATTATATAGCATAAAGAAATGATAACAGAAATAAAGTGCACAATAAATGTAATGTGCTTGAATCGCCCTGTAACTGCCACCCCTTCCCTGGTCCGTGGAAAGGTTGTCTTCCAAGAAACCAGTCCCTGGTGCCAAAAAGGTTGATGGCAGCTGTGTGGTATTACTTGTATGGGCCTGACTTAATCATCTAAAACTTGATCTAGAATTTAGAGTGAAGAAGTCAGAGCTTTAAGGCATAAGAAGGATTTGGTGCAATGTTGATGACTTGAAGATGAAAGGGGTCACAAGGGAAGAAATATGACTGATACCCAGTAAAGAAAAGAAGATTTCAGTCCTACAACCACTAGGAACAAAATTCTGCTGATGGTAAGAATGACTGTGGCAGAGGCTTTCCCCCGACATCCTTCATATAAGAAAATCTAGAAAACTCCTTAATTTCAGGATTTGTATGCTTTCATGCCTAAATCAATTCAGTCGTATCTGACACTTTGTAACTCTATGGACTGTAGCCCAACAGGCTCCTCTGTCCAAGGGATTCCCCGGACAAGAATACTGGAATGGGTTGCCACATCCCCATCCAGGGGAATCTTCTGGATCCACGGATCAAATGCACATCTCTTATGTCTCCTGCATTGGCAGGTGGGTTCTTTACCACCTTGGAAGCCTTGTTAATCCATGTGCAATGCAGGAGACCCAAGTTCAATTCCAGTGTCTGGAAGATCCCCTGGAAAAGGGAATGGCTATCCACTCCAGTATTCTTACCTGGAGAATTCCATGCACAGAGGAGCCTGGTGGGCTACAGTCCATAGAATTTCAAAGAGTCAGACACGATTGAGCAACTAAAATTGATCCATGGAAACTGTGAGGTAATAAATTTTTGTCATTTAAAGTTGCTAAGTTTGTTGTAATTTATTATGCATAAATAGAAGACTAATACACACAGTCTATTGTATTTTATTATAGAGCCTGGCTGACAAAGACTCCCTGCCCACATCTTTAGACATAGAATCCTCATTAAAGTGTACAAACCACCTGAATGAATTCTGTTCCCTACCAGGATCCTGAGTGGAAAACAAATTAGGCCAGCTATATTCTAATTTTTTCTTTGCAAAATATTTAACCTGGCCTTTGAAGTCTAGAAGTTAAAAGCACATCAAGATGAGTATAGTATCCAAAGCAAACTATAGATTCAATGCAATCCCTGACAAGCTACCAACAGTATTTTTCACAGAAATAGAACAAATAATTTCACAATTTGTATGGAAATACAAAAAACCTCAAATAGACAAAGCAATCTTGAGAAAGAAGAACGGAACTGGAAGAATCAACCTGCCTGACTTCAGGCTCTACTACAAAGCTACTATCGTCAAGACACTGTAGTACTGGCACAAAGACAGAAATATAGATCAATAGAACAAAATAGGAAGCCCAGAGATAAATCCATGTACCTATGGACACCTTATCTTTGACAAGAGAGACAAGAATATACAATGGAGAAAAGGCAATCTCTTTAACAAGTGGTGCTGGGAAAACTGGTCAACCACCTGTAAAAGAATGAAACCTGAACACTTTCTAACACCATACACAAAAATAAACTCCAAATGGATTAAAGATCTAAATGTAAGACCAGAAACTATAAAACTCTTAGAGGGAAGCATAGGCAAAACATTCTCTGCCATAAATCACAGCAGGATCCTCTATGACCCACCTCCCAGAGTAATGCAAACAAAATCAAAAATAAACAAATGGGACCTAAGTAAACTTAAAAGCTTTTGTACAACAAAGGAAACTATAAGCAATGTGAAAAGTCAGGCTTCAGAATGGGAGAAAATAATAGCAAACGAAACAACTGACAAATAATTAATCTCAAAAATATACAAGCAGCTCATGTAGCTCAATTTCAGAAAAATAATCTACTCAACAATGGGACAAAGAAGTAAACAGACATTTCTCCAAAGAAGCCATACAGATGGCTAACAAACACATGAAAAGATGCTCAACATCACTCATTATCAGAGAAATGCAAATCAAAAACACATCTCATGCCGGTCAGAATGGCTGCTATCAAAATGTCTACAAACAATAAATGCTGGAGAGGGTGCAGAGAAAAGGGAACCCTCTTACACTGTTGGAGGAGATGCAAACTAGTACAACCACTATGGAGAACAGTGTGAAAATTCCTTAAAAACTTGAAATAGAACTGCCATATGACCCAGCAATCCCACTGCTGGGCATACACACTGAAGAAACCAGAATTGAAAGAGACATATTTACCCCAATGTTCATTGCAGTACTGTTTACAATAGCTAGGATATGGAAACATCCTCAATATCCATTGGCAGATGAATGGATAAGAAAGTTGTGGTACATATACAGAGTGGAATACTACTCAGCTATCATAAAGAATGCATTTGAATCAGGTCTAATAAGGTGGGTGAAACTGGAGCCTATTATACAGAGTGAAGTAAGTCAGAAAGAAAAACACTAATAAAGTATATTAACACACATATATAAAGAGAGAATTTAGAAAGATGGTAACAATGACTCTGTATGCAAGACAGCAAAAGGGACATAGATATAAAGAACAGACTTTGGGACTCTGTAGGAGAAGGCGAGGGTGGGATGATTTGAGAGAATAGCATTGAAACATGTATATTATCATATGTGAAATAGATCGCCAGTCCAGGTTCAATGCATGAGACAAGGCACTCAGCTCAGGGCCAGTACACTGGGATGACCCTGAGGGATGGGTTGGGGAGGGAGGTGGGAGGGGAGTTCAGGATGGGGAACACGTGTACACCCATGGCTGATTCATGTCAATGTATGGCAAAACCCACTACAATATTTTAAAGCAATTAACCTCCAAATAAAATAAATAAATTAATTAAAAAATACATCAAGATATTGCGTTTTGATTTTCAGTGCTGTTTCCTCAGGTGGCTGCAGCAAAGGGTGGTTGGAAATTGATGTTTACATGTTTGAATTGTCAGTGCTACTCTTCAAAAAACTACTTAATTTGCATGGAACACTATAAGGTTGCAATACTTTCCTATACAGTACTCTGATGGCTTCTACCATGTGGAGAGAGTTTTAATACCTATTTTAATACCTATATCACTTCTGGCTTCTCTTTGTCCCCTCACTCATTCCTCTGCTGGATACATTTAATGGAAAATTAGGAAACAATAAATCAAGCAAAATCCACTCAATTTCTTCTTTCCCTAGGTAGTTTGCCTTCCTGCAAAGTAAATTCATTTTCCTCCACTCAACGTGAAGGCTCTTCTCCTAGTAGACTGCTGATATTACTGGTGAGTGGGGTGATGGTGTTAAACTGACTGATTCTAAAATTGAATATTATAAAGTTATATTTTTTTCAAATTAGCTTTTAAAGTAATTAAGGTGAAGAGAGATACTATATATTTGAGTCACTTGCAGACCCCAACAGTCTCTTTGCCTGACCACTACCAGCAGATTAAGCTTCCTGGACCAAAATATCTTTTCTATTTATTTCCTATAAGTCCCCTTCAAAATAATCAGATATGTCTATTTGAGGAGTTACATGTACAGAATACTACAAGATGGAACTTCATACATACCTTTAAAGCAATTGTTTTTCTATAAAATAGGTTCTTTCTTATAGTAACAAAGATATTAAATTTAGTTAAATCTGAAGCAACAGACTGTTAAATCAAGAAGTAGAGAAATATGAAGAAATATGTATAATTAGGTAGCTTTCAATCTAAACTTTAAAAGTCACATTTAAACAGATCACGAGTGGATTTTCAAATGACAGACTTCTTTAGCTATTTCACAACACTAAGTTAGAGACCTGGCAGATAGCAGAAATAAATGAAGACGTATTGACAGAGGGGATCCTTCTTTAGCACAATTTTCACAGATACTGGCCTGGTAATTGCCTTAATTTATTTAGTATATAATTTTGGGGAAAACTTTAGGGCAGGTAAGCTATCTTTATTTTTACTCTTTAACTGCCAGGAATCAGTTTTCTTGCTTTCTCCCAACAAAACTATCTTTTAGAATAATGAAATTTTATGAAGTCATCACTTACTTCTTGTAGGCTGGTGACATTTCCCCGCCTTTCTATAGATATTCTGATTTTTTGACACTCTGAACACTTCTGACCTAGTAAGTTACAACTTTCTCTAATGTCTAATTTTCTTTAATGTTCCATTTAAACTTTTGACCCTATTTGTGGATAGTGGTGTCCAAATTAAGCACAGAATTTGATAATCACAGTGTAGCATTCAGATATTTTTTGTTAGTACTCATCACATCAGTCTATTGCTCGAGGCTTTTTTCTTTTCTCTAATGTGGATCTTTGGAAGTCTGTGCCATATTATATCTCTTTTTGAACTGCATAACTGAGAATGTATCATTATGTACTGAAATTCTTGAACTCTTCTCCTGAAATCTATTCCATTTCATCTCACAACTGCACTTATTATACAGTAATGTAATTACATACATCATCCTTATGAGGGTTTGAAGTATTCACTTCAAGTGTGTGGAAACAATAGACATTTTCACCAGGTTTTAAAAATCGCTGAAATTATCATCATCTGAACATTGTATATCAACTTAAAACATAGATTCTATGCCTAAATAAGACTAAGGCTTTATAGGAAGGACAATAAAAAACTGAACTTCTATTATCATGCCTGTAGCAGAGGCTTTACATGGCTTATTGCAATTTTTTACAGAGCATTGACTATATCCTTTGATACTTGTAGCATTTAGAACCACTTTTATCCTGTGTATTGTCTAATAATTTAAAGAACATGTGACAATTACAGAAGGCTTTGCATCTCAAAGTCTTTACAAACTACACATGTGAAGGGATTACCTTAACAGCGAAAGATATCCTGCTTTTGGAATGAGTCTAGGGTATCTTTCATGAGAACAAATAGCCAGATCTTTGAGTTTCTGACTCCTAAAGACAAAGGCAAAGCATACACTAATTTTCAAACAGTTTGATTCTATATTCTGTAGAAAGGAAAAGGTCACATGTTTCAACTAGATAGCAGCAGTTTGAAGATATTTTTGGAGTGGTTTGTGAGCTTTTGTTCTTTAAGTAGGAGACTTTTGTGTAAACCTTGGGATGGATGTGACAAAATATCATGTACCTTCCTTGAAACACTTGCCTCACTAGACCACATTTTTGTATGAGTTTTCCTTTCTATTTTGGGAATCAGGTGACAAGTTAGTCACCATAGATAATTTCCTAGCCTTACTCTCAGCTCTTTAATTTTGGTCCCTACTTCTCTTCTACCTCCTTGCATTTCAACTCAAATATAAATGGGAAAATCTTAGAATTTGAAGATAGGTTAATGATTATTATGCTATTGCTGTTTAGTCACTAAGTCGTTTCTGACTATTTTGTGACACCATGGATTGTAGCCTCCCAGGGGCAAGAATACTGGAGTGGGTTGCCATTTGCTTCTCCAGGGGATCGTCTCAACCAAGGTATTGAACACATGGCCTGCATTGTCTGGAAGATTCTTTAACACTGAGTCACCAAGCACCTATTATAGTAATCATTTATTGGGTACTTTCTATTAAGTACCCTGTCTATTTGCCATGAAGTGATGGGACTGGATGCCATGATCTTAGTTTTTTGAATGTTGAGTTTTAAGCTAGCTTCTTCGATCTCCTCTTTCACCCTCATCAAGAGGCTCTTTAGTTCCTCTTTGCTTATTAGAGGTACAGTTAAGGTAACAAGGTTTGTTATTCAGTCACTAAGTCGTGTCTGACTCTGCAATCCCATGGACTACAGCACACAAGCCTTCCCTGTCCTTTACCATCTCCTGAAGTTTGCTAAAACTCATGTCCATTGAGTTGGTGATGCCATTGAACCATCTCATCCTCTGCTGCACCCTTTTCCTTTTGCCTTAAATCTTTCCCAGCCTCAGGGTATGTGAATCGGCTCTTCACATTGGGTGGCCAAAATATTGGAGCTACAGCATCAGTCCTTCCAAGGAATATTCAGGGTTGATTTCCTTTAGGATTGACCGGTTTGATCTCCTTGCTGTCAAAGAGACTCTCAAGAGTCTTCTCCAGCACCACAATTCAAAAGCATTAATTCTTCAGGCTCTCAGCCTTCTTAATGGTCCAACTCTCACATCCATACTTGACTACTGGAAAAACCATAGCTTTGACTATACAGACGTTTGTTGGCAAAGTGATGTCTCTGCTTTTCAATATACTCTCTAAGCTTGTCATAGCTTTTCTTCAAGGAACAAGTGTCTTTTAATTTCATGGCTTCAGTCACTGTCTGCAGTGATTTTGGAACCCAAGAAAATAAAGTCTATCACTGTTTCGACTTTTCCCCGTCTATTTGCCATGAAGTGATGGGACTGGATGCCATGATCTTAGTTTTTTGAATGTTGAGTTTTAAGCTAGCTTCTTCGGTCTCCTCTTTCACCCTCATCAAGAGGCTCTTTAGTTCCTCTTTGCTTTTAACACTAACTGGCATAAAAATAAATTTAAGAATGCCAGTAACTTCACACAATAAAATTCATTGTTCTCCTAATGTTCATTAGGTGAAGGAAGTGAGGCATTCCTGATTTAGTAATTTAAAAACCCAGGCTCTCAGAGGTTCTGCAACCTTCAACAAGTGGTGTCACCTTCGACCTAGCACATCCAGGGAGACTGGAGGATTTTGCAGAAGGTTTTAATACAGTGGGACTGTAATTGGCATACAATATATCTGCTTAGACTACAATGTCCACAACTCTGTAAATTTATCACCCTTAAATGCAGGTGAGGCTGAGAAATGTAGACTAGCTGTGTACCTAAAAAGATAGGGAAACAGGCTTGGTGGATAGATATTCCATCTCTCCATACATAATATATGCTGGGCATGTGCTAAGTGGGCTTCCCTGGTCGCTCAGAGAGTAAAGCATCTGCCTGCAATGCAGGAGACCTGGGTTTGATCCCTGGGTCAGGAAGATTCCCTGGAGAAGGAAATGGCAACCCACCCCAGTACTCTTGCCTGAAAAATCCCATGGACAGAGAAGCCTGGTAGACTACAGTCCATGGGATCGCAAAGAGTCAGACACAACTAGCGACTTCACTTCATGTGCCAAGTAGGGCTTCTCGGGTGGCTCAGTCAGTAAAGTATCTGCCTGCAATGCAGAAGATGCAGGTTTAATCCCTGGGTCAGGAAGATCCCCTGGAGAAGGGAATGGCTACCCACTCCAGTATTCTTCCCTGGAGAATCCCATGGACCAAGGAGCCTGGGGGGTTACATTCCATGCAGTCTCAAAGTCAGACACAACTGAGTCACTAAGCACATGCACACATGTGCTAGGTAGTGATTTCTCTTACATTTTTATTTTATAATTCCCACAGAAACTGTGCAGGATTGGTTTTATTATACCTATTTAGCAGATGAGAAAAGTGTGGCTCAAACTGGGGAAAAAATTGGTCCAAAGTAATTTAGCGTGTAAATCTCAGAGTTGGGATTTGTATCCAGGTCTAATGTCAAAGCCTATGTAATACACCAGGTCCAAGGTATCCACACCCAGATTTAAAAAATAAATAAATAAATCTAAGCCTATCATCATCTTCAACAATCTCCAAGATGGAAGCCTTGTAACCTTCTTTGATAGTGCTTTCCAGTGCCTTTTCATTTGAAAATTAAGAATTTCCTCTTTATGTCTTATATAAACACATTTGGATTACTTCAGAATATTTGAAAAAACTAAGAGAGGAAAATGTAAATCTTTCACCACACTACAAACTAACAAAGACTATTGTTAACCTATAATATTATTTCTGGATATTTAAGTACATTTTGTTCGACAGAATAAAATCCAGCTATACATATTGCAATGGGTTTCCCATGTGGTGCTAATGTTAAAGAACACAGCTGTCAAGGTAGGCGGCATAAGAGACACAGGTTTGATCCCTGGGTTGGGAAGGTTCCCTTGAGGAGGGTAATGGAACCCCAGTCCAGTATTCCTGTCTGGAGAATCCCATGGACAGAGGTGCCTGGTGGACTATAGTCCATAGGGTCACAGAGAGTCAGACACAACTGAAAGTGACTTAGTACGCACTCAGCACATACATATTGCAAAGAATCAGTCGGACATGATTAAGCACACAGACATATATTTTATTCAACATACTCTGTTTGTAAACTAAAAAGCCTATCATGAAAAAGTCTCCATCTCGTAAGACACTTTCAAAGTACCTCTTTTTACCAGACTACAAAATATTTCTTAGCCTGTGCCATTATTTACTCAATCAATACATAACTTCTGGATATTCCCGTTATATCTAACATTTTGAAATCTTTAAATGATGCCACTATGAAGATAATGAAAAACCCCATAACTACTTTGCCTTTATTTTGGAGAAGAGGATAATATCAAATACATTTTTAGTCTTTATTACTTCTCCAAGATCAGCTTGTATTATGTATTGATCAAAGTTATGGTGAGACCTGAGATAATATTGATAAAAGACATTTTGGTGCTCAGAGAAGGTTAGACCATTAAAATGAGTTGTTTTTATTACAATGAAGTTTAGAGAGCTGGATCAGTTCTGATCATTTCTATGGAAAAATACAGAATTGAAGATTTTTAACCAATTAAATATATGTAGCTTTATAAACTGGGTCAATATCAGTAACTTTCCATGGGTAGAAGAGGCTAATTGATTTTGTTACCACCTATGAGCACAAATAAGCAGCAGGTCTCATACTACCTACTGGTTGCCTTGACAGAGTATGTATTTATTTAGTATTAGCAAACTCAAGAGAAATTATCTTAGTTTCACACTGCTTCATTACTCCTAATGGCTTATTTCAACAAACAGTTCAGTCCTGTGGAACAGACTGGATGACGATTGTCTGCCAGCACAGATTCTGGCAGAATGTGGTTCTCAACATCAAAGCAAACATTTGCTGAGCTGTACACCATTAGTGTTAGACATAGTCCATACTCACAACACATTTAAAATGCCACCGAACATGGGTAGTATATAAATGTGGGGATGCAATAGAACACATGTACATATGAATTTATCGTTACTCTACATACAGAGATAATATCTATACCAGTGTAATCTTTGAGATAAAAAGGGAATACTTTCTAGTCCAGAAAAACACAAGTGTCAGAGTTCTCTCATACACTCTCGGCAGGGAAAGAGTGTAAATTAATATAAGCTCTTTGAAAAGCAATTGGAAAGTTCTTATTAAAATTCGAACTATACTATGCAACCAATTAGCAATCTCACCTATAAGATTTAATTTTTAGAAAAAGCAGTAATAATATAAATAAGTAATAATATTTCTGTCTATGGATAGCTCTTAAAGTCTTTTTTATCATAACAAAACAAAAACATACCCCACTTGGGAAGAACTTAAATGTTCATGAAAAAGTGATGCTATAGATATCCAATGGATTTGTAAGTAGTCATTATAAAAGAATGGTATAGAACTATAAATGTTAGACTGGAAAGTTGCTCATATCATATTGTTAATGAGAATGTAAAATTATCTTATGAATCCATTTTGTAAATAAAGCACATATTCTTGCATATCTACTTCAAAATAACTCTATACAAGATATTGATATCAATATGAATATAATTTATGTTTATAAAACCTTAAGGAAAAATAGGAAGGACAAAAACCAAAATATCCTCAGTGCTTTCCTCTGGAAAGTATGGTTTGAGCTGTAGAGGCCATGTTTTTACACACATACATACATAGCATGTATGTATATATTAGCATGGGGCTTCACAGGTGACGTTAGAAAAAAAGAATCCAACTGTGATGCAGGAGACATAAAAGATGTAGGTTTGATCCTGAGTTCCCTGGAAGAGGGCATGGCAACCTACTCCAGTATTCTTGCCTAGAGAATCCCATGGACAGAGAAGCCTGGCAGGCTGCAGTTCATAGGTTCACACAGAGTCAGACACGACTGAAGAAACTTAGCACGCATATATAAGCATATATATTACATTTTAGAGATTTATGGGTGATTGTAAACTTACTTTTTATACTTCTATGTTTCTCAACTATTATTGAATTTCATTGATTCAATAATTTATTCATTCATTCCAGGGGTCTATCTTGACTTAAAATTTGAATAAAATTTAAGACCATCAGTAGGTGACTATTGCTAGATCTTTATTGGTAATTGGATCAGATTTTGATACTTCAGTTTAGGATTTATTAATGTAGATATTGAGACAGAATGGCATGGATGTGTGAAGTCAATAGCAATTCTACAAATTTGATTTTAACCAATGGTTACTACCCCTTAATCTATCATATCATTTATTAAGAGTAAATAAATTGTAAACCAGTTTGGTTAGCATCTCATTTTACTCTTTCCCTTTCCAAGCCCTTTGGCATGGGTGCTAATGAGCAATACAGTGGCTGAACATAGTGAAATAGAAGTATTTGCAATACTTAATAAGCCACAAACAAGTGAATTTAATGAGATTAATCAGTCCTTTTGTATAAATAAGGATTGATCCTCTGTTGCAAATAGTAGGAATAAATCTTATAGCTGTACTTTAAAATTAAAAGGGATTAGACATGAGTTCCATGAAACACTGAGTATCAGAAATAGCTTTTTTCTATTACTAACTAAAATTAACTTTTCAGTGAGAGTGACCATAGAGAAACACAGAATCAAATATTTTGCCCCAATATTTTGATATTGTTAAATGAAATTCAAATTCACAGCAGAAAATATCAAAAATACCACATGTAGAAAAAATTATTTCTCTGAAAAGGTGTTCTGAGTGACCCATCTTAACATATCATAAAAGCTTCATACAGTTATCCCTGACATATTATGGAAGTATGTGGCTTAGCTCTCATTTCTAGTGTAGACAGATTTTGAGGATTAGAGACTTGACTGGCAAATAAATTATGAATACCTCTATGGTCATATGTTAGAGAAACAACATGGATCTCCCAGTTCTCATAAAAGCAACATTTGGGAAGGAATTTTCCTATGGAGATACCATATCGCATCTAGATGTACAAAGTGATTACATATAGTTGAGCTACTACTAATAATATTACTGGGAGCTAAATTTGACTGAGAGCATTTTATGTACCAAAAACTGTGTTAGACATCTTACCTTATTTAATCATCTTAGCTCTATGAAATAACTGCCATTATTATCTCCATTTCATAGATGTGGAAATGGTACTTAGAGAAGTCAGATAACTTCTGAACAATCACATGATAAATTACCACTTGAATAATATTTCAAATTCGTGTCTGTCAGATTCCAAACCCCATGCTTTTAATTAACGAGTACATAATATTGCTTTATTGTTTTAGTGTCTGATGAACTATGAACAGAGGTTCATGACATTGTACAGGAGACAGGAATCAAGACCATCCCCAAGAAAAAGAAATGCAAAAAAAAAAAAAAAAGGCTCTCTGAGGAGGAGTTACAAGTAGCCGTGAAAATAAGGGAAGTGAAAAACAAAGGAGAAAAGGATAGATATACCCAATTGAATGCAGAGTTCCAAAGAATAGCAAGGAGAGATAAGAAAGCCTTCCTCAGCGATCAATGCAAAGAAATGGAAGAAAACAACAGAATGGGAAAGACTAGAGTTCTCCTCAAGAAAACTAGAGATACCAAGGGAACATTTCATGCAAAGATGGGCTCAATAAAGGACAGATGTGGTAGGGACCTAACAGAAGCAGAAGATATTAAGAAGAAGTGGTAAGAATACACAGAAAAATTGTAAAAGACCTTCATGACCCAGATAATCACAATGGTGTGATCACTCACCTAGAGCCAGACATCCTGGAATGTGAAGTCAAGTGGGCCTTAGGAAGCATAAATTCCAGTTGAGCTATTTCAAATCCTAAAAGATGATTCTGTGAAAGTGCTGCACTCAATATGCCAGCAAATTTGGAGAACTCAGCAGTGGCCACAGGGCTGGAAAAGGTCAGTTTTCATCCCAATCCCAAAGAAAGGCAATGCCAAAGAATGCTCAAACTACCACACAATTGCACTCATCTCACACACTAGTAAAGTAATGCTTAAAATTCTCTAAGCCAGGCCTCAGCAATACGTGAACCATGAACTTCCAGATGTTCAAGTTTGTTTTAGAAAAGGCAGGCAGAGGAACCAGATATCAAATTGCCAGCATCTGCTGGATCATTGAAAAAACAAGAGATTTCCAGAAAAAAAAAAAACCAAAAACATCTATTTCTGCCTTATTGACTACGTCAAAGCCTTTAAATGTGGAGATCACAACAAACTGTGGAAAATTCTGAAAGATATGGGAATACCAGACCACCTGACCTGTCTCTTGAGAAATCTGTATGCAGGTCAGGAAGCAACAGTTAGAACTGGACATGGAACAACAGACTGGTTCCAAATAGGAAAAGGAGTACGTCAAGGCTGTGTATTGTCACCCTGCTTATTTAACTTATATGCAGAGTACATCATGAGAAATGCTGGGCTGGAGGAAGCAAAAGGTGGAATCAAGATTTCTGGGAGAAATATCAATCACCTAAGATATGCAGATGACACCACCCTTATGGCAGAAAGTGAAGAAGAACTAAAGAGCCTCTTGATGAACGTGAAACCTGAGGAGAGTGAAAATATTGGCTTAAAGCTCAACATTCAGAAAACTAAGATCATTGCATTTGGTCCCATCACTTCATGGGAAATAGATGGGGAAACAGTGGCTAACTTTATTTTTCTGGGATCCAAAATCACTGCAGATTGTGATTACAGCCATGAAATTAAAAGATGCTTACTCTTTGGAAGGAAAGTTATGATCAACCTAGACAGCATATTAAAAAGCAGAGACATTGCATTGCCAAAAATGTTTCTTCTAGTCAAGGTTATAGTTTTTCCTGTGGTCATGTATGGATGTGAGAGTTGGACTATAAAGAAAGCTGTGCACTGAAGAATTGATGCTTTTGAACTGTAGTGTTGGAGAAGACTCTTGAGAGTCCCTTGGACTGCAAGGAGATCCAACCAGTCTGTCCTAAAGGAGATCAGTCCTGGGTGTTCATTGGAAGGATTGATCCTGAAGCTGAAACTCCAATAATTTGGTCACCTGATGCGAGGAGCTGACTCATTGGAAAAGACCTTGATGCTGGAAAAGATTGAGGGCAGGAGGAGAAGGGGACGACAGAAGATGAGATGATTTGATGGCATCATCGACTCAATGGACATGGGTTTGGGTGGACTCCGGGTGTTGGTGATGGACAGGGAGGCCTGGCATGCTGTGGTTCATGGAGTCTCAAAGATTCGGGCTCGACTGAGTGCCTGAACTGAACTGAATATTGCTTTAATATTAGGCACATTGTTTGATGGACATTATGGATGAAATAACTTTTAGCAAGTTGAACGAAGAATATAAGAGCAATTTATATCATTTTTTGTAGTTTTATTAACACTTTGGGAATATTAGACTATGAATAAATTTGGAATCACTTGCCTTATATTTATGTAGCTACCATTTATATTGTAAAGTTAGGTCCCAAGAGTTCACATAGTGTTTTAATTTTAATTAATTTATTATTCTGTCAACTATGTTTAAAAACAATTCAAAAATCAATAAATGTCCCAACAAATCCCCATTTCATCTTTTCTACCTTGAAAGTGCAACCAGAGTGTTTACCTTAAAAGATACCTTGTCTTCTGACTTCATTTTCGGTTAGTACAAAACAGGGAATGAGGAGATCAATCAGATAAAAGACAGTGAGATTGGATTACTTTCTATCTTTCCTTTGAGGTCACCATGGACTAGGTGCATCTGTACATAAGCCACATAGCTACTTCATCTCAAGACAGTTGTCCCAATTCACCACCTATAGCCCATTAAATCTCTCCTCATTCTTTACTGGCTCCAGGGTTTTGTGTTATTATTTCCAGTGGTATGCCCACAATCTGTTCACATCTTTGAAAATATTTATTATTTCATACTCTATTCAAATCATTTTATGAACTAATTGATTTTATGCTCAGATACTGATTGATACACACGTACAATCACTCTTTAAATAATGTATGTGGGTTAAAAAAACTGAATTGATTTTAGGTTGAGGGTATAGCAACAACAGAAATATTCCTTGATAGTATTTCTAAGCAAATTTTCAAGGCTCAAACCATCACTTTACCTGGAGCTTCTTCACCCATTGTATTGTTTTGATTCCTGGAATGATTGTAAGCTTCCTACATAAGGGAAGAAGCTTTTGCATATTTGAAGTAGTGTGAGCAGAAAGCCTCAGTGAGATTGTGTATGCTAAGTTGCTTCAGTCATATTTGACTCTTTGAGACCCTATGGACCTTAGGCCACCAGGCTCCATGGATTTTCCATGTAAGGATACTGGAGTGGGTTGCCGTGCCCTCCTCCAGGGTTTCTTCCTGACCCAGGGATTGAATCTGTGTCTCTTATGTCTCTGCATTGGCAAGGAGGTTCTTTACCACTAGCACTACCTGGGAAGTCCATTGGAAGACTGGGCCTCCAGTCTTATCAAAATTGTATCATCCATCTATGTTGTGACTAGGCAACTGAGGTTAATTTGCTTGGCTCTCATGTACTGTTTAACATCTTACACCCTTACACATTTGCATAAACCCTGACAACATTTTTGTTCAAAGTGCTTTTATAATTGATTCTTATGTTTCTTCACATGAATATGGGAAGCAACGTGGCAGTAAAAGAATGCTGAATTTTACATATAAAGTCTGTCAGAGTCTTATATCTAAAAAATGGGTAAGAGTAATCCTTGCCATATCAATTCATGAGGTGTTTGTGATAATTAATGTATATCTTATGAATGTCCTACATAAACTCTATACTGCTACACCCTTGTTTGTGATGCCTCTGCTGCAGTTGCTACAGATGATGTTAAAAGAAACTTCTCCATTATGCTTCCCTTTTAGTTTTTAAGTTCTGTGTGGGTAGATATCAATCAGCTATAATAGGCTATATGTGCGCATGCTCAGTCGCTCAGTTGTGTCCGACTCTTTGTGATCACATGGAACATAGCCTGCCAGGCTCCTCTGTCCATGGGATTTTCTCAACAAGGATACTGACATGGTTGCCATTTCCTCCTCCAGGGGATGTTCCTAATACAGGGATCGAACCAATGTCTTCTTCCTCTCCTGCATTGCAAGGAAATTCTTTACCACTGAGCCACCAGGGAAGCCCATGATAGGCCATATTGCTATTTTAAATAATTCATGTATTTTGTACTGAATAAAAAAAATAGCCCTAAGTGAAGTGCAAATCTATTTACAATACCAAAATTATTTTAAAACTAGTTGTAAAGCAATTAGAAAGAGAAGTAAATAATTGTATATCCTAATTAAAAGAGAGATGATATACTTATTGGATGTCCTTACTGGAAAGTAATATGTTTTATTTAGTCCAAATTTTGAGGTTTTTTTCCTCCAGATTTCAATAGAATCTCTTTCCTTAGGCATGAATGAGTGAAACTTTGATTTGGAATAGTTTGTAATAAAATATATGAGTAAGGGGTCACTGGAAGTTGGTTTCTAATGTCAGGACAGCAGAAATGGTAAAAGTTCCATTTCCCTTAGATTGAACTAAGCCTGGAGGCAGCCAGGATTATTGGCATGAGCAAGCCTTTTCTGTGGCAGGGCTTCTCTTCTTGTAATTTTGGTATCTTTTATTCAGTATGCCTCAAAGTCCAGAGAGAAGCCCATGGAAGCAGGCAACTTGTTAGGTAGTTCTTTGAGAAGACAACAACAAGTGTAAGAAAGCTGAAGATTAAAGCAGCAGCACATGTCATTCAGCTTTATTTCATTATAATAAGATAAACATAGATCATTACTTTGTGTAATTTTTTTTACATTTTATTTTTTATTTATTTTTTAATATAAATTTATTTACTTTAATTGGAGGTTAATTATTTTACAATATTTTATTGGTTTAGCCATACATCAACATGAATCTGCCAGCGGTATACGCGTGTTCCCCATCCTGAACTCCCCTCCCTCCTCCCTCCCTGTACCATCCCTCTGGGTCATCTCAGTGCACCAGCCCCAAGCAACCAGTATCATGCATTGAACCTGGACTGGCGATTCATTTCATATATGATATTATACGTTTCAATGTCATTCTCTCAAATCATCCACCCTTTCCATCTCCGACAGAGTCCAAAAGCCCTTGCTATACATCTGTGTCTCTTTTGCTGTCTCACATACAGGGTTATCATTACCATCTTTTAAAATTCCATATATATGCATTAATATTGGTGTTTTAGTATTGGTGTTTTTCTTTCTGGCTTACTTCACTCTCTATTTTGTGTAAATTAACAGTTTGTTTTAAATTTAATGTACACAATGTACAGAATTTTATTATCTTAAGGGTGGAAATATAAACATTGAACCTAAGGTATTTTCCACAAAAGATAGCTCCTCTAGGGTTTACGAGATACTATGTACTTGCATGTATGTTATGTACTCGTCTGAACTTAAGTTGGATTATTCAAACCAAAATAATTATGAAGCCAGGTTTATGTTGATTGATAACCAGAGTCAGCACTAATTATCCCTGGTAGGCAGAAATTTAAGGGCAATGTTCAAAGTAAATTAAGCAAGAGATTCAGTGAACTCTATGTTGTCTAGATGCTATTTTGTATAATTGCAAAATTTTGTATGAAATGTAGAAGCATAATATAAGAAAAATGTAAGAGGGAGTAATTTGCCTTCCCAAGATCTAGTGATGCTAGGAAGGAGAGGAGGAAATATGTGAAAGGCAAGAAAGTGTGCTGAACAAGAGATGGCAGAAACAGTCTCAAGGATTTCTGCCAGGGAGTCAAGGGAGACAGTTAAAGAGTAAGGTTGCATTTTCTTTAAATCTACATATTCAGCAGCTTTTAAGCTACTACCTGCAGCTGAAGAGTTTCAATAAAAGTGATTTGAAAACTCATTCTGGCTTCTTCAAGATACCAGCCCCCTGGCGTTACCACCACGCATTATTATATATGGACTTGGTTTCACCTCCCTTCCTGATTCCTGATTCAGCTCTTCTATAGGCAGCCCCTTCTGTCTGTAACTGACAATGTGTTGCTAAATGATTGCAATTGTTGTAGTATTTCCTAGGGCTTTTCATCATCTGTTTCTCTCACATTTTTCCTGATTTACTTTAGCTTCTTTTTAAACTTTATTTGCTGATCTTACTGTTTTCTCCTCCAATACTTGGTACCTGACTCAAATAATACTAAAATATGCATTCATAGGATTATATTTTACCATGAACATCCCGTTAAAAGATTACAATGCCACAGACCTCTCGCCTTGGAAGAAGAAACGGTGCTTTGCATAATTACTTTTTAAATGTTGAATTTAATTTTAAATTAAATCATATTTGCATCCCTGGAATAAACCTCACTGGATTGTGGTGCATATTCCTTTTAATGTATTGCTGAATTTAGTTTGTTAATATTTTATTGAGAACATTTTCATCTTTGTTTATCACAAATATTGACTTGTAATTTTCTTTTCCTGTGGAGTCCTTGTATGGTTTTGGTATCCGGGTAATACTGGCTTTATAAGATGATTTTGGAAGCGTTCCTTTCTCTTCTACTTTTTGGAAGAGTTTGAGGAAGATTGATGTTAATGCTTCTATGAATGTTTGTTGAAGTCATCTGGTCCTGGACTTTGGTTCTTTTGTGTGTGTTTGGGGGGGGGGCTTTTTCATAATTTTTCAATTAGTAGAATCTTATGCAAGTAAAAGGCAATTATTTCTGGAAGTAGATTTTTTTCATCATTTAAGTGTGTCATTTACATACATTAAACTAAAACTAATAAACATGTATAACCAAGATACTCCTGATTTTTTTAACCATGATATAATCACTGGATGGTTAAATAACTGGGAACAGTGATGGAGGGGTTTGCTAAGTTGTGTTGTAGTTACTGGTTTACATCTCTATTCTTCTCACCAAGATTTCTGGGAGATCACTAATGTCTTTTGTTTTTTTCTTTTTTGTACATTTTCATATTCTAGCACTTCATGCTTTTTAAACAATTTTTTATTTATTTTAATTGTAAGATAATCACTTTACTATATTGTGAAGGTTTTTGCCATACATTCATGGCATAAATGAATCAGCCATAGGAATATATGTGTCCCTTCCCTCCTGAACCCCTTTTCCACCTCCCTCCGCATTCTTACCCTCCAGGTTGTCACAGAGTACTGGTTTTGGGTTCCCTGCATCATGTATCAAACTACCAATGGCTATCTTACATGTGGTAAAGTATATGTTTAGATGCGTTATCACAGATGCTCACTTAATGCATGCTGGATGATCTGAGAATGTAAATTGGTGCAGCCGCTATAAAAACCGCATGGATATTCCTCAAAACATTAAGTATAGAACAGTCATATGATTCAACTATTACTACTGCTGTTGTTGTGGCTAAGTTGCTTCAGTCGTGTCTGACTCTGTGTGACCCCATAGATGGCAGCCCACCTGGCTCCTCTGTCCCTGGGATCCTCCAGGCAAGAATACTGGCTTGGGTTTTCATTTTCTTCTCCAATGCATACATGTATACTAAGTCGCTTCAGTCGTGTCCGACTCTGTACTACCCGATGGACAGCAGCCCACCAGGCTCCTCCGTCCACAGGAGTCTCTAGGCAAGAATACTGGAGTGGGTTGCCATTTCCTTCTCCACTACTGCAGTTCTGTGTATTTATCCAAACAATGTGAAAATATTAATTGGAAAAGATATATGCACCCCTATTCTCATTGCAGCCTTATTTATAGTAGCCAAGATATGTAAAAAAAACAAGTTTCCATCAGTGGATGAACAGATTAAAAAGATGTTTTATATATATATGTATATATATATATATAAATAAATACATAATACAATATTACTAACACATAAAAAGATGAAATTTTACCGTTTGCTACAAATATATAGAATTGGATGGTATTACGCTAAGTGAAATAAGTTAGAGAAAGACAAATAGCATATGATTTCACTTATATGTGGAATAAAAATAAATAAATAAATGAACAAACCAAACCAAACCAAAGCAGACACACAGATACAGAGCAGGAGAGTGGTTGCTGGAGGAGAAGAAAGGAGAGTAAAATGGATCAGTTCAGTTCAGTCGCTCAGTCGTGTCCGACTCTTTGTGACCCCCTGAATCGCAACACGTCAGGCCTCCCTGTCCATCACCAACTCCCGGAGTTCACTCAGACTCACGTCCATCCGGTCGATGATGCCATCCAGCCATCTCATCCTCTGTCATCCCCTTTTTTTCCTGTCCCCAATCCCTCCCAGCATCAGAGTCTTTTCCAATGAGTCAACTCTTCGCTTGAGGTGGCCAAGGTACTGGAGTTTCAGCTTTAGCATCATTCCTTTCAAAGAACACCCAGAACTGATCTCCTTTAGAATGGACTGGTTGGATCTCCTCGCAGTCCAAGGGACTCTCAAGAGCCTTCTCCAACACTACAGTTCAAAAGCATCAATTCTTCAGCGCTCAGCTTTCTTCACAGTCCAACTCTCACATCCATACATGACCACTGGAAAAACCATAGCCTTGACTAGACGGACCTTTGTTGGCAAAGTAATGTNACGGACCTTAGTCGGCAAAGTAATGTCTCTGCTTTTGAATATGCTATCTAGGTTGGTCATAAGTTTTCTTCCAAGGAGTAAGCGTCTTTTAATTGAATGGCTGGAATCATCATTTGCAGTGATTTTGGAGCCCCTCAACCCCTGAAAAAAAAAAAAAAAAAAAAAAAACTCTGACACTGCTTCCCCATCTATTTCCCATAAAATGATCAGACCAGATGCCATGATCTTAGTTTCTGAATGTTGAACTTTAAGCCAATTTTTTCACATTCCTCTTTCACTTTCTTCAAGAAGCTTTTTAGTTCCTCTTCACTTTCTGCCATAAGGGTGGTGTCATCTGCATATCTTAGGTTATTGATATTTCTCCTGGCAATCTTGATTCCAGCTTGTGCTTCTTCCAGCCCAGCGTTTCTCATGATGTACTCTGCATATAAGTTAAATAAGCAGGGTGACAATATACAGCCTTGACGTACTCCTTTTCCTATTTGGAGCCAGTCTGTTGTTCCATGTCCAGTTCTAACTGTTGCTTCCTGACTGCATATAGGTTCTCAAGAGGCAGGTCAGGTGGTCTGGTATTCCCATCTCTTTCAGAATTTTCCAAAGGAGGTCAATTGTATGATGATGGATGGAAACTAAACCTTTGTTGGTGAGCATGTTGTAGTGTGTGCAGAAGCTAAAAAATTAATATAAACATAAAATGTATAATGCTATTAGCCAATAAAACATGAAGGATATATGAATAAATGCATGGTTCCGATAGTACATTGTCTTTTGTAGACTTGGTTCTATATCACACAGTTTCAAATTCTGTGTTTTACCATTTCACATCACTGCTGCTGTTATTCAGTCACTAAGTCATGTCCAACTCATTGTGACCCCATGAACTGCAGCACTCCAGGCTCCTCTGTCTTCCACTATTTCTGCCAGTTTGCTCAAATTCATGTTGAGTCAGTGATGCTATCCAACCTTCTCATCCACTGCTACCCCTTCTCCTCTTTCCCTCAATCCTTCCCAGCATCTTGGTCTTTTCCAGTGAGTCAGTTCTTTGCATCAGGTGTCCAAAGTATTGGAGCTTCATCTTTAACATCAGTCTTTCCAATGCCTATTCAGGGTTGATTCCTTTAGGATTGACTGGTTTGATCTCCTTGCTGTTCAAGTGACTCTCTAGAGTCTTCTTCAGCACCACAATCAAAACCACAATGAGGTACCACTTCACACCAGTCAGAATGGCTGCAATCCAAAAATCTGCAAGCAATAAATGCTGGAGAGGGTGTGGAGAAAAGGGAACCCTCCTACACTGTTGGTGGGAATGCAAACTAGTACAGCCACTATGGAGAACAGTGTGGAGATTCCTTAAAAAATTGCAAATAGAACTACCTTATGACCCAGCAATCCCACTTCTGGGCATACACACCGAGGAAACCAGAACTGAAAGAGACACATGTACCCCAATGTTCATCGCAGCACTGTTTATAATAGCCAGGACATGGAAACAACCTAGATGTCCATCAGCAGATGAATGGATAAGAAAGCTGTGGTACATATACACAATGGAGTATTACTCAGCCATTAAAAAGAATTCCTTTGAATCAGTTCTGATGAGATGGATGAAACTGGAGCCGATTATACAGAGTGAAGTAAGCCAGAAAGAAAAACACCAATACAGTATACTAACACATATATATGGAATTTAGGAAGATGGCAATGACGACCCTGTATGCAAGACAGGAAAAAAGACACAGATGTGTATAC
>SJYO01029184.1:36290949-36612886 GCA_006410555.1 Capra ibex
ATTTAATGTTGTGTTTCAAGCCAGCTTTCTCACTCTCCTCTTTCATGCTCATCAAAAGGCTCTTTAGTTCTTCTTCATTTCCTGCCATTAGAGTGGTATCATTTGCATATCTGAGGTTATTGGTATTTCTCCCAACAACCTTGACTCCAGCTTGTCATTCATCCATGCCAGCATTTTTCTGGATATACTCTGCATAGGGGGCTTCCCAGGTGGCAGTAGTGGTAAAGAACATGCTTGATAATGCAGGGAATGGGAGAGATATGGGTTTGATCCCTGGGTCTGGAAGATCCCCTGGAAGAAGGCATGGCAACCCAGTCCAATATTATTGTGTGTAGAATCCCATGGACAGAGGAGCCTGGCGGGCTACAGTCCACAAGGTTACAAAGCATCGGACAAGATGGAAATGACTTAGCACATGCTCTAAGTAGAAGTTAAATAGACAAGGTGACCATATACAGCCTAGTCTTATACTCCTTTCCTAATTTTGAACCAATCTTTTGTTCCATACAGGATTCTAACTGTTGTTTCTTGATCCACTTACAAGTTTCTCAGGAGACGGTTAAGGTGATGTGGTACTCCCATCTCTTAAAAATTTTCAACAGTTTGTGATCCACACAGTCAAAGGCTTTAGCATAGTCAATGAAGCAGAAGTAGATATTTTTCTGGAACGCCTTTGCTTTCTCTATGACCCAGTTAATGTTGGCAATTTGATCTCTGGTTCCTCTGCCTCTTCAAAACCCAGCTTGTACATCTGGAAGTTCTTGATTCACATACTGCTGAAGCCAACTTGAAGGATATTGAGCATAACCTTGATTAACATGTGAAATGAAATAAAATGTTAGCATGTGAAAGCTACATCATACTTGCCATCAAACTAGTCAGTTCTTTGTATCTTGGCTGATATTAATCTGATACTTTAAAAGATGCATCTTGGCTGATATTAATCTGACTTTAAAATATGCTTCTGGTAATTATTTTATTTTTTAAACATAAATTTATTTATTTTAATTGGAGGTTAATTACTTTACAATATTGTATTGGTTTTGCCATAATTACCAAGATTAAAAAAAAAGATGCTTCTGTCTTTTGGTCCATAGTTGCTCATATTTCAGTCTTTGTGATATATTGCAAATGCATATCAACCACATTTCTTAAAGCTATGTATAGTTTTATGTTTCTGTTACACATTCCACAAATCCGTATAGAAGGAAAGCCAGGTGTACAGCTTCCATCTTATATGAATTTGTTCTGCCAATGCCCTTTTTAAAATGCACATGCATCTGTGATGGGAGTCAAATCTATAATGCTCTATGATTTTAGGTAGAAAAAAAATTCTTTTGCTTGTACAGTACCTCAAAGCCCTGTTATTTAAAAGCTTCTTTATTAACAAGTGTTTTTGTCTCCCACTATCATATATATGTCAAAGATACATCATATATATCTTTTCTTGCCACTTTTTTGGTTCTTCTGGTTCTTCCATGTGGGCTGCAGTAGCTTCCTTTGTCTTTACATATACTGGTTTTAAGAGATTGTATACACTTCCTTATGATGTTTGGGGGAAAGTCAACTTTAACTCTATAATGGTCAAGAATAAATGAGACTAAACCAAGTGTTATATAGTTCTCATATTTGTTATTGTTTAGTCAGTAGGTCATGTCTGACTCTTTTGCAACCCCGTGGACAGTAGCCTGCCAGGCTCCTCTGTCCATGGGATTTCCCAGGCAAGAATATTGGAGTGGATGACAATTTTCTGCTCCAGGGGATCTTACCGACCAAGGTATCAAACCTGCATCTCCTGCAATAGTAGGCCCATTCTTTACCACCAGGAAAGCTCAGTTCATGTAATACTTTTGAGTAATATTGGGTTGGCCAAAAAGTTACAGAAGAACTTGACCAACCCAATATATAATTCAGCATTTTAAGAAATAGTGATCATCCTCTTTGGCAAGATGTTTTTGTTTTTTCTTATAAAATCAAAAAAGCTGTGATGGCTATATTTTCTTTAATTGTTTTCTCTTCCCTCCTTGAAGTTTCTTTGGTGAGCGGATGCTTATGGGTCTAATGTAGTGAAGAATAATTTTTTTCTCTAGGCATGTGGTTTTCTATCAAAAATATTGTAGGGAGCTAGTTTTCTAAAGATATTTCCTATTATTCTACTTGAATACTTATTAATGTGTGCAGAATGGTTAATTGCTATTATAAAGTAAGACTGCAATATTCTAAAAAACTATGCCTTGATGGTTTTCACATGCCTCTGTTTTCTTAAAGTCTGTCATTAAAAAATATGCAGACAAATAGCTGAGACACCAGTGTATTAGCTTTATGTCCAAGTATATCTTGGGTCTCTTAAATGATCCTGGATACAAATGCCAAGTTGAAATGTCTTTGATGATTTGCTTCTCCATGGCTCTGGACACAGCAAGAGCAAATGGTAGTACCATGAAGCCACATACAGGATGCTCGGGGCTGGTGCACTGGGATGACCCAGAGGGATGGTATGGGGAGGGAGGTGGGTGGGGGGTTCTGGATTGGGAACACGTGTATACCTGTGGCAGATTCATGCTCATGTATGGCAAAACCAATACAATATTATAAAGTAAAAAATAATAATAATAAAAAATTGTATGATAGTGTCTTCTCTCTCCTCAGTATTCTTCTTTGCCAGTTTGGAAGCTAATTTGTACTAATCAAATCCATCAGAACTTGATAGGTAGTGAGTGGGTAGTATAACTCCAAGCTTCTTAGCATAAAAGTAATATTTATTGCAATTGCTATGAAATCATATGGCATGGTATTATTTTAATGAGTGAATTAGCAAAAGTGAGCCAATCAGTTTGCTGTTGTCACCATTTATTATCCAAAGCAGAACTCATCTTGGTTGTCTATGCTGGTCTCGTGAGACCCATCACTTATAATCCAATCATATTATTAACAAATGATGTCATATAAAAATTGGACAATCTCATACATTTCAAATTAAGTGAGAAAGGACATATTTCAATATTTTTTTTGTTTCTAGACACTGCATAATAGACATGTAAATCTTTCTTAAACATTTAATTAATATTTTGTCCATGGGTACTATATAACTTGCTTCTATTCTATAGTCCCAGTACATCTATAAATACATTACTTTAATTCTTCCTATGAATATTACTTTAATTTTTCTGAACATTTAACATAGCAACAAATGGATTGTTTGGATTATTTTCTCCACTTAACATGAACTATGGTAAAGATGAAAAGGTGGTTACAAGGTTGAGCTTTGTTAGTAATGGAATTTAAATGTTCTTACAAATATAAAATAATACCAACTTTTGAAGACACAGGCCAATTGTAGATTGTTATTGTTGTTCAAATGACATGGAAAGAAAAAAATGGAAGTGTATGGAAAAGAAGTTTGAATCATAGATGCACAAAATTTTATCTTTTGGTTTATTTTCTGGGGATGTATTAGGCATAAAATTTTGTGATCTATATGCCAGTGTAAGAGATATGTTCTTTGGTTTATAATAAGTTCCAGGAAACCATCAAAAATAGCAATGTGTACAATGTGTTGTATTTTCAGTTTTTAAATTAAACCTGGTAATTTATGAAATAACTAACCCTTTAGATCAGCCCTGGGATTTCTTTGGAAGCAATGATGCTAAAGCTGAAACTCCAGTACTTTGGCCACCTCATGCGAAGAGTTGACTCATTGGAAAAGACTTTGATGCTGGGAGGGATTGAGAGCAGGAGAAGGGGACGACAGAGGATGAGATGGCTGGATGGCATCACGGACTCTACAGACGTGATTCTGAGTGAACTCTGGGAGGTGGTGATGGACAGGGAGGCCTGGCGTGCTGCGATTGAACTGAACTGAACTGAGGAAAAAGGATTCAGACCCACCTGAATAGATGTTGTGGAAACTTGTTGCTTTTTTGGCTGTCCATTGTGCACCTATTCACTGGGTTATGTACTAACTGGACATTGTATTGCATCTTCCATTCAGAATTAAAGGTTTTTTCTTCCCCTAGTAGCCAGGTAATGAATATATAACCTAGGTTCAGCAAATTGGATGCTACCAATTCAGGTGAACTTTATGGATCTAAAGTGAGTAACACAAGATTAAAATGATGGATAATTAATTTAAGGAAGTTGATACCATGTCTAGCGGTACTTGTGGTGGTGGTTAGAGGTAGTTGTAACCTATGAGTATATTGGCATCTGTCCTGACCAGATTATTTCAACTAAAATATGACTGTTTCATTCCTTGCTTCTTATCTCTTTGAATCTCATTTGGCTTCTGCCAGTCTTAGAAGTCATTTTTCTCAGCCAATATAATAGTACCCAATACAAACTTCCAATGAACTCTTTTTTATTTCCTAGAACACCTAGAGTTCATTAGTATTACTAGTGTATAAGAATAATGACAGATACCCTATAGTGCTATCTAATTTCCTTGCACTAATGATGTTTATCAGATTCCAGATCTGTTCTGGAGATTATAAAAGTTCATCATACCTAATTTAACTTCCAAGAGAAAATTGATACATTTGGTATAATAAAAAGGATATGTAAAATTTACCAAATACAATATTATCTTTTACATTTTTGAGAATGATTCAGTTTCTTTCACAAAAGAGATGCAGAAAATTGTTTGGTAACAGTAGATGCAGCTTGATCTATAAGGCATGAGTTATAGAAACAGTAAAATCTGGATGCTAATTTTGGCTTTGCTATTTGCCACCTGTGTGCCCTGTGTAAGTTACAAAAGTTTCCTCATCTTTAAAGATACTATAATAGTGTAAGGATTAAGTGATTAAAGACATGTCTGACTCTTTGAGTCTTTGTGACCCCATGGACACCTGCCAGGCTCCTCTGTCCACAGAATTTTCTAGGCAAGAATACTGGAGTGGATTGCCATTTACTGCTGCTACTGCAAAGTCGCTTCAGTCGTGTCTGACTCTTGGGACCACATAGATGGCAGCCCATCAGGCTCCCCCATCCCTGGGATTCTCTAGGCAAGAATACTAGAGTGGGTTGCCATTTCCTTCTCCAATGCATGAAAGTGAAAAGTCAAAGTGAAGTCGCTCAGTCCTGTCTGACTCTTTGCGACCCCATGGACTGCAGCCCACCAGGCTCCTCTGTCCATGGGATTTTCCAGGCAAGAGTACTGGAGTGGGGTGCCATTGCCTTCTCCGTGCCATTTACTACTCCAATAATATTAAATATTACACTACAGTGACCACAGAGCCTGGTGCATAATTACCATGTAATTAATGATTATTATTTTTGCTAAATATTTATTAACTGTTTAGCATGTATCAGGGACTGTGATGTTCTATATATGACTTAAATGCAAATAATCTTCAAAACAAGACTGTGAAGTAGGTACTGTTTTTATCCTCATTTTACAGATGAGGAATAAGGAAAGTAAAGCAGAGAGGTCACAAAACACCCTCAAGGTCACACAGAAACAACACCATCCTTTCCAATTTTTTCTGTTTGAATTTGTATCTCTTTCGTTTTCTATTCATTTTTTATCTGGTTCTTCAAATTTAAATTCTTTTGTGGCTTTATTCTTTTTGAACTGTACGGTCATTGGCCAATAACTTACAAATAATTTCAAAGTAATTTGTGAGTAGATTCAGAGACAAGTTACCCAGCTTTCAGTGTCTTTTTCAGGAACGTAAATAAAGATGTTTAAATACAATCCCCTCACTGGAGAAATTATTCTAATAATCTGAGATAAATTTTCATTTTTTGGAACATTCAAGTTAACTTTTGATAGATCATCTACATGCCACTTTCAAAGTGTATTACCCTCAGGTTAAGAGAAAGTAAAAAGAGACTCCCTTGGGAAAGTTGTATCATGGTGCTCTCAGTGAAGCAAAGTTTATGTGATCCAGCCTAGTTCTTGAGTGAGCAACTGTTTTTGTGAGGCAGAAATACCTATCATCTCTGGACTCATGTTAGATTCAAGCAAAAAAAAAAAAAATATCAACAGTTCTTCCAGTCATCAACATCTAATTCACTTCCATTTCATAAGATGATAAAAAATTAAAGTCTGTTCTAAAAGCAGAAGGATTTGAATCTGGCTGGGTACCAGGTCCTGTAGCTATGCTCATAAATCAGTGTTGTTTCTCCTCTTGGGTGCAAGCCCATTCTGGAATCCATGCCACCTGTTGTTGCTGCTGTTTTTTATTTAAGCTTCTCTTTTTGTAAAGAGTGTGAGAAGCTCTGATTGATAAGTATTGTTATTTTGTTGTCATATGAGAATGAAATGCAGCTCTTCATTTCCAGTGATGCACTGAGCTCTCATTGTGCCACACAATCTGATAGGAGGCTGCTTATAACTCTCCACCCAACTGCAACTGCAGGCTGGAACCTGGGTTAGGCAAGAATGATCAGCAAGTGATGCCTTTTCCCAAAACCCTTCATTTTACATCTTCTTTGGGAAATATTTCCAAATGTTTTTGAAAAATGTACAGTGCTTGAAAAACAAAATAGGTCATAACTTGATTACATATTTATTTTAAAATTCATTTACCAAAATCATATTTCCACCACCTACTGAGTCACATTTAGTGTATGGAGAATCTGTCTAATATTTGGTTTTAAAAAACAAGCCTTATAAATATGAGGATATTTGCAAGATACAAATATATCTAGTATATACACATCTTATGTGTACAAAATCCGTGTAGAATTTCCGCATCTTATACACCAGCCCCTTCAATTTTAATTTTAATTGGTCATCTTATGAAAAATGTGCAATTAAAAAGCAGCTTTTGGAAAGGAATGAGAGTTTGTAGAGATAACTTCTTATGGTTAAAATATCCAATTCTCTGGGGAACCACACATACTAGAATTTCAATATCAGTCAGAGAGATGTATATTAAACTCTGAATTTTGTGAAATAGATTCTGTTGTTCCCCTTTGCCAGGAACCCTTAAGATGAGCAGATGATGGCCATAAATCATTATGTTAATATGCTGCTGAAGCAGATAACCATTTAATATTTATGCAACATTTTATTTATCTCCTTTCTCCATGTACAAATAGGAAATATTATCCCCAGTATAAGAATTGATGACATGCATCCAACATGCTTTCAGGAGATAGGCACTGTTTTTAGTTTCCAAAGTATTTTCATTCAATGATGGTGTGTATAGAAGAGTAGGATCATAGGGCCACTTGTATTTTCCTCTACAATGTTTTTGAAAAAGGAACAAAGGGTCTTGATACATCTGTATGTTCCATCTTAATAAACTATTACTGTTCATCATCATTTACTACATTTCTAGATGGATTGTTCCTGATCTATATACACCTGAAGTTGGATTGGAGAGCTGGACTCTACCAAACGTTATCAGGCTGTTAACTATGACATTATCCTTTTCAAGGACTTTTTTTGTTGTGTCTTCAGCTGTAGAGAGATTGGACGGTAAAGGCAAGTGATTTTAAAGATCCCTTGGGCTTCCCTGGCAGCTCAGATGGTAAAGAATTTGCATACAATGCAGGAGACTGGGTTTGATTCCTGGGTCAGAAAGATCCCCTGGAAAAGGGAATGGCAATCCACTCCAGTATTCTTGCTTAGAGAATCCCATGGACAAAGGAACCTGGCGGGCTACTGTCCATGGTGTTGCAGAGTCAGACATGACTAAGCAAGACGTCAGTGGTAGACGTCACTAAGACCTCGGGGGTTTTTATTTCAGACTGTGACAAAGGTGACAAAGGGGTAGATAAACGGTACTTCAGTACCCTGGTCTACGGTACTAGAAGCAAAAGACTTACAACTCGATGTTCGGTTGAAAAAGTGAGAGGAGAAAGTGAAAGTAGTTCTCCGAAAAATCGAGGAGAAGTGAAAGCCGGTGTTCCCACCATAGTAGACGTACAGACTCCAATAACTATAAAGAGGGACGTTAGAACTAAGGTCGAACACAAAGAAGGTCAGGTCTCAAAGAGTACTACATGAGACGTATCTTCAATTTATTCGTCCCACTGTTATATGTCGGACCCGTATGAAGAAAAGGATAAACTTTGGTCAGACAACAAGGTACAGGTCAAGATTGACAACGAAGGACTGGACGTATGTCTAAAGAGTTCTCCGTCCAGTCCACCAGACCATAAGGGTAGAGAAAGTCTTAAAAGGTGTCAAATAACACTAGGTGTGTCAGTTTCCGAAACCGTATAAGTTATTTCGTCTTTATCTACAAAAAGACCTTGAGAAAACTAAAAAGGTACTAGGTTGTTTACAACCGTTAAACTAGAGACCAAGGAGACGGAAAAGATTTTGGTCTAACTTGTAGTCCTTCAAGTACCAAGTACATAACGACTTCGGACCGAACCTCTTAAAACTCGTAATGAAATGATCGTACAGTCTACTCACGTTGACACGCTATCAAACTCGTAAGAAACCGTAACGGAAATAAACCCTAACCTTACTTTTGACTGGAACAGGTCAGGACATCGGTGACGACTGAAAAGGTTTAAATGACCGTATAAGTCTCGTCGTGAAAGTGTCGTAGTAGAAAGTCCTAAACTTTATCGAGTTGACCTTAAGGTAGTGGAGGTGATCGAAACAAGTATCACTACGAAAGATTCCGAGTGAACGGAAGTGTAAGGTCCTACAGACCGAAATCTACTCACTAGTGTGGTAGTACTAATAGACCCAGTACTTCTAGAAAAAACATGTCAAGAAGACACATAAGAACGGTGGAGAAGAATTATAGAAAACGAAGACAATCCAGGTATGGTAAAGACGGGAAATAACTTTCGGGGTTTGGTTAGTTGGTTCGTTTGTCTTATTTATTTTTTAATGTTTTGGTGTCAATTGTCACGACGACGACGACGATACAGCGAAGTCAGCACAGGCTGAGACACCTTGGGGTATCTACCGTCGGGTGATCCGAAGGGGCAGGGACCCTAAGAGGTCCGTTCTTGTGACCTCACCCAACGGTAAAGGAAGAGGTTACGTACTTTCATTTTTCACTTTCACTTCAGTGAGTCAGCACAGACTGAGAATCGTCGGGGTACATGACGTCGGATGGTTCGAGAAGGCAGGTACCTAAAAGGTCCGTTCTGATGACCTCACCCTACGGTTTGCGTTAACTAACAATTTCTATCCTACAAAATGGGATTCTAAACCTTGTTTGGTTCCTACAGGAGAGAATGGTGTCAATAAGTTATATGATGACCTTCAGATCGGTGTCATTGTTCCGTACTTTTATTAATTCTGTGTATATCTGACCTTTACTTATTTATTTTAATAGGATAGACTTTCGTTGTACTACAAATGTAAATTTTTTTTACTACAAAACATGTAAATCCTTATGTGATTTTGGATGGTCTTAATCATTCACTAAAGTCGTCTCAACATCCTAAGTTCTAGTTTTATATGTATCTTTTTTTATCATACCATTATATATGAAGATATATAATTGATTTAACACCTTCGGATTTAGTTTTGTACGCTACGATAGATATTAGTGATGTTACTATTTACTTTAAAATTTCATATTTTAACTATTTTGTATGTGTCTTAGACATACCACTTTTAATATTTTACGATTACTCTTGATTTCTTTTTTATAATTTATTTACCTTACTGAATGGTATGAACGTACAACCTACTGAGTATTATCATTTCTACAGTTAAAAAATTAAACTAGATATGTAAATTACGTCAAGAAAAGTTTTAGTCTCGGTAGAAAAAAAAAAAAAAAAAAAAAAATGTACGAGGACGATGACGATTCAGCGAAGTCAGTACAGGCTGAGACACGTTGGGGTATCTGCCGTCGGGTGGTCCGAGGGGGTAGGGACCCTAAGAGGTCCGTTCTGGTGGCCTCACCCAACGGTAAAGGAAGCGGTTACGTACTTTCACTTTTCACTTTTACTTCAACGAGTCAGCACAGGCTGAGAATCGCTGGGGTGCCTGACGTCGGATGGTCCGAGGAGGTGGGTACCCTAAAAGGTCCGTTCTTATGTATCCTTTGTAAAATAAATGTTAAGCATATTTTTCGTGTGTTCTATCTTAACCATGTCGGTCTTAGTTTACTCTCTTAGGGAGATAGTCTAAAATCCTGGATGATATAACGATGGTTTTAATTCTGACAACAATAAACACATACCTCAGTGTGTCTCAGCCTGTACTGACTTCACTGAATCGTCGTCGTCGTCTGTGTATCTATCTTCCTTTTCTTATGTCTTGGATCTGTAACTGGGTGTATTTATACGAGTTACCTAAAAACTGGTGTAACGTTTTCGTTGAGTTTCCTTTTTTCTATCTGAAAGGTTGTTTATTACGACTTCGTTAGCCTTCAGGTATCTGTTTTTTTTTTTTTTTTCCTTAAAACTGGATTTAGAGTATGGATTATGTTTTTAATGAGTATATTATTATCTGTAATCACGTTTTATATTTTGTTATTTAGTAAATCTTCGTTTTGTAACCTTTATTAGAAACTTAGATCCCAACCTTTTTCTTAAGAATCTATACTGTGGTTTTCGTATTAGGTATCTTCCTTGACGATTTGACCCGAAGTAGTTTTAATTGTTGGAAACGAGTCACTTCTCAAACTTTGTCGTTCGATGTCTTACCTTCTTTTATATACTCATGTCATATAGACTGGTTCCCAATGATAGATCCTATATGTTTCTTAAGAGTTTTGAGTTGTCATTTTTATTAGGTTGATTGTTTATTTGTTTCCTGTATTTGTATAAAGTGGTTCATATATGTCTACCACTTACTCGTGTACTTTTCTATTAGTTGTGGTAATGGACATATCAATTCTGAAGGGTCTCTTTGTTTTGTTTATACTATACCTATATATATTCTTCTCTACTAAATAAATTTCCTTAACCGAACACGTTAATGTCTCCGACCGTTCAGATTTTGACCCTCTTATTCGGTCGTCCGACCTCTGGATACTTTTTCGGTTATAGTCAAGTTTAAACTTTATGTAAACTACCATCTTAAGGAAAGACGAACTCCTTCCAGTCAGAAACAAGATAATTCCAGAATTTGACTACCCCATCGAAGATGGATATAATACTTCCCTTGAGATGAAATAAGTTTCAGGTGACTAAATTTGCAATTAGAGTGAGAAAGTGAGGGGGATATTTTGGGAATGTTTCTGTTAGTCTTAATATAAACTGGTTTATAGACCCACACACGTACAATTAAGTGAAATCAGTACCGACTGAGATATACTGGGATATCTAACATCGGACTGTCCAAGGGGACAGGTACCCTAAGAGGTCCGTTCTTATGACCTCACTCAGCGGTAAAGGAGGAGGTCCCCTAGAAGGGTTGGGTCCCTAGTTTGGGTAGAGAATACAGAGGACAAAACCGTCCTTCCAAAAATTATGATCACAGTGGACCCTTCGGGTTTATAGACCCATGATATCGGTTTAACTGTGTATCTTAATTGAGTAATCTTTTTAATTTTAATTATGGTGTTATATTATAGTTGTACAAATAGTCTTACCCATTTTATTTTTTATTACCGTTACGGTTAACGATCGGTCCTGTGTCTCTTTAACCTGGTGAATATGTACCGACTACCTTTTCATTTTACCATATCGGTGAGATTTTGTATCAAGTCGTAAAAGAATACTATGATTTGTATGTTAATGGTATACTGTCTTTAAAGTTAGAACATGTAAATAAGGTCTATTTATTTCAGATGTTTACACACATGTAAACAAGTGTGTCTGAATGGAACACCGAGTCTACCATTTCTTAGATGGACGTTAAGTCCTCTGGGTCCAAACTAGGGACCCAACCCTTCTAGGGGACCTCTTCCCTTACCGATGTATGAAGTCATAAAAACGGACTTCTTAGGGTTCCTGTCTCTCCGGTCCACCCTATGTCAGGTACCACAACGTCTCAGTCTGTGCTGACTCGTTGGTTATGAAAGTCACAAAGAAAACAAGTGTGTTTTTAGACATGTGTTTACAATGTTATCGAAATAGGTATTATTCCTTTTTTTTTTGTTGACCTTTGTTAGGTCTACACGAAACTGCTCACTTACCAATTTGTTTATATATATATATATATATATATATATATATATATATATTAGCTTATATACATATATATACACATATATATATATTATCTTATGATAAGTCGTCAATTATCCATTACTCTATAACTATATACGTTGACCTTACTTATAAGTTCTAATAAGACTTACATTTTTCTTATGTTAAGTGGTTCTAATAATATGTGACATTCTAAGATGAACATATTATAAAAACGTTTCTGTTATAAAATCTTTACCTCTTGTCTAGACATCAACGGTCTCTAATCTCTTCTTCCATAAATCCTAGAGACACCAATTATCCAAGACTTTGATCTGAAACCACGTTCATGTGAAGAAATGTGTAAATAGGAGGAGGTGTTTATGTTTGTATATGTGACTCATGATTCATTTTCTTCTCTATAGATTTATTCTAACCACCTGACATTGTTACAGTCATAAGTCCAATACGGTAATATGATATTAAACATTCCACAATGGTACTAAACTTTGATCAATTTTCCGTGTATCTTAACAAGACACAATAAAGAATGTTTTACCCTTTTTACAATTCTTTATAATTAGTGTTTTCTTTTTAAAAATAAATTTTTCACCTGTTCCTAAAAAAAGTCTATTAGTTCCCGAATCTTTTCATGATATTTACCTAAATAACGTATCCTACACTTAATATTTGGGTACCGACTAAGTACAACTACAAACCAGCTTTAGTTACGTTATGATATTTTGTTAATAGGAAGTTAATTTTTATTTATTTCATTTTTATTTTATTTTTATTTCAACAATATTTTACGTTATTATACTTTTTTGTGAAGTTCTAAATAATGTTGAGATAAGGTACATTTAATTCTTCTTTATTCTTTAGTACTATCACTCATTACTTTAGATGATTTGTACTACCACAGAACTTAGTATAATTTACGACACTGTTTTCTTTCTTTTATAGTTTTTATAAACAACCAATTTTTATATTTATTAAACTATTATTAATATGACAGGTTTAAAGATTTAATATGATCGTTTTTTCTTAAATCCCCTGTTCATTTCACTAAAGGACGTTTATAAGAGGTAAAAATGTAAGTGTATAATTTGTTGGAAATTAAAATCTATTAATCTATTAATCTTTGATACACAAATAGAAAGTTTTTCCTTACAAGTAGTGTCGTGACAAAGATTATTGGTCCTGTACTTTGGTTGGATCTACAGGTAGTCGTCTACTTACTTATTCTTTCGACACCATGTATATGTGTTACCTCATAATGAGTCGGTAATTTTTCTTATGTAAACTTAGTCAAGATTACTCCACCTACTTTGACCTCGGATAATATGTCTCACCTCATTCAGTCTTTCTTTTTCTAGTTATGTCATATGATTGTGTATATATACCTTAGATCTTTCTACCATTGCTATTGGGACACACGCTCTGTCGTTTTCTCTGTATCTACATATCTTGTCAGAAAACCTGAGACACCCTCTCCCGCTCCCACCCTACTAAACCCTCTTACCGTAACTTTGTACATATTATGGTATATACTTTACTTAGCGGTCAGGTCCAAACTACGTACTATGATCTACGAACCCCGACCACGTGACTCTACTGGGTCTCCCTACCATTCCCCTCCCTCCTCCCTTCCCCCCAAGTCCTACCCCTTGTGCACATATGGACACCACCTAAGTGCAACTACATATCGTTTTGGTTATGTTATAATATTTCATTCATTGGAGGTTAATTTTATTTATTTGAATATATTTTTCTTTTTTTTCTTACATACGACTGTCTAGTGTTCACTCCGTAAATTATTTGTTCTGTGAGATGTCAATCAATCCGAAGGGACCACCGAGTCTCCAATTTCGCAGACGGAGGATACACCCTTTGGGCCCGAGCTAGGGACCCAACCCTTCTAGGGGACCTCTTCCTTTACCGTTGGGTGAGGTCATAAGAACGGACCTCTTAGGGTACCTGTCTCCTCGGACCATCCGATGTCAGGTGCCCCAGTGTTTCTCAACCTGTGCTGACTCACTGAAGTGATGTCAATCGTGTAGTTTTTAATCTTTTGTTTGTTTCAGAGTCCCTTTCTATTTCACATATTTTATTCTAGTGTTTCATTTCGAGATTTTATCTTTGACACTTTTTTAACATTTACCCAACTTGATTAGATAGGCTTCTGTCTTGAGGTGTAAATTATTTTATTTAAATTTAATAACTGGATGGTTTTATACGGAACCTTTTGTTTCTAAGTTTCTTACCGGGTACGAAATAGTCTATTTACCTTTATTTTATTAAGTGTCTAATTACGAAAAAATTTGTATTATCATAAATTCCGTTTTATGTTATTTGTCCTCTTTTTTCCCGTTCACAAGTATTACTTACTCATTATTAGAATCCGTTTTGTTTTATCGTGTTTTAATTTTTTATTTTAGTTATTTATTTAACGTTTGTCATCTTTTGACATTTCTTGTGTACTTGACCTGGATTAAATTCTTTTGATCCTTAATCATAGTTCATACTAAGTTTATTGACAGTACATGTATACTCATACATACACATACGTTTGTTTCAATTCTACTTATTTGAAATTCAACAATGGTATCTTATATATATATTCCCACCAAAATATGTTCCATATTAAGAAATGAAGTGTTTGAATTTATAAACTTAAAATTTTAGTCGAACACAATTAAAATAAAAGATAATTAAAGACGAAATAATTTAGGAGAAAAATTAAAAAAACGGGACAACTCAATATCTACATCAAGTAAAAGAGTTTTACACAATATAAAATTATTAATCGAAAAGTTCTGTTCCCATTGTGTGTAATAATTTACAGTTCGTTAAGTCTCTACATACTTTCTACATTATTAGACGAGAATAAGGAAATAATATTAGTATCACACCAGGATTAGAAGAATCTCTGAATGATCGATAAGAAGATATACAAATATATACAGATATAAATATCTTCATATACTGAATTTTTATTTTATCTTAGTATGTGTAATATATGTATCAAGATGTAGATTCGAAAGGTGAGTAATATGTTATCTGTACAAAGGTACAGTTGTGTAGAATAGGACCAATAAAATTAAGACTGTTTGACATATTACAGTATTAGATAGTGTTGTAAGAGTTACTCAAAGAAATAACTCCGTGTGAGTCCATTTAAAATCTAAAAGATCATCATATCATATTTATATTGACTTGTGTAGACATCGAAACCATGAAAAAAGACATTATCGTATGTAATCTAAAGTTAACGACATATTATATAAAATAGTGTTCGAATCGTCGAATTTTGTTCCGGGTAAATAATTAGGTGTCGTAACATCCATTCTTCAAGTCGTACCACAACGAAATAATAGACGCGTTCTACAAAGTTTCGACTTTAGTTAGTTACACAACGACGGACCCAGAACAGACCTCCGAACAGATACCGTGCGTAGGTAAAGGCTTGAGTAATGAAACGACCCCCTTAGGTCGACGAACTGATATATCCTGACAATCCTGACTCTACGGATAAAAGAACGATTTCGACCCTCGAAGAGAGTAGAGGATTCCCCGTAAGTGTAATGAACGGTGTACCGAGGGTAGTAGAAGTCTGAGTCTTGTAACTAAGGAAAAGTACGAAACGTAGAGACTGAAGGACAAAGACTAGGTATAAATTTATGGAGTACACTAATCAATTCCGGGTAGGTCTTATAAAGATGAAGTAATTGAGTTTTAGTTGTGGTACCATTTAAATTAGTATACACCTAATAATAATAATAATAAAAAAAAACGAACGGTCCACCGAGTCACCATTTCTTAGACGGACAGTCACGTTAGCTGACCCAAGTTAGGGACCCTCTTCTAAGAGACCTCTTCCTTTACCGTTGAGTGAGGTCATAAGAACGGACCTTTCAGATTACCTGTCTCCTCGGACCGGACCGATGTCGGGTACCCGAGTGTTTCTCAGTCTGTATCGACTCGTACGTGTGTACACTTTAAAAATTTTAATTAAAATAACCGCCATATCAACTAAATGTCATAACATAATCAAAGACGACATGACGTTCCACTAAGTCAATAAGTATGTGTATATAGGTAAGGACAAAATCTAAGAAAAGAGTATATCCAGTAATGTCTCATAATTCATCTTGTGTAAACCTGATAAATCGGTACATGTCTTGTATTAGTACCCTCATTCAGAGTAGTATAGGTGTCTAGGTCATTAGTTGTCCTTCTCTATTATGTCTCACTTCTAGTAGTTATGAGTAGAATCTTAACTAGACGGTCAACTTCTAAGGGTTTTCATTTTGACGAACCAAACAAAAGTTCTAAATTATGAACTTAAAATAAAAGTGAAAAGAGTAAAATAGTCTAAGTCTTGTGTGACGTCCCTCTGTTTTGTACCAATAGAAAGGATTTAAAACACAAAAAAAACACCCTACCATTAAATATGGTCCATTGAAGGTGGTTCACTATAGATGAAAGATGATATTTATAAGTGCTTTACACCTTCTGATACATAGTCTTATGTAAATTTAGAGTCGAGGTACTGAATGATCAAAACACTATTAACTTTGTGACAAATTGAAGTAAATGTTTTATCTCTATTTAGGAATTTTATAACAAACCTTCTATCTTACTCTACAACCGAATTTCTCGAATATTCTCACGGGCCATAAATCATTGACGAGTTATTTACAATCAATAATGGAATGATTGATCCATTATTGTAAGTTCCCTACCTGTACATGAATTTAAGTTGTTTATCCTATATGTGAAGACCCTGGTACTTAGGAATTGTTAACTATAAGAAGAGTCGTCAACCACTGGACTAGACAGTGACGTATCTGATATAACTCTGAGAACAAATGTTGATTACATCCTTACTAAGGATAAAAGTTTAGATTAAGTGTTCGGAAGGGTACATAGATACGTAAACGTTATAGAAAGATATTTAATGGGAAGTATTTAATGGAAAACCAAATCAGACCTGACATCGAAAGAACTATCAAGTCAACCATTTCTTAGACGGACGTTACGTTCTCTGGCAAAGCTAGGGACCCAACCTTTCTAGGGGTCCTCTTCCCTTTCAGAAGACCGGAGGTCATAAGACCGGGTCTCTTAAGGTAATTATACGTATCTGGTACGCCATTGACTCACTAAAAGTGACATCAAACCTAACATTTAAAAGATATTGAACCTTATAAGAAATACACATAAAATTTAATTTTTTATATAACAGTCTCATTGTTAACGTCGTTAAGTTTTTATTACGATCACTACATACTTTGATTAACTAACGACTTCTTCCGAAAGAATAGAGAAGAACGATAAGAAACCTTGAGACGTAAGTCTACGAACATAGAAAGAAAAAGAGGAAACGAAAAGTGGAGAGAAGAAGAGTGTCGATAAACATTCCGGAGGGGTCTGTCAGTAAAACGAAAAGACGTAAAGAAAAGGTACCCCTACCAGAACTAGGGACAGAGGAGATGTTACAGCGCTTGGAGTAAGGTATCAAGTAGTCCGTGAGATAGATAGTCTAGATCTGGAAATTTAGATAAAAAGTGAAGGTGACATATTAGTATTCCCTAAACTAAATCCAGTATGGTCTTACCAGATCGTCAAAAGGGACGAAAGAAGTTAAATTTAGACTTAAACCGTTATTCCTCAAGTACTAGACTGGGTGTCAGTCGGGGGTCAGAACAAAAACAACTGGACCGTCCGATGTTAGATATCCCGAAGAGGTGGAAACCGAGGTTTCTCATATTAGTTAGACTAAAGACACAACTGGTGGACCACTACAGGTACACATCTCAGAAGAGAATACAACAACCTTCTCCCACAAACGATAGTGGTCACGTAAAAGAACCGTTTTGAGATAATCAGAAACGGGACGAAGTAAGGCGTAAGGTTCCGGTTTAAACGGAAAATGAGGTCCACAAAGAACTGAAGGATGAAAACGTAAGGTCAGGGGATATTACTTTTCCTGTAGAAAAAACCCACAATCAAGATTTTCTAGAATATCCAGAAGTATTTTGGCAAGTTGAAGTCAAAGAAGTCGTAATGACCAACCCCGTATCTGAACCTATTGACACTATAACTTACCAAACGGAACCTCTGTTTGTCTCTAGTAAGACAGCAAAAACTCTAACGTAGGTTCATGACGTAAAGTCTGAGAAAACAACTGGTACTACCGATGAGGTAAAGAAGACTCCCTAAGGACGGGCGTCATCATCTACATTACCAGTAGACTCAAGGATCTTACAGCTGCAAGTGGTAACGGTAGAGAACAAACTGGTGAAGGTTAAAAGGAACTAAGTACCTGGACTGTAAGGTCCAAGGATACGTTATAACGAGAATGTCGAAGCCTAGAACGAAGATAGTGGTCAGTGTAGGTGTTGACCCATAACAAAAACGAGACCGAGGTAGAGAAGTAAGAAAGACCTCAATAAAGAGGTGACTAGAGGTCATCGTATAACCCGTGGATTACTGGACCCCTCAAGGAGAAAACCATAGGATAGTAAAACGGAAAAGGATGACAAGTACCCCAAGAGTTCCGGTCTTATGACTTCACCGAACGGTAAGGGAAGAGGTCACCTGGTGTAAGACAGTCTGGAGAGGTGGTACTGGGCGGGTAGAACCCAACGGGGCGTCCGTACCGAACCAAAGTGACTCAATCTGTTCCGACACCAGGATCACACTAATCTAACTGATTAAAAGACACTCATACCAAAGTCACACAGACGGGAGACTACGGGAGAACGTTGTGAATGGTAGAATGGACCCAAAGAGAATGGATCCGCACCCCATAGAGAAGTACCGACGAGGTCGCTTCGTGTCGGCGACAAGGAATGGAACCTGTTCCCCATAGAGGAATGACGGTGACAAGGACTGGAAGTTGCACCCTATCGAGGAGATCCGGGAGGACACGGACGCGTCGGTGGTGACGAACCCAACGAGGAGGGTCGACGGCCGGGACCGGAACCCGCACCCACCGAGGAGGGTCGACGGCAGGGACCGGAGTCCGAGCCCCACCGAGGAGTTCCAGTGGCGGGGACCGGAGTCCGCGCTCCACCGAAGAGAACCGGCGGGGACTAGAGCCTACGACCCACAGAGGAGGGCCGGCGGTGACCGGAGCCTACGCCCCATCGAGGAGGATCGGCGACGGGACTAGAACCTGTGACCCACAGAGGAGGACCGGTGGTGACTGGAGTCTGCGTCCCATCGAGGAGAGCCGGTGACGGGGACTGGCATCTGCGTCCCATCGAGGAGGGTCGGTGTCGGTGACTGGAGCCTACGTCCCATCGAGGAGAGCCGGTAAGGACACAGTAGCGTCGTTAAAAAGGTTATAAATAATCGTGGTCTCTCATAACGAAATATCAAAAATTGGTAGACTTGACACTGTTATTACGTATTATAAAATTTTTAAATATAAAGAGGTTTTTGGTATCAACTTCTGAAAAAGTGTACCTAATATATGTAAAGGGGGAGAAGAAGACTAAGTAGATAACTGTTGTTATAGAAAAAGATTCGTAGAGATACATAAGAGATTCTCACAGTTGTGGAAAAGTGAGTATACAAAACCATTATAATAATAGGTTTATAGATTTTGAGTTATAAACAAAAGTTGTGAAAATCACCACGTTGTAGACGGTAGTCAAGTGAAGTCAAGTCAGAGAGTCACCACAGACTGTGAAACGCTGGGGTACGTGACGTCACACGGTCCGAAGGGACAGGTAGTGGTTAAGGGTTTGAGTGTAGGTAACTCAGCCACTTCCTTAGGTTGGTAGAGTAGAAGATAGCAGGTAAAGAGGAGTACGGAAGTTAGAAAGCGTCTTAGTCCCAGAAAAGGTTCCTCAGTCAAGAAGCGAATTCGACCGGTTTCATAACCTCAAAGTCGAAGTTGTAGTCAGGAAGGTTACTTGTGGGTCCTGACTAGAGGAGATCCTACCTGACCAACCTAGAGGAACGTCAGGTTCCCTGAGAGTTCTCAGAAGAGGTTGTTCTGTCAAGTCTTCGTAATTAAGAAGTCGTGAGTCGAAAGAAATATCAGGTTTAGAGTGTAGGTATGTACTGATGACCTTTTAGGTATCGGAACTGTTCTATCGGGAACAACCGTTTCATTACAGAGACGAAAAATTATACTATAGATCCAACCAGTATTGAAAAGAGGGTTCCTCGTTCGAGGAAAGCTAAAGTACCTACGTGAGTGGTAGACGTCACTAAAACATCGGGGGGTTTTATTTAAGACAGTAATAAAGGTGACAAAGGGGTAGATAACCTTTACTTCACTACCCTGATCTACGGTACTAGAATCAAAAGATTTACAACACAACATTTGGTTGTAAAAACTAGAAGAGAAAGTGAAAGTAGTTCTCCGAGAATCAAGAAGTGAAAGACGGTATTCCAACCACACTAGACGTATAGACTCCAATAACTATAAAGAGGGCCGTTAGAACTAAGGTAGAACACGAAGTAGGTCAGGTCGTAAAGAGTACTGTATGACACGTATATTTAATTTATTCTTCCCACTCTTATATGTTTGAACTGTATGAGGAAAGGTATAAACCTTGGTGAGACAACAAGGTACAGGTGAAGATTGACAACGAATGACTGGACTTATATCTAAAGAGTTCTCCGTCCAGTCCACTAGACCATACGGGTAAAGAAATTCTTAAAGGGTGTCAAACAACATTAGGTGTGTCAGTTTCCGAAAACGTATCAGTTATTTCGTCTTCATCGACAAAAAGACCTTGAAAGAACGGAAAAGCTACTAGGTTGTCTACAACCGTTAAACTGGAGACCAAGGAGACGGAAAAGATATAGGTGGAACTTGTGGACCTTCAAGTACCAAGTGTAAGACAACTTCGGACTGAGCCTCTTAAAACTCGTAATGAAATGATCACACACTCTACTCACGTTAACACGTCATCAAACTCGTAAGAAACCAGAACGGAAAGAAACCCTAACCTTACTTTTGACTGGAAAGGTCAGGGTACCAGTGACAACTCAAAAGGTTTAAAAGACCGTATAACTCACGTCGTGAAAGTGGCGTAGTAGAAAATCCTAAACTTTATCGAGTTGACCTTAAGGTAGTGTAGGTGGTCGAAACAAGTATCACTACGAACAATTCCGGGTGAACTGAAGCGTAAAGTCGTACAGACCAAGGTCTACTCACTAATATGGTAGCACTAATAGACCCAGTACTTGTAGAAAAAACATGCCAAGAAGACACATAAGAGAGCTGGAGAAGAATAACAGAAGACGAAGACAATCCAGGTATGTTAAAGACAGGAAATAACACGGGTAGAAACGTACTTTACAAGGGAACCATAGAGGTTGAAAGAACTTCTCTAGAGATCTCTAGAGGTAAGATAACAAAAGGAGACAAAGAAAAGGAACTAGTGACTCCTTCCGAAAGAGGTAAGTTTACCCATATAGAAAGGAAGAGAGAAAACGGAAAACGAAGAGAAGAAAAGTACTGACAAACATTCCGAAGGAGTCTGTTGGTAAAACGGACAAACGTAAAGACAAAGAATCCCTACCAGAACTAGGGACGGAGGACATGTTACAGTGTTTGGAGTCAGGTAGTAAGAAGTCCGTGAGATAGTCTAGATTAGGGAACCTAGACAAAGAGTGAAGGTGACATATTAGTATTCCCTAAACTAAATCCAGTATGAACTTACCAGATCTCCAAAAGGAATGAAAGAAGTTAAATTCAGACTTAAACTGTTATTCCTCAAGTGATAGACTCGATGTCAGTCGAGTCCAGAACAAGAACGACTGACATATCTCGAAGAGGTTGAAACCGACGTCTCTTATATTAGTTAGACTAAAACCATCACTGGTAGACCACTATAGACACACATCTAAGAAGTGAACGGAACAACCTTCTCCCAAAAACGATACTGGTCACGTAAGAGAACCGTTTTCAAATAAACTAAACGGGACAAAGTAAGGAATGAGGTTCCGGTTTAAACAGACAATGAGGTCCATAAAAAACTGAAGGATGAAAACGAAAGGTCAGGAGATATTACTTTTCCCGTAGAAAAAATCCACAATCAAGATCTTCCAGAACATCCAAAAGAAAGAAAAAAAAAAAAAAAAATTTAAAATTTTAGTAATTAAGAATGTACGCAAGGGTTTGTACTTGGGGGGAGGGTGGAGGGAGGGGTGTTGACAAGTTTAAGTCGAAGAAATCGTAATGACGAGTCCTGTCTGAACCTAATGACACTGTAACTTACCAAACGGAACCTTTAATTGTCTCTAGTAAGACAGTAAAAACTCTAAAGTAGGTTCATGTCGTAAAGCCTGAGAAAACAACTGATACTACTGATGAGGTAAAGAAGATTCCCTAAGAACACGTGTCATCATCTATATTACCAATAGACTCAATTTAAGTGGGTAAGGTCAGGTAAAATCAAACGACTCAGGATTTTACAACTACAAGTGACAACAGTAGAGGACAAACTGGTAAAGGTTAAAAGGAACTAAGTACTTGAATTGTAAGGACTAAGGACACGCTATAACGAGAAATGTCGTAGTCTGAAATGAAGGTGGTGGTCAGTGTAGGTGTGGATCCACAACAAAAAGGAAACCGAGGCAGAGAAGTAAGAAAGACCTCAATAAAGAGGTGACTAGAGGTCATCGTATAAGTCGTGGATGTCTAGACCCCTCAAGTAGAAAGTCACAGGATAGAAAAACGGGAAAGTATAACGAGTACTCTAAGACGGTATCTAAAAGTAATTTAGATACAAGTAATTTAGTATTTAGTAATTTAGATTTACAAGTAATGTTTTGTTTAGCTCCTGATGGTGTATTTAGTTGTCTATAATACTTATTTATTTGTATTTAGGATAGTTGGTCTTTGTCAATTATACAACACTTGTAATAAGTTATATGGTGAAATGTGTTTAGTCTTACTTCATTTCCATCTATATGTTTCAAATTGATCTTACTCGAAGATGGTATGTACTACAAAACTTTGTTTTTATTATTCTAATAAAGCAAACTAGTTTTTACTTTTATCATATATTTACCTTTGTTAACAACTTAAATTGATAAAGCAGTAACGTCTTTAATAATTAGTAGTTTTATATTCTCATATTCCTTTAGTAATTATATATCCCGATTACAATATCATATATGTATATATAAAGTAAAAATAGTTACCCGTATGAAAAAAAAAATTGGTTATCTAAATGTAAGATTATATTTCCTATTCCATTAATCGTGTCAAGTGTAAATAAGGGTGTTGAAAAAGGACACAGAAAAAATAATAATAACAATTAATATGGTACACTCTTAAATACTTCATATGAAAAATAAGACATTGGTGTTAAGAAGATTATCTATGGTATTCGTCTTTACTCTTTTGAGTCAATTTCTATAGAATGAGTGTTCAAGTATATATCAAGTTTCCTTTACAGTCAGATTTACAATTAATCTATCTAGAAATTTAGAGTTGCTTGAGGTTTTTGTTTCACTTTCTTATTATTACTTTTTTTTTCCACACAAAGGAGTGATCTATAATTCAACTCGATCATTTCTGTCATACTACAGGTTCATAGTTAATTTGTGTTACCTTTCGAGTTTGTCCTAGAAAGACTGTTAACTCATATTTTCTCAATTCTAATTTTCCTGACCCTTTTTTTTACCCTAAAAATATTTGTTCTGACCCCTTTAACTGAAAGACATACTCTTTTTATCCTTTACTCCCGTAAGGGAGTACGGTATGTTCTCTGTTACATAGTCTCGGTATTTAGTTTTTGAATTAAAGAAAACCTTTCTCCAATTTTTCATGATCTTTTAATATAATGTCGACGAATATTAAAATACTTAAATATTATAAAATATGAAGTATATAGTATTTTAAATAAGAAACACTAAAATCTTATAAGTGTCTGGTAGTATTAGTAGTAATGATTAATGTGTTATAAATTAGTGGGGAGGTTTTTGTGGTATGGGTAATTGAGGGTTAAGGTAGAAGAGACGGTAAGATCCATTGTTAACCTATACAGTTATAACCTTTAAAGTGTATTTAAATTAGTAAGTTCAACTTTGAGGTCATGAAACCGGTGAAGTACGTTTCTCAACTGAGTAACCTTTTCTGAGGTTACGAGCCTGCCTAACCCCCATCCTCCTCTTCCCCTGTTGTCTTCCTACTCTACCGACCTACCGTAGTGGCTGAGCTACATGCACTCAAACTCACTTGAGGTCCTCAATCACTACCTGTCCCTCAGGACCGTACGACGTTAAGTACCTCAGTGTTTTTCAGCCTGTGCTGACTCGATGACTTGACTTGACTTGACAACATCGGACAAAAACGGACCGAAGAAAGTAAATAATAATAATATTACAAAAGTGCCAAGAAAGTTAAATACCGAGTATAGTCGTGAAGTAAAAAATACCGACTTATTATAAAATAACACACTTATATGATGTAAAACAGACAATTAGTTAACTATCAATAGACCCAAAGAAAGTGTAAACCGATAATACTAATTACGACGACACTTCTAAAAACATGTTTACAATCATACTTATATATAAAAGTCAAAAGAACCTATATATTAGTTATTACCTTAACACTCTAGAAACTATATAGAAAATATAAACAATTTAACGGTCTACAAAAAGGTTACACTGACTTTGTAAAGTATAAGGGTCATCGTTACTTACTCTCAAAGATAGTGAGACGTAGGAACGGTCGTAAACCACAACAGTCACTATGTCCAAAACCAGTAAGATTATTCACATATCATCACACACACACACACACACACACACACACACACACACACATACACAATCAGGGAGTCAGCACAGATGGAGAAACACTGAGGTACCTGAGGAGACACGTATCCTAAGACTTTGGTTCTTATGACCTCACCTAACGGTAAAGGAAGAGGTCACATATCATCATAGAACAACAAAATTAATCATAAAGGGACTACTGTATAATACGTCTCGTAGAAAAGTATATGTATAAATGGTAGACACATGTAAGAACCACTCCATGGACCATTCGAAAAACCGGGTGTAAAGCTATCTTAACAAACAAAAGAATAACAACTTAAAATTGTCAAGAAACATATAAACTTATTGTCATAAAATAATGTACACAGAAAATGTTTATTAAAGAGGGAAACACACCGAACAAAAGAATAAGAGAACTGTAACAGAAAGTGTCTCTTCTTCAAAAATTGACATTACTTCATGTTGAATAGTTAATAAAGGAAGTACCTACCACAAAAATGCCAACATAGATTTTTCCTTAGTGGTGTGGGTTCTATTAGACCCAAAAAAGAAAACAATAGAAGATCCTCGAAATATCGAGACGTAAAATGTAATTTAGTAGTAGGTAAGACTCAATAAAAAATACTGCAAACTTTTCAGACACACATCTAAGAAAAAAAGAAAAACGTGGTAAACAACCTTTCTGATAGAAACGAGATAACATAGTTGAAACAAGAAAGAGTTTCTAGTAACTGATATAAATACCCTCATATAAAGACCCACAAGATGAGACAAAGTAACTAGATAAAAAGATAAAACTATAACATAACCTTATTTTTGTCTGTATATCTAATTACCTTGTCTGATCTTAGAAACTAAAATTGTTTATCTACTTTTTGAGACCCGTCACATTCGTCTTTTTTCTTAGTCAGTTTTCGATACTAAAACCGAGTGTATTAGTTAAAGACCTTATCATTCTTAGTCTAGTGTCTGTCTTTATTGCCGTTGTAGGTGTGTCGGTCTTAGAGTAGTGTCCATCCCAGAAGTATCCAATGACGATTACCCTTTTTTGTGAAGGATGGGAGTGAAGATCATAGTGATAACTCCTCACGAACGTATGAGAGATTAAGTCACATCGTAAACACTTTTTAGTACTCTTATAGGTCGATTGACCGAATTTATTTCACGAATCCAGAATAGACAGTGTCTTTATCTTTCTCCCTACTTATATACGATGGTGGGGAACAACAGTCTAGAACATCGTGTTTCGTCTAGGACAAAAGTTGAATAGAAGTCAAGTCAAGTTCAAGTCAGTCAAGTCAAGTCAAGTCAAGTCAGTGCGTCAGTATAGACTGAGAACCATTGGGGTACCTGGCGTCGTGCGGTCCGGAGGGACAGGTAGTGGTCGAGGGTCTCAAATGGATTTGAGTACAGCTAACTCAGTCTCTACGGTAGGTTGGTAGAGTAAGAGACAACATGGGAAGGGAACGGGAGTTAGAAAGGGTCGTAGTCCCAGAAAAGTTTACTCAGTCGAGAAGTGTAGTCCACCGGTTCCATAACCTTAAAGTCGAAGTTTTAGACAGCATGGTTACTTTTGGGTCCTGACTAGAGGAAATCCTACCTGTCCAACTTAGAGTAATATCAACTTCCCTGAGAGTTCTCAGAAGAGGTTGTGGTGTTAAGTTTTCGTAGTTAAGAAGCCACGAGTCGAAAAAAATATCGGGTTAAGAAGGAAAAATAATTTACATTTTATGAAAAAGTCGAAATAACTCTATTTTAACTGTATATAATAACACACTCAAATTACTACATACAAATAGTAGTTTGTATTTAAATTACTTTGTATATGTACATTCGACTTAGTGTGTTACTAAACAACGTACAAAAATGACGTTTGAATAACAGCATTACTATTACAATCAATTGTGTGGGTAGTCGAAATAAACCGCCGAAAGTGTATGTGTCATCTTGTAACAATTGACAGTCGAGGTACGACAGGTAATGTGGGAGTCTTAAAAGAGGAAAACATTGACCTTCAAACATGGGAAACTGGTGGAAGTACGTAAAAGAGGTGATGAAGGTAGGAGACAGGACTCCTTATCATTAGACAACAACAAAGAAAGAAAGAAAGAAAAAAAAAAAATCCTTCTAAACCAACGTAAAAAAAAAAAAAACTTCCTCTTATCTAATAAATAAATAAATAAATAAATAAAATAAAATGAAATGTTATGACATAACCAAAACGGTATGTAACTGTACTTCGGTGGTGTCCACATGTACTCAAGNTTAGGTGGTGTCCACATGGACTCAAGGGTGGGGACTTGGGGGGGGGGGGGTGGTGGTGAGAGGGATATAGTAGAGAGACCCAGTAGGGTCACGTGGTCGGGGTTCGTAGGACATAGGAGATAGTTTAGATCTAATCACTAAGCAAAGAATGTACTATCATATGAAAAAAGTTACGGCAAGAGGGTTTAGTAGGGTTGGAGAGGGAGAGGAAGAGGGTGTCTCACATTTCCAGACAAGAAATGTAGACATAGAGAAAACGACAGAGCGTATGTCCCAATAGTAATGGTAGAAAGATTTAAGGTATATATGCACAATCATATGACATAACCACAAAAAGAAAGACCGAATGAAGTGAGATATATTAGCCGAGGTCAAAGTAGGTGGAGTAATCTTGCCTAAGTTTACATAAGAAAAATTACCGACTCATTATAAGGTAATACATATACATGGTGTCGAAAGAACAGGTAAGCAGACGACTACCTGTAGATCCACCAAAGGTACAGGACCGATAATATTTGTCACGACGCTACTTGTAACCCCATGTGGACAGAGAAAGTTAAGACTAAAGGAACGACATATACGGGTCGTCACCCTAACGAGCCACTATTACGTCAAGATAAAGGTCAAAAAATTCCTTACGGGTGTGACAAGAGGTATCACCGACATGATCAAACGTAAGGGTGGTTGTCTCATTCTCCCAAGGGAAAAGAGGTGTGGGAGAGGTCGTAAATAACGAACATCTGAAAACCTAGTGTCGGTAACTGACCACACTTTACCATGGAGTAATACCAGAACTAAACGTAAAGAGACTATTACTCACTACAACTCGTAGAAAAGTACACAAACAATCGGTAGACATTCAGAAGAAACCTCTTTACAGATAAATCAAGAAACCGGGTAAAAAACTAACCCAGTAAATAAAAACACCTTAACTCAACGTATTCAACGAGCATATAAAAACTCTAATCAACAAACAGTCAACGAAGTAAACGATAATAAAAGAGGGTAAGGCTTCCGACAGAAAAGTGGAACGAATATCAAAGGAAACAACACATTTTTGAAAATGAAAATTAATCTAGGGCAAACAAATAAAAACGAAAATAAAGGTCATAAGACCCTCCACCTAGTATCTCCTAGGACGACACTAAATACATTCTCTCACAAAACGGATACAAGAGGTGATCCTCAAAATATCAAAGACCAGAATGAAGAGTGTACGTATGTACTGATGACCTTTTTGGTATCGGAACTGACATGCATGGAAACAACTGTTTCATTACAGAGACGAAAAATTATAAGACAGATCCAACCAGTATTGAAAGGAAAGTTCCCCATTTGCAGAAAAATAAAGTACCGACGTCAGTGGTAGACGTCACTAAAACCTCGGGACTTTTTATTTCAGTCGGTGACAAAGGTGACAAAGGGGTAGATAAAGGGTACTCCACTACCCTGGCCTACGGTACTAGAAGCAAAAGACTTACAACTCGAAATTCGGTTGAAAAAGTGAGAGAAGAAAGTGAAAGTAGTTCTCTGAGATCAAAAAGAAGTGAAAGACGGTATTCCCACCACAGTAGACGTATAGACTCCAATGACTATAAAGAAGGTCGTTAGAACTAAGGTTGAACACGAAGAAGGTCCGGTCGTAAAGAGTACTCCATGAGACGTATCTTCAATTTATTCGTCTCACTGTTATATGTTGGAACTACATGAGGAAAAGGATAAACCTTGGTCAGAGAACAAGGTACAGGTCAAGATTGACAACGAAGGACGGGTTGTATGTCCAAAGAGTTCTCTGTCCAGTCCACCAGACCATAAGGGTAGAGAAAGTCTTAAAAGGTGTCAAATAACACTAGGTGTGGTAGTTTACGAAACTGTATCAGTTATTTAGTCTTTATCTACGAAAAGACCTTGAGAGAACGAAAAAGTTACTAGGTGGTCCACAATCGTTAAACTAGAGACCAAAGAGACGGAAAAAATTTTCGTTGAACTTGTAGAACTTCAAGTACCAAGTGCATAACGACTTCGGACCGAACCTCTTAAAACTCGTAATGAAATGATCGCACACTCTACTCACGTTAACACGTTATCAAACTCGTAAGAAACCGTAACGGAAAAGGTCAGGACACCGGTAACGAATCAAAAGGTTTAAACGACTGTATAACTCACGTCGTGAAAGAGTTGTAGTAGAAAGTCCTAAACTTTATCGAGGTGACCTTAAGGTGGTGGAGGTGATCGAAACAAGTATCACTACAAAAGATTCCGGGTGAACTGAAGTGTAAGGTCCTACAGACGGAAATCTACTCACTAGTGTGGTAACACTAATAGAACCAGAACTTCGAGAAAAAAACATGTCAAGAAGACACATAAGAACTCTGGAGAAGAATTATAAAAGACGAAGACAATTCAGGTATGGTAAAGACAGGAAATAACACGGGTAAAACGTACTTGACAAGGGAACCACAGAGATTAAAAGAACTCCTCTAGAGATCAGAAAGGGTAAGACAACAAAAGGAGAAAAAGAAGTGTAACCAACGACTTCTTTCAAAAGAATAACGAGGAACGATAAGACCTTGAGGCGTAAGTTTACTCATATAGAAAGGAAAAGAGGAAACGAAGAACGAAGAGAAGAAAGGTGTCGATAAACACTCGGGAGGAATCTGTCAGTAAGACGAAAATACGTAAATAAAAAGAACCCTTAACAGAACTAGGGACAGTGGATATGTTACAATACTTTGAGGTAGGTATCAAGTAGTCCGTGATAGATAGTCTAGATCAGGGACTTTAGATAAAGAGTGAAGGTGACACATTAGTATTCCCTAAACTAAATCCAGTATGGATTCACCAGATCACCAAAAGGGGTGAAAGAAGTTAAATTCAGACTTAAACCGTTATTCCTCAAGTACTAGACTTAGAATGAATGGAGTTTTAAACTACACTAATATATATGGTTTCTATCTCCTTTTTTTGTTTATAGATAACGTATTCATAAGTACTTTCAGTTACAATTTTTTTGTTAATCTATAATAGACGGTATACTCGTTTTGATTTTTTAGACAATTCTGATTCATAACCAACTTACTGTCCTTTTCTACATGTAAGAGACTATCCTCATGTTTAACTACGTTAGAAAAAACCTAGTACTAAACCGTAATTACTTGAACCTTGATTCGTATAAGATGTTTGGTATATAAGACGAATATCCACAGGTAGAATTTGAACATAGATACACGGTCCTAGGAACATCTTCCTGTCTGTAACATTTTGAACTTTCTTTCTATCTATTTATTTAATACAAAATAAAATTAATCATTTATTGGACTGAATGAATTACTTACTTGAACTAGAAATATTTACATAGTTGTTTTTATCATCAGTTTATATTAATACTCACTTTCCGTTCAACGTTTTAATATACATCTCACACTATTAGATACATATCAAAATTTTCTATATGTTTCGTTGAAACCTATGTATATAGTCTATTCTCCTTTTTTACGTCAACAAACGATACTACCAATTAAAGAATATAGTAAAACTGTGTCGGTACCCCATAAGTGTATAAACAAGTTTGTAATGAGACTCATTAAAAAACTCTCACAAAATATACTCTCATTGTAAATTTAACTATTTTACTCGTTTTGTCTAATGGGAGGGATTACATCTAACCGGAGTAGGTTAGTCAACTTCCTTCCTTACTGATTTTGTTTTTCCGACTGGTAAAAAGACAGACTACCTGTAACTGAGAGAAAGAACGGAAGTCGGAGTTGAATTTTATAATCTAGAGACGTATAACTCAAACGACCGGAAGAAGATCTTGATTCGGTAGTTAAGAAGACCCAGGGGTCGAACAGGTCAGAGAGACGTCTAGAAACCTGAACAGTCGGAGGTATTGATGTATACAATTAAGGAAGTTTATTAGAAAGTTAGTTAGAGATATATCTCTCATTACTATTTCTCTATCTTTATATAATAACCAAGACAAAGAGACCTCTTGGGACTGATTATGACATTCTATAAAAAAGGTAGTTACTGTCTTCTACGAAAGTCCTTCCATTCTTCCTCGTAACCTAAACACTCCTTCTTTTAATTTTGAGGTTAAAATGGGTATACGAGAAACAAAAATTTAAAAATTTTTCACTTTGTTTTACCGTTTTATAATTGGAAAAATTATTACTCCCTTAAACAATATAATAAGGGACGTATCAAGACAAATTTTTCAAAGAAATGTATCATGAAAGTAATTATAAGTTGTTATTCTTAGAGTAATAAAGGTAACCTTAAAAAAATAAATTTGTTACTAAATAAATCACTTCGTAAACAATTAAAAAATTTTTATAATTTACAATCAAAGACTAAATAAGTGTAGTATTAGTCTCTGACACCACACGTACAATGTATAATAATATCAAGACAATTCCTGAAGCACTGGGTCATAGGGTAGTTTAAACATTTAGAAGGAACATATTGACTTCTATCAAATACAAGAGATGAAAACTCACAAACTATTTCAAATAATAACAACAAAAACAAGATTATAAGATATATAAGTGGTTGTAAAACGGATATACTAAGTAGATAAAGATCACTTTTAGAAGATTTTAGTCGATGATAAAAATTACTAAAACTACACTCTCTAGGTACCGAGATCTTAGTAAGAAAAACGAGACGGTTGTGATCTTACAAAGGGTATACTAACCATGTATTTTATAGTAGTAAAACTTGTATAAGGTTGATTATCTTATCTCCTTTTTCCTTTCTTTCCCACACTAACCATTGAAATTGCTATATAGGGTCTTTAAAGTATGTAGTAGGGAATAGTGAACAGGAATCGGGTCTGAACCAGTAGACCGATGGGTAGTTATATTCCCTCTAACTTTTGATATCAAGAATAAGAACCACCAGCACACGTCACTAGTTAAACTACTATGATTGTGATTCCCTCTACCCCTAGATACTAAGTCTTTCGTCCATCCTTTGAGATAAGTCAGGACAGTCCTTCGGAGAAGACCTTACCTACGTACCGTTGACAAAGGTAGTAGAAAAAAGAAGTAGAGCTCCGACTTTAAAGTCTTTTTTCTGTTTATTCTCTTGTAAAAAATAATATCTCCGACTCTATACGGTACTATACGGTAGACGTTCGACCTCTTGGTCCTTTTGGTACCATGTCAAATTAGACTTAGGTTTCCTGACTCTCACTTCTTCGACGGTCTGTTCCTCGATGTGTGGACTCCCGTCTTCCACCTGTAGGGTCCAGTTCTTTTCTCTCTTAAACACGAAGGAACCTATCACGAACGAATATGACAATTCCCCACTACACCCGTCCCGTCTCTAGAAATAAGTGATGGTTAAGTTTACGATTAGAGAAGGTGTTTCTGGGAGTGTCCGTGTGGGTCTTTATGACAAGATGGTTGATAGACCCATAGGGAATCGGTCAGTTCAACTGTATAAATTAATTGGTAGTACTGTGGAATCAACAAGATAAGGTAAAAAGGGAACATTTAAGAAGAGACTGGTTAAATTTACCGTGATTCACCGTCCCAATTCGTACGATCTTGACGTACAGTACAAGTCACTAATAATTCTTAAAACTTTCTTTTCCTCAATCCTACCGTATCAACGGATCGGACATCAAGACGATAAATCGTGTACACACACATAAACACACACACAAACACACACTAAACACACATACACGACTCTCTCTCTTTTTCAAGAATTCGTGGTCCTTCGTCTCATACGTATCGTAAGGGATTTAAAATCTTTCTACAGGTAAAAGAAAAGGGTCCAAGACCTCATTGATAACCTAAGGAAAAGATTATAGGTTTTATCCCATAAACTCTCTTTTAACCGAACTAACTTTATGTTGTCTGTATCTACAATGGTGGATGAATTTAAAATAAACAAGGACCAATTATCAAACACACAATGGTTTATGATGATCCTTTTATAACAAAGAAGAATATGGTTGTACATATCTCCATCTAACAAAATCACTGATTTATTAGTCACTTGGTGGATGGAACAATCTCATTTCGTCCCGGACACCGTCATTATATTACTGAATCCATGTACACACGAGTGACTACGGGAGTAGGTAAGTGACTATACACATAAACATAGAAGAAGGGTCCACTGTGTCACAATTTTTTAGTGGGACAATTACGTCCTCTATGTTCTCTGTACTCAAACCAGGGGTCTAGTCCTTCTATGGGACCTCATCCTTTACCGTTGGGTGAGTTCGTAAGAACGGACCCTTTAAGGTACCGGTCTCATCAGACCGTCCGATGTCGGGTACACCAGCGTTACTCAACCTGTGTCACCTCGTGCGTCCGTGAGTACGTATAAACTATATATCATGAGTAGAGGACTAACTGTGATAAAGACAGGAACTTCGAAGGGTGACAGTCTTGATTTTACCAGACGAAACACTCTCAGTTATTTTGACCGGAATCCCACTAGTAACTACCCTACCGGGGAGACATAGTCCGATTCTCGACTTTTGGTCATATATTCCGTCCCAGGTTCCAACGGATGAAACCTGTCCTGACTTAAAACCACAAGAGTCAATACTCAAGTTTATTGATTTACTTAACACACTATAATCGAGACCTGTACATGATTTACTATAAGTCCACTGATCGACAAATGGTGGTTACCCTAAGGAAAAAGAGACTACGTGTTAAGGGAATATAGACAAAGTTTTGTAATATCCTAGGTGAAGAAGAAAATCAACATAAAATGGTAATAACAATTTAAATCTCATTTTGGTTCAAATTGTTACTGAATTACTCAAGTAGGGACGTAAATTAAGTAAAAAGGGATACTAGATACAAATACTCTTTCTTAGTTTATTGTTATTTTATTGATTTATAACCCTACAGTATTGAAAAAAACAAAGAACATATCGAAAGAACAGGACGTGTCTAGGTTTAACTCCAAGATATGGAAAACATAGACTTTTCCTATTAGGACACTCGTCTGATGTATTAACAGATGTATTATGTTGGATGATGGTCGGTAAAGTGGTAATATAAAATAGAGAAATACAGGAAGAGACAGTATTTGGGGAAAATTTTTGTGTTTATTTTGACTGACCTCTATACGGAATTTGTCTAATAAAGGATTGTGGATTACTAATCCATAATTGACTCACTATGGTCCACTGTTGGTATCGACTGATCCTTTATCCGTTAACCCATCCCTCCTCTCATACGGTTTGTTTTTTTTTTTTTTTTTTTTCCTCCTCATCTACGACGACCCCCAGTACCCACATCCTTTCATAGGTTCCTGTTTAAACCGAAGGAAGTGTCAAAACAACCGTCAGTCCGGGACAAACATAATCGTTCCTAACGACAATTATTCCTACTCGGATTCCGTTGACTTATTAGGGTTGGATAATTATTTTTATAAGTCAAGACAATTAATACAACATTAACGATTTCATTCTATTTACCTGTGTAGTGAAAATCTTTCACTAAGTGGTTCGGTTAAGTGTTCTCTGTCATATCAAGTTTTACTCGATTTAATTGTAACAATAATACAACCTTGTACCCTATATTAGAGATTCCAAAAGTGAGAGGGAAAGGTAGAGTTAAAGTACGTAGTTTATTCTAACGTTTATAATTAACGAACTATAATAATATGTATTCTATGAAATAAATTGTTTATGAAGTTTTGGGTGTAAGTTCTGCGTAAAAAATATAAGTGAAACTTTGAGCTGTTATTTACTTGGAATCCCTTTTATTCATATATTATATTTATTTAATGGGTAATGGGATGTTAAATGTAAAAGAGGTAGGTAAAAAATTACACTCTTGTTTTATACAATGATAAGGGATGAAAAGTATACTACTACAACTCATATATTTCAAAATTATTGAACAAGTTCGAGAGTCGAGTATTCATTACCTTGGTCTTTAGTTTAAGATTTAGACTCAGATTTGAGTAAGAGAAAAATAGTATGAAATTAAAAAGGTAATTACTATTCTCGACTATACTTCTTCTTTGAAATTAAAAAAACTATTTGTAGTCAAAAGGATCCAACCTAACCTCTTGATATGTCAATAGTCTCACTTTACTAGGGATACTTTGGACGAAGTCCCGGAAGTAATCGAGTAAACTTGTACAAGACGAAACTTTTTTTTTTCACTCACCGATTCGTTACTAGAAACTCTGATTTACCCCTCATAATAGTCTTTTGATGTAGATGTAATTAATCACGGGATAGAAATTGGAATATAGTTTCCGATTTAAATTCATCCTGGAACAGGAACTAATCGTAACAATAGAACACTTTTGTAACGGACAGGATAATCTTTAATTGGGAGAATTTAAATTTGAATTAATACTTTCAGTTCGTGTGAAAGTAAATGACCGTCGATGACTACAAAAATTACTTCAGTCCACTGTCATCAAGTTTATTTGTTTATTAATACCAACTGTCAGTCTCACATTTGTTCCAGGATTAATTTAATTACTTATACGATCGACGATACAAACAGGGTTCCCTGTTTTGTAGGACCCAAATCAATGGTCCTAAGGGTGTGTTGTCTTTTTTTTTTTTTTTTTCTTACAAATACCAAGTCAAGTCAAGTCAAGTCAGTGAGTCAGCACAGGCTGAGAAACGTTGGGGTACTTAACGTCGTACGGTCCGGAGGGACAAGTAGTGGTAGAAGGCCTCAAGTGAGTCTAAGTACAGGTAGCTCAGGCACTACAGTAGGTCGGTAGAGTAGGAATCAGCAGGTAAAGAGGAGGACGGGAGTTAGGGAGGGTCGTAGTCTCAGAAAAGGTTACTCAGTTGAGAAGTGTACTCCACCGGTTTCATGACCTCAAAGTCGAAGTCGTAGTAAGGAAGGTTTTTTTAGGGTCCCAACTAGAGGAAGTCTTACCTGACCAACCTAGAGGAACGTCAGGTTCCCTGAGAGTTCTCAGAAGAGGTTGTGGTGTTAAGTTTTCGTAGTTAAGAAGCCGCGAGTCGAAAGAAGTGTCAGGTTGAGAGTGTAGGTATGTACTGATGACCTTTTTGGTATCAGAACTGATCTACCTGGAATCAGCCGTTTCATTACAGAGACGAAAACTTATACGATAGATCCAACCAGTATTGAAAAGAAGGTTCCTCATTCGCAGAAAATTAAAGTACCGACGTCAGTGGTAGACACCACTAAAACCTCGGTTTTTTCTATTTCAGACTGTGACAAAGGTGACAAAGGGGTAGATAAAGGGTACTTCACTACCCTGTCCTACGGTACTAGAAGCAAAAGACTTACAACTCGAAATTCGGTTGAAAAAGTGAGAGGAGGAAGTGAAAGTAGTTCTCCGAAAAATCAAGGAGAAGTGAAAGACGGTATTCCCACCACAGTAGACGTATAGACTCCAATAACTATAAAGAGGACCGTTAGAACTTAAAAGATAAAAGATACTTAAATAAATATAAAACAGTCATTTAAGTAAATATAGTAAAAGATCTTAAGTGTATATTCACGATAATGTACTACAAACAGAAAGACACAGACTAAATGAAGTAAATTACATTATTAGAGATTCAGGTAGGTACAATGACGTTCACCGTAATAAAGTAAGAAGATATCGACTCATTATAAGGTAACATATATACATGGTATAGAAGAAATAGGTAAGGAGACTACTATCTGTAAGTCCGACGAAGGTACAGAACTCTTATCACGATGGTACTTGTAACCCTATGGATATAGAAAAACTTAATCTCGAAAACAGAAAAGGTCCATATACGGGTCCTCACCCTAACGACCTGGTATATCATTTAGATAAAAATCTAAAAAGTCCTTAAAGGTATAACAAAAGGTTTCACCAAAGTGGTTGTAAGGGTGGTCGTTACATCTTTACAAGGAAAAAGAGATTTGAGAGAGGTCGTAAATAATAAACATATATAAAATTACCACCAGTAAGACCAACCACACACTACTATGGAGAAATATCAAAACCAAATGTAAAAAATTATTAATTACACGGAGAACTAGTAGACATACAGAAGAAACCTCTTTACAGATAAAGTTATAGATGGGTAAAAACCTAACCCAACAAACAAAAAAAACTATAATTCCACATACTGACAAACATACAAAACCTTCAATTAAGAAACAACCATTGTAGTAGATGTTTATAAAAGGGGATCAGACATCTAACAGAAAAGTAAAAGAAATACTAAAGGAAACGACACTTTCTCGAAGATTCAAGTTAATTTTGACAAATAAATAAAAAAAAAATGAAGGTAACGACATTCTCTATCTAGTTTTCATAACGACATTAAATATAGTCTCATAAGACGGATACGAAAGGAGATCCTCAAAATATCATAGACCAAAATGTAAATACTATAAATTAAGTAAAACTTAAACTCAAACAAAAACATATACCATAATCTTCTCCAAGATTAGAAAAAAGAAAACGTATATTGGTAGGTCAAAAGGGTCGTGGTCAATAACTTTTCGTACAGAAAAACAAGTAACTTATAAGAACGTAAGAAACGATATCTAATTAATTAGTATTCATTCACCGAAATAAAGACCTTACAGATAGGACGAGGTAACTGGATACATAGACAAAAACAAGGTCAAATGGTACCAAAAAATAACAATAATGACATCGAAACATTATATTAGACTTCAGTTTCTCATACTAAGAAAGACGAGGTAAGAAAGAGTTCTAACAAAATCGATAAGTCTCAGAGAACACAAAGGTATGTTTATCTTTGGTACACTAGTAGAGTTATCTACGTCTATTTTCAAAAACGATTTTAAGTGGTAGGTAAATACTATTTTTAAGTAGTTTTACACCCGTATCTCCCTTGTATGGAGATGTATTATTTCTGGTATATACTATTTGAGTGTTGATTTTGGTATGAGTCGCCACTTGTCTACTTTTGTAAAGGAGATTCTATTCCTTCTTCTGTTCTTACGAGTGAGAGTGGTGAAAATAAATTATATCAAAACCTTTAGAATCGGTGTCGTTAGTCTGTTCTTTTTATTTAATTTCCTTGGGTTTAATAGTTTCTTCTTCATTTCGACATTGACAAAAGTCTACTGTACTACGATATATATCTGTTAGGATTTCTACAATGGTCTTTTGATAATCTCGAGTATTTACTTAAGTCATTTCAACGACCTATGTTTTTATTATAAGTCTTTAGACAACGTAAAGATATGTGATTGTTGTTTTATAGTCTTTCTATTTAATCCCTTTATTAAGGTAAATGGTAACGTAGTTTTTATTAAAAATTTTTTAGATCCTTATTTGGATGGATTCCTTCGTTTTCTGAACATAACACTTTTGATAATCTGTGACTACTTTCTTGAACTTCTGTTGTGTTTATTTACCTATCTACCTGGTACAAGAACCTAAACTACTAAGTTATAACAATTTTACGGGTATGATGTGTTCCGTTAGATGTCTAAATCACGTTAGAGATAGTTTAATGGTCACCGTAAAAAGTATTTTGATCTTGTTTTGTCGAAAATTAAACACTATATCGAACTTTAATCCTTCACAACATAAAGGTCGAAACAAGGAAGAATTCTAACAAAACTGGTAAATCCCACAAAACACCAAGGTACTCTTAAAAACCTAACATAAAATATAAAAAGACTAGTAAATTTAGACTTTAGTCAAGAAGTTGTACGTTTTAGAACCGAGTACAAAAGAAACGAACTCATGTTAATCAATACAGTAGGATAAATAAACACCAAATTCGTAATGTTTTTTAGACTATCGTTAGACAATATTTAACGTACAGAAAAAAATTAGATAAAAAAGAAATATTGAGTCATCAAAATGACTACTTTTGTCCGTATTACTGGAGACAAGGTTTGTGGTTTACCGTTCACATCACACTCGAACTTTGTTACGGAACATAGGAGTGTCAAAACTCTTCAACCGTACTTTTCAATTTTCTCTTATTTTAGTAGGTAAATGTGCTCGTTGTACATCTACGAATCAACGAAGTCAGTATAGGCTGAGAAGTACTGATACCTGACATCTGACGCTCCGAGGAGACAGGTAACCTAAGGGGTCCGTTCCTATGACGTCACCCAACGGTAAAGAAGGAGGTCCTTTAGAAGGTTTGAGTCCATAAGTTGGACGTAGAGAATGTAGAGGACGGAACCATCCACCCAAAAAAAGGACGATTGAGGTAGACCCTTCGGACATCTTTCTCAAATGTTTTGTGGTTTATAGTGAAGTAAAACAGGATGAGAAAATCGACGAATGTTCAGATACCTGAAACTGAATTTAAGAGGTTCGGTCCGAAGTCGTTATGTACTTGGTACTTGAGGGACTACAAGTTCGACCAAAATCTTTTCCGTCTCCTTGGTCTCTAGTTTAACAGTTGTAGGCGACCTAGTACCTTTTTAGTTCTCTCAAGGTCTTTTTTGTAGAGAGACGAAAAAACTGATACGGTTTCGGGAACTACACACCTAGTGTTATTTGACACCTTTTAAGACTTTCTCTACCCTTAGGGTCTGGTGGTCTGGACGGAGAATTCTTTAGACATACGTCCAGTCCTTCGTTGTCAATCTTCACCTGTACCTTGTTGTCTGACCAAAGTTTATCCTTTTCCTCGTGCAGTTCCGACATATAACGGTAGGACGAATAAATTGAAGATACGTCTCATGTAGTACTCTTTGCGACCCGACCTTCTTTGTGTTCGACCTTAGTTCTAACGGTCCTCTTTATAGTTCTTGGAGTCTATACGTCTACTGTGGTGGGAATACCGTCTTTCACTTCTCCTTGATTTTTCGGAGACCTACTTTCACTTTCTCCTCTCACCTTTTCAACCGAATTTCGAGTTGTACGTCTTTTGCTTCTAGTACCGTAGGACAGGGTAGTGAAGTACCCTTTATCTACCCCTTTGTCACCTTTGTCACAGTCTCAAATAAAAAACCCCGAGGTTTTAGTGGCGTCTACCACTGACGTCGGTACTTTAATTTTCTGCGAATGAGGAACCTTCTTTTCAATACTGGTTGGATCTATCGTATAAGTTTTCGTCTCTGTAACGAAACGACTGATTCCAGGCAGATCAGTTCCGATACCAAAAAGGTCATCAGTACATACCTACACTCTGAACCTGACACTTCTTTCGACTCGCGGCTTCTTAACTACGAAAACTTGACACCACAACCTCTTCTGAGAACTCTCAGGGAACTTGACGTTCTTCTAGGTTGGTCAGGTAAGACTTCCTCTAGTCGGGACCCTAAAGAAACCTTCCTTACTACGATTTCGACTTTGAGGTCATGAAACCGGTGGAGTACACTTCTCAACTGAGTAACCTTTTCTGAAACTACGACCCTCCCTAACCCCGTCGTTCTCTTCCCCTACTGTCTCCTATTCTACCGACCTACCGTAGTGACTGAGTTACTTGCACTCAGACTCACTTGAGGCCCCCAACCATTACCTGTTCCTCCGGACCGTACGACGCTAAGTACCCCAGTGTTTCTCAGTCCGTGCTGACTCACTGACTTGACTTGACTTGACTGTTTTGTATTTATTTAAGTATCTTTTATTTGAATACCATTGGTTTTCCCTATCGTCCCCATCCCTCAATCCCTAACTGTATATGTAAGATGATATATAATTTATTTATTCTTTATTCCTGGGTGATATATTGTATCTGTCGATATCAGTTATAGAACATCATTGGATATTACCTTTTCTTAGACTTTTTTTATATATACACGAATACTTTTGGTGAAACAACATATGAACTTTGATTGTGTTGCAATACTTAATTGATATGAAGTAATTTTTTACTGGTGTTTAAAAGTTTCGATATAATATTTCGATATCATCATTTTTCTCATACCATGACTATATTTTTGTCTGTGTAATCTGCTTACCTTGTTTCATTTCTCAGGTCTTTATTCATATACATATGTTCCGGTAACCCTTCTGGGACTTCGACCCTTTCTAACTCCCGTTCTCGTCTTCCTCCGACGTCTCCTAGTCTACCAATCTATCGTAGTAACTGAGCTACCCGTACTCAAACTCGTTTGAGGTCCTCTATCATTTCCTGTCCCTTCAGACCACACGGTGTCAAGTACCCCAGTGTCTCAACAAGTGTTGAATCGTTGACGTGTCATGTTTCAGTTGAGTATAAACTACCCGCTCGGTTCTTATGATTTATGTCTTTACTATCAGAGAAGTTATTTACCACAACCCTTTTGACCTATTCGGGTACGTTTTATTATTTTAACCTGTGGAAAATGAATGTTTTTAAGTGAGTTTAACTAATTTATGAATTTGTATCATTAATTTTGGTATTTTGAGGATCTTCTTTGTACCTCTCCTTTCGAGGAACTGTAAATAGAACCATTACTTAAAAAACCTATACTGTGTTATCGTGTTCGTTCTTATGACTTCACCCATCGGATAGGGAAGAGGTCCCTTAGAAGAGTTGGGTCCTTAACTTGGTCCCAGAGGACGTAACACCCACCTAAGAAATGGACGCCTCGATAGTCCTTTCGGGGTTTTACCGACATACAATAAGGTATCATCTCTATCGTGTTAATAAATTTTTTACTTACCCAGTATACATCTTTCATACATATTTTTAATAAAAGTAATTGTTATGAACCCATTATTAAAATCATAACAATAAAACTATGAAAATACACAATAACCTAGTTCGTTCACTTGTAAATATACTATTAGCTAAAGATAGTAAGAGACAAAAACTCTTTGTCCTAAGAAGGATGTCTTTCCTCTATGTCCACATTATATCATTTTCTGTTCATTTTGGGGTATGATAACGTAAACTTAATGTTCATAACTATATTTGAGTACTTATTAATATATTTGACTGTGTTTTAATACATAGTCAAGTCGGTCAGTCAGCAGAGACTGAGAAACACTGGGGTACCTGACGTCGTGCGGTCCGAAGGGACAAGTAGTGGTTGAGGACCTTGAATGTATGTATTATATACGATTACATTTTGGTATACTGTATATACTCTAATTATATATTAAAATATATTGTGTATATGAGAGATAAATTTGTATATTATACGTGCTAATATTAAAATATACATTAAGTGTATGTAATATATACATCAAAAGATAAAAAACAAAAGAAAAATTGATTAAATAAATAAAATTAACTTCCCATTAATGAAATATTATAGCAGTACCAAAAACGGTATGTAGTTGTACTTAGTCGGATAAAGACAGATAACTTTACTGATCTTTGTTACCAATTGGGACACCATTACCATAACTTTGTGGTAAAAGGTGAATTTGTTCGACTAATGTATAGAGGTGTCTCTTTTCCAGACCTCAACTTCGCTGTGTACTATTCGAATATTACACACTAATAAAGTATATCGTTCCTTAGATAATTTTTTTTTATGAACAGTTTGACCTAAGTCCTCGTTTTCATTCCCGAGAGTGGTCTGTCTATACCCTGTTCAACTCTAAGTCATCCTTATATTTAATTTTACTATAGTTTAGATAGTTTATATAAATTTAAGTTCTAACGTATTACCATAATTATGTTTTATTGGTTATTGGAGTTAGTGTACTATCGATTGGTCAAGTAAAAGACCATTTCCTTTTGTGAACTCCTAAATAGGACGAGAAGAATATATTTAAAAGGATGGCCCATTGGTTAACCATATACACCTCTTCACACAGAAAAATTTTATTAGGTTGATTAATAATTTTGTCTTTACTATGTCAATCTTATAGTGGTATAAGTTTAAGTTATTTTATTATTTACATTCATAGTTCGTAATTATCGAGGATTGTATTTTTTATGTCTATCGGTCTGGAATACAGAGAGAACTCCTTTCTTATATTGTACTGGGTATTGTTCTAACATAAAACGGTTTTCTTAGTTTAAACTCAAATAGTTTGAAACCTAGATCAACGGGGGAAGTCTTTTATTGTTCCTCTCTCCTAATATAATTTGTCATGGTACTTTCACGGTAGTCGTTTAAGGTCTGATACTCTTTGATATCCAGCTTACCAGATTGAAGCATTCTCTATTTAAAATTCTCTCTTAAAAATATTTACTTCCTCTTTACAATCTAATTTTCTCTGGATTCCCCGTATAGTAGAATCCTTACATGTAGATACACTATTTTTATGTCTCTTCACACTCCTTAACAAAATGAAAACATCAAGTAACCCTACCTCCTTCCAACACTAATCCTACTTTGTATTACCTCACCGAAGACTTACTGACTATTTTAAAATATAAAAATAGATCCAATACCAATGTTTCTACAGACGGAGGATTGTGAAGTAACTCGGTGTAGACACACATATACACAGACGCACAAAACACAGAGACTAAATTAAACGACAGTCCTCCAATGAAGTTTTTACTAACATAAAAATACTTATGTTCGATTTTTATTCTAGTTTGACTCTATAAACTTTTATTCAAACTGTATCATTGATTAGAGTTTGGTTTTCACTTCACGGTTGAAGATCCTGATTTCCTCCTTAAAAACTACCCAATCCCTTGTACTAGTCCAAGGGGTCTTCTTCTTAGACTCTGTCTTTAATCTTATATCCTCTCACGAGAACCCTAGAGGTGTACTCTTTCCCATCCCTTCTTTCATTTAAACCCTTCCTCTGCAACACGATACTACGTCAGAGTCCCTTCAGAAGTCGACTAGGTACCCCTAAAATTTTAATTTTTTGAGAAATTTCAATACAGTGTAACCTGTTTTACTGGTCTGAAGATAAAAGGAGAAGTAAGACCCCTCCCCGTCCCCTATATCTGACCTGTGGTGGTTCCGTTAAGACCTTTCTCGACTTTCAACTTTCAATAGACGACAGTCACGAGAGTTTTCGACGTCCTCATCCAAGAAGTCAAGGTTTTCCCTCGACATACCATATCGTGACAAAGTAGATGTTACTAATGAAAGACGAAGAGATACATAGGTAGAGATTCTTTCTTTCACTTCAGCGAGTCAGCACAGGTTGAGAAACGTTGGGGTACCTGACATCGGATAGTCCGAGAAGACATGTACCCTAAAAGGTCCGTTCTCACGACCTCACCTAACGGTAAAGGAAGAGGTCCCCTAGAAGGGCTGGGTCCTTATCTTGGACCCAGAGGGTGTAACGTCCGTCTGCGAAATGGCAGACTCGGTGGTCCTTCTACATAGGTAGAGATTTGATAAGATAATTATAAATGTTTGTGTCCCAATATTTCGAGTCATGGGCACACTAAACACCTTTAGAACAAGTGAAAAATGTCTATCCTTATTTTTCAAGTCCTTCAAATTGTCAATATCCCTGAGAGGTAACACCCGATTGAAACCTGGTTTATACAATTGACATAATAAAATAAACTAATAGAGTTATCGGAATACTAAATTCATGTCAACAAAAGAAGTAGAATGTCTATTCCTTTTACTTCTAGTATCTTCAATGTACTAAACGGGTCGATCAGTGACACCTTGGTCCTAAGAGACATACATACTTAGGATCATGTATAGTCCTATGTCTATATATACTTAGGTCTTTGGATGATAGTTAGTTATATGGAGACGTCTTCAACACCTCTAAGTGTCTTATTCATTTCCCCACTAGGGTCTTTATATTAAGGCTAAAGGGTAGGGGTCCACAAGTTAAGGAAAAAGTATTAAAGAAGTCACCGACTAGGGAGTCTTTCCCGAAAAAGATTCTCAATTACCAATAGGAAGATTCAAACGTTCATTCTCAGAAGTTAGTAAATGAGGTTTCTTCAGTGTTTCCGTTTGTAAAATAAGTTTGACAACCCGATTACCCTTTTTGACAAAATCCCCACACCTCAGGAAAACTTGAGGAGTTTTTGGGTTCGTGTGATGTGGTTGAGAAGAATACATCTCCAGTGAGATCATCGGTATCTTATCAATCTCCCTATTCTTGTTCTATCTTTTCTCTTCTTTTTTTTTTTTTTTTCTTTCTTTTGGAGAAGTCAGACGTACGTTACTTTTAATTTCCACTTAAAAAGATTCCATTCTTTTTCAGATCTAATATATCTGTTTTTTACTCTCGTCTATAAAGTACAGAGTCTCGTAATCTTTAAAAAATTCACTGAAAAACTTATAAGTTTACCCAGTTAAATCCCGTTTTTCTTTCCTTTCTAATATGTTTTGACGTCCATCGATTGGTTTTTTCAAGTAATGTGGAATTTTTCATTATGTTCGAAAGTATTTAACCAAGTTTTACCAAGATCAGTTAAATCCCTATTCTTTAAGTTTTATTCTTCTTACTCTCCATGAGGACAGACTCATACTTGAACACTCCCTTTGTAGATAGGAAGGGTATGACAGCAAACCATGTTGATAGACTTTACGTCAAGACACGAACACTTGATATCGTGATTAAGTAAGATGTACGACCGAAAGAAATAACAGGGACTTTTATAGTTGAGGAACACGGAGTCCCGTCAATGGAGACGAGTCTTACCAAAGGGAGGTCAAAAACAGTTCGACCGAGGAAGAGTAAGAAGTGTAACGTCAAATGTCCAATGGAGACCGAGGATGAGGTTCGGGACGAAAAGAATCGGATAAGGGGAGAAAGTAAAGGAAGTCTCGCGAATAGTGTTAGACGATAGTAGAACACACAAACATATAATACAAAGGAGTCGATCTTCCATTCGGAATACTCCAGTCCCGACAATCTTCAAAAAAAAAAAAAAAATTAATTAATTTAAAGTTAACCTTCTATCAATGAAATGTTGTAACGCCACAAAAAACGGTATGTAGTTGTACTTAGTCGGTATCCATATGTACACATGGGGGTAGGACTTGGAGGAGGGTGGAGGGAGGGGTGTGGTAGGGAGACACAACAGGGTCTCGTGACCGAAACTCTCGGGACGAAGTACATAGTTTGAACTTGACTAGTAGATAAAATGTATACTATTATATGTACAAAGTTACGATAATAGAGTATAGTAGGGTGGGAGCAGAAGGGGATGTATCAGGTTTTCAGACAGGAAATGTAGACGCAGAGGAAACGACGAGACGTACATCCTAACAACTATGGTAAAAAGATTAAGGTATATATACGTAATCTAATGTTATAAATAGAAAGAGAAAGACTGAGTAAAGTGAGACATATTATTCGAAGTATAAGTAGGTGGGGTAATCTTGACTGAGTTTACGTGAGGAAGAATATCGACTCATTATAAGGTAATACATATACATGATGTTGAAGGAATAGGTAAGTAGACAGCTACCTATAGATCCAACGAAGGCACAGGTCGATAACATTTATCACGAAGTTACTTGTAACCCTGCACTCACAGAGAAATTTAAGACCAAGGAGCCCCATATACTGGTCAGTGTTTGTATCAGGGACATAGATTGTGTCACAGACAGTATTGTGTATATAAAAACTTCACTTACTTACTCACTTATTCACTAAATTTTACGAATAAAACACATTTCACTTTAAGAGGAGAAATTTCACAGTAGCGAAAACTATATAAAAAAATTAAAAATAAAAAATTAGAATATTAAAAGATTCTTTAGTAAATTACCCGATTGTACTTGTGTGTATGTGTGTACGTGTCTCTGTTTCTTTCATTAGAACGGAGAAGATAAGGAATACCTCTTAGAACTACCCTTACCTGTTTATATGTACGTAATTCAAAGGTGTAGACCGGAACTCATGAAACGAACAGTCAAAAAGATCTTGTGAATAAGTTTAGTCGAACTGTAATCGTTGTAGGTTTCTGGTAGACCTACGGATTCCCGTATCATGGGTCACACGACGACGTCTAGTTCGAGATGAAGTACCGTCGGATAAATTTTACGTTGTGGATCTTACGGATCCTTTAGATGAAGGGAACTTTTTAGGAGGTAGTTAACCTTATCTGTGGGCTAATGACACCAACGGTCTTTCGTACGTAGTAGGTCACCGTCTTTCTTGAAGCATTTCTTTATCAGGAAAGTCAAATGTCGTTCATTAATTGATTGATTTTGTCATTGATTTACTTATTTGACCTATCTATTTCATCTTATTTTTATTAAGATCATGAAGTCTTAGTTTAGGTCTTTAGATTTATATACACTGAACGTCTTAGACCTCCAAAGCTAACAAGTCACTTAAGGTTAAACGACACGAGGAATCCTACCTTGACGAAACTAATAAATATTTCTCGTTGTAACGTGAAGAAGGTCCTATGACGAATGATGTCTGTTGAGTGTCTTGAAAAGTCGAGTGGTCGTCACAGTAGAGTTCCGAGTAGAATATCTGTACTTGTGACTCCTTCTTTATACGGAGTTTTCCTAGAGGAACATATTAAAGAAGTCATTGGTCTCTGATCTTTACAAAGACACCCAAGGAAACAAGACATTTGACGTCAGGGTACGACGTAAACCTCCACAGAGTCAAAGAATTGCTTCACGTCGGTCACACAGTGTGACTCGTGTCCCGGTTCAGTCCTAAAATCCGGGACGAAGACCCCACAATCGTTGACTAATAGACTTTTACCTAGTAATTCACAGTCGACTTTTATTATACGTTGAATAATCGTTACAGGAAACTATTTCTTTACTATCGTGGTTAGACGACTTCAGGTTGGTGAAGTCCTTTCTGTAATCTTTTACAGAATACCACTCTTACCTTATATCTTATCCTAAGTCTTTTCCCTTCTTAGCCTACATTGTTTCTCTCATATTCTGAAGTCACAAAATAATCGAGGAGAAAAGGTGAAGTGTAGATAGTTAAAAAGTAAGGTTTATGAAAACAGGACTTAGGTTTAAGGATTCAGATACTTTTTACTCCCATGGTAAAAGAATTTAAACTCAGTTAAGTAACAATTACTCAGTAGACCGTTGATAGGAGATTTCTACTCTTAATGTCTTTATAGACGGTTGTGATTTGGTCTATCCACTCCTCATTTTTAAAGACGGTAACGAAAATAAAACAACTATGAACCGAGACGACAGGTAAAGTCTTTTAGTGAACTTCGAAAGAGTCTTTCAGTCCTCCGTTCGTTTGGACCCACTCACTACTTTATTTGGGTCATTCGTTGTCCCAAAGTTCTTCTCAGGTGGTAATTTTTATTGAAAGAAAAGAAAAAAAAATAATTTGAGGTCAAATAGGTAGAAAGTCAACTCTAAATCCCCACCTTTTTATAAAGTGAATGAAAAATGGAGTCTATTTAGTACAGGATATCTCGTACTTCCTTTTTCATTAGTTCCACAGTACATCATTTATGTGTACATTGACTATTCTGGTCACTCCAAAACAAGAGAGATCATTCTTAAGAACCTCTTCCTTTACCGTTGGGTGAGGTCATAAAAAAGAACCTCTTGAGGTACTTCTCCCCTCTGACCACCCGATGTCAAGTACCCCAACGTGTCTCAACCTGTACTGACTTCGCTGAATCGTGTGATTCTTAAGATCTCCATTACCGAAACGTAGTCACACCATGTCACGAACTGAAACCTGGATAAGGTCTTGCAATGATTCTACAGTTTACGGTGATCTCCGTTACGGGACCGTGACCTCTGGATTGAAAAATTTTAATGAAGGTTTACTAAGGAAGACTTACGTTTGGTTTATTATGTTCGTTTTCCCTCGTCGTATTTGACGAAGTCAGGGGATACTCGTAGTGAAAGTAGGAAAACTTTTCAAAGTGTGTATTTTATATTTTGTTTTAAATTTTTAAACCACTTTAGTAACATGTGAATAGGGTCATCGTCTATTTTGGGACCAGGGTCTCTTTACAAAATGGAGATTTATAAGTATATGAAATGCGGGTTACTCCTCAGTCACAACCGTACTCCTATTTCTCGAGTATGTGTACTTCACTTTATTTACTCCCATTTTTTATACTATCTGTGAGAACATGATTGATGTTCTACTACAGAAGTCCCTGTTAAAGACATGACGGTCAAAACCTTATAATTACTACTCTAATTAAAAGGAGAGAGACAAGAGAGAGAAGTGGGATGGTCGTGTGTGTGTGTGTGTGTGTGTGTGTGTGTGTGTGTGTGTATGTGTGTGTGCGTGTGTGTGTTCCCTTATACGAAAAACATTTCCACTTCCGTCGAAGTGGTAAGAAAAAAACCAAGGTCATTCTCTTAAAAGAGAGGTTTTTTTGGACCGGTGTTGATGGTCAAATCTGGAATATAGGAACGTTAAATCTTCTATTTAAACTTTTCTTTAAATAGAAAAATAGAAAGTGGTTTCTCTCAACCACGATTACCTTATAACGACGTGGAAGGTCTCTCTTCACCTTTCGGAAATTCATTAGTCGTCCTCCGTCACAGAAGAACAGGATAATGGTATTTCGCTCTCTACTTAAAAGATTGAAACCAAGTGACAACACATCAGATGATAAATCTGGTACTGTTTCTCTTAGTATTTTTTAGAGAGAAGAGATTATTACTCCTTGTATTACTCTCACCACTACTACTACTACTACTGTCACTTCGGTAGTCTCTAGTTTTCATAAGTTTGGTGGTGTACCCGTCATAATAATAAATTTGTTACGTCCACCATCCCGTCCTTGTGTATATCGAATAAATAATAGATTGGAGAAGGCAAAGAATACTTTTAGACGAAGGTGACCAAGAATTTAGGAAAGAACCCTAAATTCTATTAACGAGAAAAGATTTTGAAAGAATGGACACGGTCTACGACGGAGACCCGAACACCAGATTGTTGCGAGTACGGTACTGGACAGTGTGAGAATCGGAGGAGGAGACGGGTAAACAGGAGTAGTCTGACTACTACGATCTATGAAAACGAACATCACTGTACTCTAAGACGAAACTCTTTGGCACAAGTTCTATGTTATTACAGTTGTAGTAAGTATGCCAGTTTCCAAAGGGAATACAGTACAACACGTATGTCTTGTCACAAAGAAAAAGGGGGACATCAACGTACGTACGGTAAAGTCATCGTAAAGTCCAAGTGTTTTGTGGAAGAATCCTTACAATACAGATGTAGGAATCTCGGGTCTCGAAATGTTAGTTAACGGTAACACCTTTTTGAATATGACACTGTAAGGTTCATTCAGTCAATTGACACAAGACTGAAAAGACGATGGGGTAGATGTTTGGTACCCCAAATATGTACAGTGGAGTCCTTCCATAATACTCTCAATTACTTGGTCTCTAACATTCTCCTTAAATCCGACAACCTACTTTCCACGACGAATTCATATCTCGTAAAGTCAAAATACGCCGAACTAAGAAGTCCCGGTTTCGTTGTATAGTCTTTCAGTTCCTTGACGATAATTTCCCGTCTCCCGTGGAAGTCATGTAAGAGTTACATTCCACTTTTATGACAGAGGTTTTCCTCACCAAACCTCAAAATATTGATTGACAAGTCGTCACCGAGGAAAGGAACGACATCGACGGTGTACGGGACGTACTATTTTAATCAGAGTAAAAACGGGTTAAACAGGAACCGAGGGAACTGTGTTGTACGTAAAGGAGTTTTAGGGAAGATCTACCTTACTTGATACCATGTATTTATATTCCACATGTTTATATAGTCGATTTTACCTACTATTCTCTTGTTTGGACGTGCCGTTCGTCACGGAGACCGTCCAAAAATCGACAAGGAAAACTCTATGTTTTCGTTCTCCTGTAGACGTTGATTTTACGTAATTTTTCAAAACAATGGTGTTGTCACTCTCTTCCATGTTTACCACGTTTGCATTATACGATGGAGGTTCATCGCAAATACTATACACAACGTGTCTTTTTTGTGAGTTTAATACTCTGGAAAGATTTCCAGAGATTGTAAAACTTTTAATAAGTCCCGGCCAAGATAAACTAAACCCAAGTGAAAAGTGACTAGACTAAGGGGATCACTGGCGTAATTTAGAGTAGATGAAGGGACTATCGAGTCGACCATTTTTTTAAGTGGACGTCACGTCCTCTGGGGCCAAACAAAGGACCTAACCCTTCTAAGGGACGTCTTCCCTATCCGATGGGAGAGGTCATAAGAACCCGAAGCGACCACCGAGTCAACCATCTTTTAGACGGACGTTACACCCTCTGGACCCAAGCTCGGGACCCAAGCTAGGGACCAAACCCTTTTAGGGGACCTCTTCCCTTACTGTTGGGTGGGGTCATCAGAACGGACCTCTTAGGGTACCTGTCTCCTTAGAGTGTCCGTCGTCAGGTACCCCAGTGGTTCTCAGTCTGTACTGACTCGTTGATTCGTGTCTCGAAACTAAAGTTGGAGCAGACAGAGAATGACCGACGATGGTTATTAAGAAGGGGTTTCCGAAGACGACTTTATGAATCTCAAGTGTCTAAAACCCCTGTAAAGAAATAATTGTAAATTTAATCATACAAAGTTTATATAAGAACGGACAGTAGTAACTTCTTTTTAAGTGTAAATATTACTCTAATCGACATTCCCTAAATCTTATGTGAAGCAAAACAAACATTAAAGACGTCTGTGAGAAGTGAAAGGTATTATTTCGACCAAAAGGATTGTCCCCTTTTCTGGTATTTATAATTGTTCAAGTGTCTTTTTTTATATAAAAAAAGACTTATTACTTTCTTTTTAGTTGTCAGACTTTTGTCTCTTTCGACCCTTAGCACAAAGTAAAAAGGGGGAGACACGTATGGGGAACGTAAGAAAGGAAATGAATCAGAATGGGAGGAACATTCACATTCATTTCGCCTTTATTTTCTGATGAACGAAAAGGGGGGTGAGTCTCTATGGGATTCCGAATGTTCTACTATGAAAGAGGTAATGTCGGTCAACGACATTTAGTCGACACACTTATTCTTGTGGACTTAGGAAGATCTGAACGTACAAAAGATGCAAAATATTCGACTTTTCGTACTCGAGAACCCCATAATCCCCGACAAACTTGTAATTTTCTGAAGACGGACCACGACACTTATGTCGATGTTTTCGGGTTTTGAGTCAAAAAAAAAGAGAGGAAACAGTACCTTGACGTTAAAAGGAGTCCTCGGAAACTGTGAGATGAAATACGGGGTGAAGGAGGTGGTCACATCTCAGAGAAAGTATAAGAAAAACTTTTTTTATGAAATTACGAGTCCTAAGTAAGTGTAAAATTACCCTCCTGTTGTGTCAAACTGTACAAAAACTTCTAATTGTCATAAATGAGGGAGGGTACTATATATAAATTCGACGAAATCAACGATGGATGTAAACCAGAGACGACTTCTCTGTTCCCTCTATAGGTGTCAATACAGAGTCGAGAAGTCTACGGAGAAGACGAAACTCCCTACTAAAGTTCGATGATACCATATATACCTTACCGTCTCACTTTGGACAGAGTGTCCCGTACCCCAAATCCCTCGGACGTTTTATCGACTTACAAGTTTCCCAGTTTCTAGTTCTTTTTCTTCAAAAAAGTGAAAGGAAACGTGATCAATTAAACATCTCCATGACTAAAAAGAGAGGTCTAAATATTTCGACTCTCTGTGTAAAGTTTACCGTGTTCTCTTAGTCTTCCCTCTTTTGATAGATTTTTCCGTCTCTACACATATCTAGGATTGTCCATTAAGATCTCCCACAAAACGAAAAACAAAACAAAACGAAGAAGATACCCATAATTTCAAACCCAGACATTTCCATAAGAGACGAAAATTTCGTATTAGTTTCCGAACTATCTCAACACGGAAACGGCGAACAACGGTATGGACTTTGTAGTCGTTTCGTGACAACAAAACGTCCGTAATCAAGAAACGACGTAAATTGAGGTTAAACCTGTAGTACGGTAACCGAATATATGGAAAAGGAAATTTCACTTTGTCTTCAATATAAAAACCGTCTATTGTATATACTTTATTTACTGCCAAAAGTATCGTACTTAGATTTATCTTGAGTTCGTAGGTGCTGTCAAGTACGTTACTTTAGTCCCTGAGTAAAGGTGACCCCTAAGAATAGAAACTTGTTTCTCTTACTTTTCAAAGTCCCACCAAATGTAAAGTTTTAAATTCGAAATGCTCCTAGAATCTCCATAACTTCCAGGAAGGACTAGACCTTTATTCGAAGACTACTTTTATACTTCACCAACATTGTACGTTCTTCTGACCAAACAAATACTACGAACCTCTGTATCCGTCTTGTTACTTAATCGAAAGTTTACTTAGACAAAGAAACTGCGATGGTACTCAAATACCTGTAGTAGACCATAGGTGACTGACATAGGTTCTTTTTCCTACATTCTCGTTTACGAATTGAGGTATTAATATCACCAGTTTAAACTTTAGACGTATGTTACAAAGAAAACTCAAACTTGAATCAAAAACGAAGGAGGAGAGAGGGGACGAAGAAAGGTACGTGTAAGAGAGTAAAGGAAGTAAGAAGGGGAAAGAATAACAATATACGTGTATGAATTGAAGTAAATGTTCGAAGAGTTGAGTGGTCTCTCAAAAATAAAAAATTAGACTCAATCGTCTACATCCACTCGATTTCGGTAATTTACCTGTCTACTTATGTATGTCATGTAACGAGTAACAGTAGTAAGATTATTTTGAGAGTGTAAAAAGATAAAAGAAAAACATGGTGTTTCAGAGACAGTAATGTTGGGGACTCCACACGGTCGACATACAGATACGTACTCTCTGTTACCACTTGTGTTGAACAAAATCAAGAGTCAAACATTGACTTACGACGGTTATTCTAGTCAGTGTCATTAGAGAAAGGTACCCACCGTGTACCATTCGTAAGTTATTTTCCATCATCAACAAAAACAGTAACACCAACTAAAATACCAGTAATAAAAATAAGTGTAAGTGTATGGTGGAAAATAAAAATATCTTTCTTTTTACGTAAAAATAACTTCATATTAACTAAATGTTATAATACAATTAAAGATCACATGTCGTTTGACTAAATCAATATATATACGTAAATGTATATATATAATAAAAAGTATAAGATAAGACAATATCCAATAATGGATAACCCGAAGGGACCACTGAGTCTCCAATTTTCGCAGAGGGAGGTTACACCCTTTGGGCGTAAGCTAGGGACTCAACCCTTCTAGAGGACCTCTTCCTTTACCATTGGGTGAGGTCATCAGAACGGACCTCTTAGGGTACCTACCTCTTCGGACCATCCGATGTCAGGTGTCCCAGCGTTTCTCAGCCTGTGCTGACTCGTTGAAGTGAGAGTGAAAGTATCCAATAATGTTTTATGACTCACGATAAGGGACACGTTGTTATCTGGAACGACAAATAGATAAAATAAAATAAAATAAGTATATATGATTTTTATAAACATAGACGATTAGGATTTGAGGAGTAAATAGGGAACGAGGGAAGGGGAAACCATTTACATTCAAACGAAAGATCCAAACACTCAGACAAAGACAAAACATTTGTTCAAGTAAGTATAGTAGAAAAATCTAAGGTTCGTTCACTATAGTATATCACAAACAATTTTTTGAATAAAAAATATCTATATGTTCATACAATGTATTTTAATGAAAGAAGGGTTGGTAAACGTTACAAAAGAGTGTCAAGAAATAATTACTTCAAGGACTTTCGGAGACACGTGTCGTACAAAATAGGAAGAGGTAGAAAGGTAAAGGAGAGACCGGTAGGATAAAAGAGTGTGACCGGAGTAGTACAGTCTCTATTCTACCTTTCAGGTCTACTATTTATTTATTTGTACAGGATTCAGAAGTGTCAATTTCGTACACAAGATAAAGAATAGTTTTAAAATTACTTTACTCATTTTTATAACGGTTTGAGAAACTACATATGGAAAATTTTAACTTATAATTTAAATCGTTATTCAGTAAGACTATTATTTTATGATAATTTCATACCACTCTAAACGAAACCTAAAGATACTTTTTAGAATAATTAAACGTCTTATACAACTTGTTACAATGAGTTATCTCGGTCTTTTAATCCCAGGGTTGGTCTTTTTCATTTTAGTGAAACTACAAGTGTACTTAAGTATGATTATTCACTTAAATAATAAGTACAAAGAAACAAAGGTTGGTGACAATTTTTACACTATTCTTTAGGTATTCCCGAAGATGTCTTAATATGTAGATGTATACTTATGTTGTAAAAAAAAAATCGATTTTGTAGTAGGACTTAAATCAGTACCACAAAGACTTTATCTCCTTTACATAGTACTAATGGATTTATGATCTAGACGTGATTCACTAATCTCTTTCACAGTGTCTCCTTTAAAGGTGAACACAGATTGATACTCGTAACCATAAAAAGGGACTCTTGATTAGAGTCTTTTGTAAAAAAAAAAAGGTTCTAACTAAAAACCTATACAAAAAATATAGTACTTTTCACTTCATAATCTAATTGACATCTTTTATTAGTTGCCTAAACTAACTTGAATTTCATCCTTCCGAAAACAGTACATAAATGATCCGAATCTACTCCCACTCCCACTTCAGCGAGTCAGCACAGGCTAAGAAACACTGGGGTACCACACATCGGATGGTCGGAAAAGGTAGGTACCCTAAGAGGTCCGTTCTTATTACCTCACCCAATGGTAAAGGAAGAGGTCCCCTAGAAGGGCTGGGTCCCTAACTTAGGCCCAGAGGGTGTAACCTCCGTCTGCGAAATTGGAGACTCGGTGGTCCCTTCGGGAAATGATCCGTATTGTCATCATATCAGTTCCGATACCAAAAAGGTCATCAGTACATACCTACACTCTCAACCTGACACTTCTTTCGACTCGCGACTTCTTAACTACGAAAACTTGACACCACAACCTCTTCTGAGAACTCTCAGGGAACCTGACGTTCCTCTAGGTTAGTCAGGTAAGACTTCTTCTAGTCGGGACCCTAAAGAAACCTTCTTTACTACGATTTCGACTTTGAGGTCATGAAACCGGTGGAGTACGTTTCTCAAATGAGTAACCTTCTCTGAGACTACGACCCGCCCTAACCCCCGTCCTCCTTTTCCCCTACTGTCTTCTATTCTACCGACCTACTGTAGTGGCTGAGCTACCTACACTCAAACTCACTTGAGGTCCTCAACCACTATCTGTCCCTCCGGACCGTACGACGTTAAGTACCCCAGCGTTTCTCAGCCTGTGCTGACTCGCTGACTTGACTTGACTTGACTTGTCATCAATACCGATGAACTGTTTAGATGAACAACATACACCAGACCCAATATGATCCACCGATGTGTTAGATTTGAAATCTTTTGGGTTCCGAAAGACGAAAAGGTATCCGGGAAATGGAGAGGTTTTATTTTGTTTCGACATCTTGGTCCTCCACACTGAAAGTTACCTACCTTATTTTCTAAAATTTATCTTGAATTCATCTCGGTAGTTAGCGAACCGAGAACGATAATTTAAAGAGACTTAACCGGAGAAGAAAGAAGGGAGCGTACTCTTTGACTATATTGTTCTACTCGGGTATTTCTTTTATATGAGAGGAATGAAGGTCAGGAATCTCATTTGTCTAGGTCCTTTCCGGTTCTTTTTTTATTTTGTCCCTCAGTGACCTAAATGAAAATGTGACTGAAAATGGTTACGAATAATAGATGACTGAGACACGATTGGTGAGATCTGTGACCTTGTGTCGTCACTTGTTCTTGTCACGGGGACGGAAGGACTTCGAACTTCATATGCATCCCCTATCCGTTCAGTTTTCAAAGATTAAATTAGGACTTTAATGTTCTCCTTTTTTTTCTCAAGGATACGGGTGTAAATTAGAATGAGTTTCAAAATTCGGTGTAAAAGTCTATCATTATTCGTAAATAAAAGGATATAAAAAGAGAACCATGATGTGACGACATTTCCTGTTCGATCTATAGAGGTATGGAGCCGGTGACCACTCTTTAAACTCCTAGAATGAAAAAAGAGGGAGTTATAACATTGATAGTGACACTGAAGCCCTGGATGACTCTTACCTTTCTTTTTTTTATTTTTCCGTTCAGAAAAGTACAATTACTCCTACATGTCTTCTCGTCACTAGTTTATCCTTGTGACTTAGAAAATAATATGTTCCCCGAAGAGAAACAGGACGAACACGGGATATAATAAGAGGGTTAGTCCTATAATATCTAGGGGACCTCTTCTATTACCGATGGTTGAGGTCGTAAGAACGAACCTCTTAAGGTACCTGTCTCCTCAGACCGTCCGATATCAGGTAGCTCAGTGTTTCTCCGTCTATACTGACTCGCTGATTTTGAAGAAACGGAGAAAAAAAATTAATAAAAAACAAAATGAAATGTTATGACATAACCGAAACGGTATGTAACTGTACTTAGGTGGTGCCCACATGTACTCAAGGGTTAGAACTTGGGGGGAGGGTGGAGAGAGGGGTATAGTAGAGAGACCCAGTAGGGTCACGTGGTCGGGGTTCGTAGGACATAGGACATAGTTTGGATCTGACCGCTAAGTAATGAGTGTACTATCATATGTACAAAGTTACGGTAAGAGGGTTTAGTAGGGTGGGAGAGGGAGTGGGTGTCTCAGGTTTTCATACAAGATATGTAGACACAGAGAAAACGACAGAGCGTATGTCCCAGTAGTAACGGTAGAAAGATTTAAGGTATATATACACAATCATATGACATAACCACAAAAAGAAAGACCGAATGAAGTGAGACATATTAGCTGAGGTCAAAGTAGGTGGAGTAATCTTGCCTAAGTTTACATAAGAAAAATTACCGACTCATTATGAGGTATCAGATATACATGGTGTCGAAAGAACAGGTAAGTAGACGACTACCTGTATATCCAACGAAGGTACAAGACCGATAATATTTGTCACGACACTACTTGTAACCCCATGTGCACGGAGAAAGTTAAGACCAAAGGAGTCACACATACGGGTCCTCACCCTAACGACCCAGTATTCCGTCAAGGTAAAGGTCAAAAAATTCCTTAGAGGTGTGACAAGAGGTATCACCGACATGATCAAACGTAAAGGTGGTTGTCTCATTCTCCCAAGGGAAAAGAGGTGTGGGAGAAGTCGCAAATAACAAACATCTGAAAACCTAGCGTCGGCAAGACTAACCACACTTTACCATAGAGTAACACCAGAACTAAACGTAAAGAAACTATTACTCACTACAACTCGTAGAAAAGTACAGAAACAATCGGTAAACATTCAGAAGAAACCTCTTTACGGATAAATCAATAAACCGGGTAAAAAACTAACCCAGTATATAAAAAGACCTTAACTCGACGTATTCAACGAACATATAAAAACTCTAATCAACAAACAGTCAACGAAGTAAACGATAATAAAAGAGGGTAAGTCTTCCGACAGAAAAGTGGAACGAATCAAAGGAAACAACACGTCTTCGAAAATTAAAATTAATCTAGGGTAAACAAATAAAAACGAAAATAAAGGTCATAAGTTAAACATACCTTTATGTATTTTGGAGCTTATCGGTTTCGTTAGAACTCTTCCTTCTTACCTTGACCTCCTCAGTTAGACGGACTGAAGTCTGAGATGATGTTTTGGTGTCAGTAGTTTTGTCATACCATGACCGTGTTTCTGTCTTTATATCTAGTTACCTTGTTTTATCTTTCGGGTCTCTATTTAGGTGTATGGATACCTGTGGAATAGAAACTGTTTCCTCCGTTCTGATGTGTTACCTCTTTTCTGTTAGAGAAATCGTTCACCACGACCCTTTAGAACAGTTGGTGAACATTTTCTTACTTTGATCTTGTGAAAGATTGTGGTATGTGTTTTTATTTGAGTTTTATCTAATTTCTAGACTTGTATTCTGGTCTTTGATATTTTGAGGATCTCCTCTTGTATCCGTTTTGAGAGGCTGTATTTAGTGTTGTCCTAGGAGATACTAAGAAACGGAGAAACATCAACGTTTATACTCCTGTATTATAAGGGAAATGAGGGTGTGGATGATAAAAAAAAATTATAAAATATGTTTTGGAACAAAAGTTTCATGTGTTTAAAGTGATAAAAGTCAAAGGATTGTAATAAGTTTAGTTAAAAGAGTAGTCTGATTAATATACTGTGACAAAAGACCCCTTAAAACAGTAATTGTAAACGTATTTTTTCTAAGTCAAGGTAGTAATCTATTAAATGACACACCGAATTAAACCGAAACAAGGATAAACCGTACCAAATTTTTGTCACTCTTGTACCTGGAGAGAGTCAACGCTTAAATTTTTCATATTAAAAATAAACCTAAAATCATTTAGGTGGACAAACGAGTGTTTATCGACATTTTATGTTTAATTTATTTATCGGTCCTTCTAGTCAGAAGATGTACAATAGTAAACTCTACCTAATAAACTGTGGGAATAGAGGTGTACGTGGACTTCAAAGGTTACTGGAAAATAACTTAATAATCGGATGAGACACGGACATGAACAAGATTTGTAACCTCTTTTCAAATTTTATCAGATAACTTCGTCTCTGTTTGTTTGTTCAGTATTACTAATCTGTCACATCCTCGTTCTTTCCAAAAAGGTCTATTACCCACCCTTGAGAGTGTAGGTATGTACTGGTGACCTTTTTGGTATCGGAACTGATCTGCCTGGAAATAACCGTTTCATTACAGAGACGAAAAGTTATACCATATTGAAAAGAAGGTTCCTCATTCACAGAAAATTAAAGTACCGACGTCAGTGGTAGACGTCACTAAAACCTCGGGGTTTTTTATTTCAGACTGTGACAAATGTGACAAAGGGGTAGATAAAGGGTACTTCACTACCCTGGTCTACGGTACTAGAAGTAAAAGACTTACAACTCGAAATTCGTTTTAAAAAGTGAGAGGAGAAAGTGAAAGTTCTTCGAAAAATCAAGGAAAAGTACATACCTACACTCTCAACCTGACACTTCTTTCGACTCACGACTTCTTAACTACCAAAACTTGACACCACAACCTCTTCTGAGAACTCTCAGGGAACCTGACGTTCCTCTAGGTTGGTCAGGTAAGATTTTCTCTAGTCAGGACCCACAAGAAACCTTCCTTACTACGATTTCGACTTTGAGGTTATGTAACCGGTGGAGTACGTTTCTCAACTAAGTAACCTATTCTGACTACGACCCGCCCTAACCCCCGTCCTCCTTTTCCCCTCCTGTCTCCTACTCTACCGACCTACCATAGTGGCTGACCTACCTGCACTCAAACTCACTTGAGGCCCTCTACTACTACATGTCCCTCCGGACCACACGACGTTAAATACCCCAGTGTTTCTCAACCTGTGCTGACTTGCTGACTTGACTTGACTTGACTTTCCTCTTTTCCTTTAACCCTCCTAAAAGTATACTTTTATAAACCCATTGACTTATATTAATCGACTAAATGGACTATACACAATTCAAGGAGTAAGATGAGGTGGGACTAGGTGTGACTGGACATTGGGAATAAATTAATCACAATTTATATATATTTTGATAATTGATTTTAAAAAGTAAAATCTTCAGGATTAAATGAGACATGAAGTCTTTTGATGTCACAGTATTCATAGTGTTCTTTACCCTTAGTTATTAGAATGTAACTTTCTTTAGAAATCTTAATTTTCTATTGTGACCTCAGGTCTCGATCATTTCCGAGGTCACGATACCAAAGTCACTGAGTAGTGGGGTAAATACGAGATGTGAATAAACACCACTTTGAAGAGAATCTTAAAGTGTCCCAAGGTAGTATCCCCTACTTCCTCCTACCCTGACACTCTACTAATAAACGATGGTTTTAGTTATCGGAAGAAATAAATTTACTACGTAAATCGTAAATTATAGTCCTTTTCTATCAAACGAGTCAAAAAAAATCTACATGTATAGTGTAGGTTCTATTTAAACTCGAGATAGATTTAGGTCTATGGTCCGTAATATGAAGAAAAATGAGTAGAGATCAAATAATTATCAGTCAGAGAACATATATGATCTGAACGTTTTTATAGACAACAAAAATTATTGAACGTTTTTCTATCGCTGGGTCTTTCATACCAAATCCTCACTTAATTGATTTTCAACACGAGATTCTCGTGTTTATATTTTCATCTAAGATTTAAACGGGGAACTTTTATACTTCCGTCGTAAAACTGATAAAGTTCTAATCATACATCCAAGTAGTGTATCATTGTTGTTTTTTTTTAGAAATATGAGGTAGGTGATCTCCCGTTAGTTATGTAATCTGTGTCTGTGTGTCTGTGGCGGGGAGGTATGTGTGTGGACTGACCCTCGGATCATTGAAATACCCTTAGTCCATCTGTACTTCTCTTCTCTCCATACACACTTTAGTAGAGTCGTTTTTATTGGGACATCAAAGAAAACCTGAAGGAAGTACCTATCACCTGAACCTTTTCGGTTGATTTTCCACTCAATCTACAGAGGAAAACCATAATTTCAATACAGAAAAGGTCTCTGAATTTTATCGAGTGTTCATTTATTCGTAAAGGAACACTTATTTCTTCGTAAATGGTCTCCATTTACTCTAAAGTGAGATTTGCTTCTTCGTAAGCTCAAACAGTGTCTCAAGTGATATAGACGATGAAGACGGTCCTATGTCAGAATAATGTATATGTCTATGTTCGTAACATACAAATATCACGAACAGTTCGGTAGAGCCAGTAATCTGAAAACGAGAAGACTACTGTAAAAGATAATATTTTAGGGAAATCGAAAACGATTACGATTGTAGTATTTATGTTTTTATCAATTCTTTCTATTAAAATTGTGAAATAATAATTATTTTATAACTTTCTCAGACCTTAGTCTTTTATGTGTGTGTGTGTGTGTGTGTGTGTGTGTATACTGGATGAATGTCTCTCGTGAGTGTAGTTTGTACCTGTAAATAAGACCTCCGAAGTCATAAACCCCCTTAGAAAATAACTAAGTAACATCTCTACTCCAGGGTTAAAGTGAGTAATAAGAAGACACTTACCCATGTCATTATAGAGGGGTAGAGTACGTGTCCAAAAATCCTTCAAGAGTGTGTGTTTTTTTTATATATAAACTCTAAGAATCCTTATGGTTCCTTTATATAAGGAAGTTTCAACCGAGACTTTGGTGTGCACGTGTACCCTAAAATTTTTTAGTAAATATATAATATTTAAACATCTATACAAGGAGATATTTGTTCCCCATGGGAATTTATCATTTTAGAAAGAATCTTTAAACCGTTTTAAAAATTTACATATGTAAGTTTTATACAATCTAAAACAATTTTTACTTTTAATTAGTATTAAGAATTTGATGAAACGTTTTATTACTATGATCTTAGATCTTGTTAACGAAACACTCTGACCAAGAATTACAAAAGAAGTAATTTACTATCCCAAGTAAGTCGTACTCGAACAAGTGTGAAGGAATTCCTGGAACCCTGAGGAATTAACCTCTTACCGACGATTTTAATTACGTCACTGGAATAAAGGGTCAAAGGTAACTATATTATACTTAAAGATTCAAAATCGAAAGGAGAACCTCTTCCGTTACCGTGGGGTGAGGTCATAAGAACGGACCTCTTAGGGTCCTTGCCCCCTCGGACCATCTGACGGCAGATACCCCAGCGTGTCTCAGCCTGTGCTGACTTCGCTGAATCGTCGTCGTCGTCGTCGTCGTCGTCGAAAGCAGATCAGAATAGATTATAGATCTTGATATTCGTGTAGGATTACGTAGGTCAAATGTGGGTAAGGATTGAAGGAGTCACGAAGATTAATTCCATTACAAAGATTAAAATAAAGATTCTATTTACTTATTTAAAAACCGTGAAAGTGATAGTGAACATGTATTACTGGGGAAAGATCTATCAAAATCTGAGAGTCGAATTGTATTTCCAATGTTGTTCCCTCTTTATCCATAAACACAATGTCACTTTATTCGTCACCAGAACTTTAGTCTGTTTTCTCAAACCGGGAACCACAGTGTCAAATGATTTACTCACTGTAACCCGTGCACAAATTGGAACAGTACCGAGAACAAGGGACAAGTTTTTACTCCTATTATCGTGGATGGAGAAGAAGTGTAACATCCCTAATTTTTGTATGTATATGTTAATCACGACCCAAGAAAGAGAAACGATTTGGGTGTACATATTCATGGAGTCATTTCTGATAAAAAAAAAATTGGAGAGTCAGGAAAGGATAGAGGTGTAAGTGACAGAGTATTTTGGAATCCGTTTTAAAATTTAACGAAATATAGAAAAGACAAGAAATCCTGATCTTTTGTCTTGTAATAACTGACAATCTCTTTTTATTTAATCGTGTTGTCCGGTTTAGGTAGAAAATTTTAAAAAAAGAGTACTATTAATTCGAATTAAGATATTCGAAATAATTCACAGATACTATATGTTTGTGTGACACGACCCGAGTCCTTTTTTTCTTTAATAAAGGAACAATGATGTCCTCGAGTACTAGAGTACTCCTTCTGACTGTAAGCACAGTACTGAGCTAGTCCCATCCGCCCTCCTTCGTAATAGTGCACCCACATTTATTTCACAAATACCCCATATACAGAAGTAGGTCAAACTTAAAAATTACCGTTTTTAAACCTCCTCTCAATCTTCGGTCCGAAAGAAGACTTAGTATCTGTGTCTTTAATCCATTGTCATCAATCTGTTTACATTCAAACGTAGTCGAAGAAAAATTAGAGACTCAATAGCAGATCGATTTGGCAGATATTTCCTCTTGTAAAAATCACAGTACGTGTCAGGGTAGTTAAACTCATGTTATAACAAAAGGATGATATAAGAGGAGACAAATTTCAGTGTATCGGAAAAAGAGTCATCTGTAGAGACGAATACAGACGAGAACCTCGAGTCTTGTGAGAATGTCACTTACCTATGACATCATATAAGGACTAACAGGAATATCAGTGGTTAGGGATTACGTCTTTTGATCACTATTGGAATCCCTATGGAGCCCTTCTGTGAGTAGTTTAGACTTGTCATTAGGTCTCTAGTCCTCACCCACCGTAAATCCGACAATTACAATAGTCGATGAATACGACGTAACCGTCGAAGGTCTTAACGGAACATGAGGTCCGAAAGTCTCTCGTCTCGATTACAAAAACGTAAGTGTCGAGAAAGGTACGCTAGGATCTTTTATCACATGTGATTTAAGATACATAACGTGTCGTTTACGTCAAATATGATGTCTATTCCTTTCTTAATTTAAGTCCAGAAAACACATAAAGGGGTGATGGAAGTACATAACGACTAGGTGATACTCAAAAAGAGTCGTCCTTCCCATGAATCTTTAAAACAAAATGAAACCGAAACTAAAGGGAGATCCTTAAATAAAACTAGTATTTTTAAGAAAATACATATTATGAAGTGTAAATTTCAACAACCTGATGATATGTACCTTGTATTTATCAGGAAAAAAGAATTGAATTCTTTAACAACTCTTTTGCACATACAAGTACACATTCATATATGCACAAAGGTATACATGACTTTTTTAACAAAAACAAAAAAAAGTACAGTCTCTATAAAAATAAAGTTCCATCATCCATGTTCAGAGGAGTCTCCTCCACTGTCCTTATTACCGGTCTCAATAGGAGTACTGACCGATATCCGATATATTCGAAATCAAAAGATTAGACGGTTATTATTAAAAACCGGATCCATGGAGTAGTCATACAGTACTTCTAGTTGGTTTACAAATACTTTTGTAAACCTTTTATATTTCGAGACGTTTTTTGCTGGTTCGTCTTTTCCTTGAAAACACGTTCCTTTAATATAAAAGGGTGAGACTTGTCACTGGTACATTTCATTCATAATCACAGAAATAAATGTTACTCCTTTACTTTCAAAATGAGTATATTCAAGTACGTCGATCATTCACTTTCTCAACCCGAAGTTGGGGTCTATCTCGACTAAAGTTTCGATCGATTATGACTGAGGGTCTTGGTTTTTAAAATTGACAAATGCTTTTCACTTTATTCTCGATAAAAGAGTGACTGGTAATGATTTGAGACTAAGGAGACCAAAGAGTACCGTATACCGTCCTCCGTTCCCTAACAACCAATAGATTAGTCGACTTACTCTTAAATCGAAGTCTCTCATGACACCAATACTTTACAAATGTTTTAATTCTAATTTTACACGTCTAATTTCACTCCATACCGTTACAGTATCACGGGACGTACAGAAGAAAACGTCTTCCTACCATTTTATATCGATAGTCATATAGTCGTATAGATGGTGTTTTTGGAAAAGAAGAGAAAAATTTCAGAAACACGTGTGTGTTCGTCTGTGTGGTTATAGTTTAAAAAATTGTACCGACTACACGTTTTACCAGCTACGTTATTTCTTATTTTTGTCCGAAAAATATATTGAGTAGAAAGAACTATAATTCAGGTGATTAATCTTCTTACAAAAATTTCTTGTCACACAGTGTAGATGTCATAGAATCGTTATGATTTTGTGTCTCTGATACACAAGAGTTGTGATCATTCAATGTAAGTCTTACTATAAGATTTATATACGTACAACGATTACTCATCCTATCATCCTTTCATTCTCTACTTCTTAAATTTTTCGTTTGTCTTTTTTTTTTTTAAGAATAATAGGACTTGAGGTTTTCGTTCATCTTTAGACTTCAACAGTAAAGAACGTATCACTGAGTTATATATTCCTATTCTCATAATTAAGTGTCTCCAGAGGTCTAAGAACAACCTCTAAAACGGGGAAACCCGATTAACAAAGAAAAAAAAAAAAGAATTCACTCTTTATTCGTGTACGTTTCTTGTAGTAAGAATTCATAAAGTGAAGTAGTCTTAAGTTCTCGTCTAGACGTTCAAAGTAATAAGAAATTCTCATGTAATTATTTTGGTGGTGTGTAAATAAAAATTATGATACGTATACTTAATAAGACTGTCAGTCAACGTTTCGGTTGTATAGTTAGGACTTTAAATTTTACATCCTGTTTAATCATACAAAGTCGGTGGTGCCCGGTTTGACTTATTATATGGGAGACGAACTTTAGGTCTTGTTTCGATAGGATGTCCACTTTTACTATTTTAGTGATTTCACCGTTAGTCGATTCCGGATTAACCGTAGATTTATTTGTCTTACACAAAGATGTATCGTTCGCAACAAAGAGAGGTCGGGAAACTAAAGAACGAGGGAAGTGGGAGGGGTTTTCGTTCGAAAGTCGGTACGGTGAACACGTATCTCACAGGCCCAAACTTTCAGGTCTGTGTCACGAATGTTGAGTCTGTTGTGTCGTAACTGGTACTGTTAGTAAAACAGTAATTAAAGGGAGACACACACACACATCGTTTGGTATAATTTTTTAGAAACCTAGTTTCACACAACGATTGAATAACGAGGTACTTCATTGCGTGGCGTGATCCAACGTAGTCAAGAGATCCGGATTAGATCGAAAGGGGTCACCGAGACCACGGACTCCCTCTCTTTGACATAGACAAGGTAAATACTCATCTTTCTATTTACCAAAACGGGAATTATTTACATCTCCTGATCTGCTTCTCGAGTCCTGTTGGACGAAAAATGAGGGAATTCGTCGTTCTGGAAAAATTAGGAGGAGTAAGGGAGGAGATGATTAAAACGTACTTGATACGACAATCGGTGTACTCTACTACTTACAAACTTTGTCAGGTCATTCCGACTCGATTACTCTCACAACAGTAATTTTGACACACGATGTCGACTCTCCGTCTTGGGTTTGAAGATTCCTGTAAATCCAAAAATATGAAGAAAAGGGTGACGACGACTACATCGTAATGTATAAATCAGGACAAGTCGTAACTTCGAAGCAGTTGACTCTCGGTTAAAGAATAAATTATAACTACTATAAAAACTGACGGGATCCTAAAATCGGGTCAAGAGACACGATGTTCCGAGTCTCACAAGGGGTCCGTCGTCGACACACGGTTCAGATAGGTAGGGATGACACAATGCGATACTTGAGACAATTATTTGATAACTGTATATAGGAAAATGTTCAACAATGTGAATGAGTCCATCTCTTCTTATGTACCTCCCCAGTTCATAATTCGATTTGAGAAAATATAGAACTATCCCTTTTATTACACTCCGTCTCCGTCAAAGATTAGGAGACGAAATTAGTCGATCCTGTCTATTTTTTCATTATCCGATTTTAATCAACTAGTCGACATTAATATAAGTAGTTAATATACCCAAGTATGTAAAGAAAAAAAAATTAAATATTTTCCATAGGTAGTAACGTGTGGGAAACCCGTGTTAATTTCTTCAATTAATTTTCAAACCACATCATCTTCTCAACCGAAATAGATGAAGTTATTTATGAAAGACAAAGTTTAGTATGATCACTGTATCAAGTTGTACTTTACGGACGATATACCAAGGAGAGAAAAAAAGATTTAATAGATCACTCTTCCATTTAAGTGTAGACTAATGGACCGATGGGTGAAAAAGGAAACTAGAATTAAGGAGGTGTCCTTAATTCAGAGTATCTTTATTTCTTAACTTTATAAGTGGAGGGTCCAGATTCGACGATTTATTGTTATTATTATTATTTTAATTGGTAGGCATACAGAAGAAACTTCTTTACAGATAAATCAAGAAACCGGGTAAAAAACTAACCCAGTAAATAAAAAGACCTTAACTCGACGTATTCAACGAACATATAAAAACTCTAATCAACGAACAGTCAACGAAGTAACCGATAATAAAAGAGGGTAAGGCTTCCGACAGAAAAGTGGAACGAATATAAAAAGAAACAACACGTCTTCTAAAATTAAAATTAATCTAGGGCAAACAAATAAAAATGAAAATAAAGGTCTTAAGACCCCCCACCTAGTATCTCCTAGGACGACACTAAATACAACCTCTCACAAAACGGATGCAAGAGGAGATCCTCAAAATGTCAAAGACCAGAATGTAAATCTAGAAATCGTTTGTGTACTTTTCTACGAGTTGTAGTGAGTAATAGTCTCTTTACGTTTAGTTTTAGCGTTACTCCATGGTGAAGTGTGGTCAGTCTTACAGACACTACGTTTACAGTCGTTCGTTATTTACGACCTCTCCCACACCTCTTTTCCCTTGGGAGGATGTGACAACCACCCTTACGTTTGATCATGTCGGTGATACCTCTTGTCACACCTCTAAGGAATTTTTTGACCTTTACCTTGACGGAATACTGGGTCGTTAGGGTGAGGACCCGTATGTGTGACTCCTTTGGTCTTAACTTTCTCCGTGTACATGGGGTTACAAGTAGCGTTGTGACAAATATTATCGGTCCTGTACCTTCGTTGGATTCTACAGGTAGTCGTCTACTTACCTATTCTTTCGACACCATGTATATGTGTTACCTCATAATGAGTCGGTAATTTTTCTTATGTAAACTTAGTCAAGATTTCTCTACCTACTTTGACCTCAGCTAATATGTCTCACTTCATTCGGTCTTTCTTTTTATGGTTATGTCATATGATTGTGTATATATACCTTAAATCTTTCTACCGTTACTACTGGGACATACACTCTGTCGTTTTCTCTGTGTCTACACATCTCGACTGAAAACCTGAGACTCCCTCTCCCTCTCCCACCCTACTAAACCCTCTTACCGTGACTTTGTACATATGATAGTACATTGTTTGCTTATCGATCAGATACAGGCTACGTCCTACGTCCTACGAACCCCGACCACGTGACCCTACTGGGTCTCTCTACAATACCCCTCCCTCCACCCTCCCCCGAAGTATAAACCCTTACGTACATGTGGGCACCACATAAGTACAGTTACATACCGTTTTGGTTATGTCATAACATTTCGTTTTATTTCATTTTTATTTGTAAATTATTTTATTATTATTATTTAATTTAAAATTTTTATTTTATTTTTTATTTGACGTAGGATTTTTTGTTTTTGTTTTTTTTCTTAAATTTATTTCCTTAACTCACAGTGTCTTTATTTCTTAGTCTTCGGTCATAAGTTTTAATAAAAATAAAATATATTGTACTATGTAGTTGTAATTCTACTAACATCCGTTGATACATATCCTAATTAACCTTTTTTAACTCTCGATAGAATTTATCATGTTGTTGAATCTAACGAATAAGATAATAGACTTAACCATATTTCCTTTCTTCCTTTCATTTTACTATTCTTTTTCTTTTCGGTTTACGTCAAAATATAAGGTATGTTAATTAAAGTCTTCTGGAAGTATAATAGTACAGTTTCATTTAGTTACCTGAAGTCAATTACTATAATCTAGTGATATATTGACGAAACCACGGTATGTGGATTCTTAAGGGTCGAGAAAGACACAGACACAGACAGAGAGATAGAGACTTTGGTTAAATATTAAAGAGATTTAATTTGAGTCCTTTCAGAAGAAAAACAACCTATAAAAGTTCCCCACATGCTTCATTGTCTCCTTCTCCGTTTTATTTTGACTTATGACTTGATACTAAATTTAACTAATACGTCATTAGATTTAGTGAGTATTCACTCGATTATGTCGACTATTTTGACGTTTTAATCGATATCGTTGATACATGTTGAAATAAAGTGATACCTGTACAACCATAAATCCGATGTTAATACACCGGACTCAGATGTTTTGTACTTTTATACTTTACTTTATTTATGAACTTATAGTTGGTGACTTATTTTCGTCCGCTCTATTAAACCTGATCCCTGATTCCTTGAAGTGATAGATGAAATCTACATGTGTAACAAGTTTAATTGCTGTAGGTATGTTGGTTTAAATAAAAACGGGATATCAGTGTTGGAGTCATTTCTATGTTAAACAAAAATCAGGTCGAGATTCTGACAGAAAAGTTCAACGGTCAAGTATAGTTACTATTTTCATTAGTTATGGTAATTTTATAAAATTTTTGACATAAAACGGGATTATCGGTATCAGAGTCACTTCTAGACCAAAAATCAGGCCGAGAGGTTAATTGAAAGTAGAACGGTTAAAGAAAGTTCAGTACTCGTTGACGGGTACACCATTAACCACGACGCTCATAGATTGTGTCACCAATTGTGGTATACACCTACAGAAACTATTGTCAGGTAGTTCGGTAGTCTTCTTAGTTTCCCATATATCCTGTAGTCTACAATAGTCAAATCTATAAATAAAACATTTAGTCTTGAACTTGTTCATAAAGTTAGAGTCATGAGGACACTTCTAGAGAAATTTAGTAAAGTAGACAAGCCAAAGACTTTTTCCGACACCCATTAAGTTAAGTCAGTGTAGACATAAAGGAAATACTATCTCTTATTAGTAGTTGTTTTGTTTTCATTGATGATGGAGGTGTTGTTTTTAGTTAGTTATCTTTAGATATAGAACCTAAAAGTTTTACGTATCGATAAGGTGTTAGATAAATACAGTGGACAAAATCGATTATGGTTAGACTGTAGCTTAATGATTGACTATTTAGTCAAGATGACTCGTTAGTAAGTAGAGTCATGTTATTAAATCATATTATGAACTACTTACTTTACTGGTCATTTAAGGTCAGTTATAAATTAGTGAAGTTATCATGGTATATATATATATATGTGTGTGTGAAGTCATCGTGATGTATCTATATCTACGACGACGACGACGACGACGACGACGATTCAGCGAAATCAGCACAGGCTGAGACACGTTGGGGTATCTACCGTCGGGTGGTCCGAGGGGGCAAGGACCCTAAGAGGTCCGTTCTTGTGACCTCACCCAACGGTAAAGGAAGAGGTTACGTACTGTCACTTTTCACTTTCACTTCAGGGAGTCAGCACAGACTGAGAAGTGCTGGGGTACCTGACGTCGGGTGGTCCGAGGAAGTAGGTACCCTAAAAGGTCCGTTCTCATGACCTCACCCCACGGTAACGGAAGAGGCATCTATATCTATCTATATAAGATTTACAAAAAGAATTCGAGATTAGTATTCCCTTTCGTCTTTATATTAATCAGAAAATCATAAATATTGATGTAATCTGTGATTGACTCTACTTTAGGTCTCACTAGTTACACTGACATAAAATCAAATTGCTCTTTGACCAGTGACTAGTGTTTATAGTCATTACGTGGTGACGGTCATTTCTTGTTTAATTTTCTTGTATTTTGAATATATATTCTTCTGTTACTAGTCAAAAGAATTAATAATGTATGTATTGTATGAATATATATATATATATATATACTAAAAGTAACACAAGTTAAATCGTGAAAGAATATTTTAGGGTGTTTATTAAATTATAAGTTTTATATTTCCTAAAACTTCTAGGGGACCTCTTCCTTTACCGTTAGGTGAGGTCGTGAGAACGGACCTTTTAGGGTACCTGCCTCCTCGGACTACCCGATGTCAGGTACCCCAACGTTTCTCAGTCTGTGATGACTCGTTGAAGTGAAAGTGAAAGTTTCCTATTCTATTGAATAGGAAATCTATTCCTATACACATTGAAGTTCCGGAACGTAGAGTAATTTTACCTTTTTACGAAGTTTGTGTATCTAAGGGTAGAAGAACCTTTCTATATTCTATTGGTGTATTGGAATCTTGTATCCGAATAACTTATTACATATTATTCTAGTCCGTTTATACCTCCAGTTTCGAATACTTCAATCGATGACGTGAATCTAGTGTCATCGTCACTGAGTTCGTGTCGATGTATAAAGGGTTTGTTAGGGTAAGGTATACAATAGTTCACTGAAACGAAACGAACTGGTTTAATGATACGACCTGATATATTGTAAGGTACGGAGAATACACATAAGTTTTATGACCACCACCACGATCACTATCATCACACTATTAAATTATTAAATTAATTTGTAAGTCTTTTACTTCTAGTACCGTAGACCAGGGTAGTGAAGTACCCTTCATCTACCCCTTTGTCACCTTTGTCACAGTCTGAAGTAAAACCCCCCGAGGTTTTAGTGATGTCTACCACTGACGTTGGTACTATAATTTCCTACGAATGAGGAACCTTCTTTTCAATACTGGTTGGATCTACCGTATAACTTTTCGTCTCTGTAATGAAACGGTTGTTTCTAGGCAGATTAGTTCCGATACCAAAAAGGTCACCAGTACATACCTACACTCTCAACCTGACACTTCTTTTGATTCGTGACTTCTTAACTACAAAAACTTGACACCACAACCTCTTCTGAGAACTCTCAGGGAACCTAACGTTCCTCTAGGTTCGTCAGGTAAGATTTCTTCTAGTCGGGACCCACAAGGAACCTTCCTTACTACGATTTCGACTTTGAGTACTCTTCTCAACTGAGTAACCTTTTCTGAGACTACGACCCTCCCTAACCCCCGTCCTCTTCCCTTGCTGACTCCTACTCTACCGACCTACCGTAGTGGCTGAGCTACCTGCACTTAAACTCACTTGAGATCCTCTACCACTACCTGTCCCTCCAGACCACACGACGTTAAGTACCCCGGAGTCTCTCAGTCCGTACTGACTCGTTGACTTGACTTGACTTAAATTATTTTTAAGTGATATTTAAGTTTACTTGTCTTTGCCACAAAAATTTAGTTGAAGGGACGTAAACAATCCTACATATGGTCGTGGATTTCGTAAACCTCACTCCATTTTTGTCTAGGATCTGTCTTGTATCTAACTAAAGGAAAAGACGTCATATGTCTTTGACAGTGGTTGTTTGTGTAACTATCGATACGGATACGGGTTTCTCGACTTGGTGTAAACAAAAGGTGATATGGAAGACAAAATAAGAGTCTTAACTAGGTAACATGGATTTTTACCATATTGATTACTTTATTTCTTTCGAATAAGATCTCGGTACGTAAAAATTTTTCTATAGGGACAGGAACCAGACATTCAGAGAAAAAAAGTAACTACTGGTCACATTTTTGTCCCGTCCTCGAATAATGGGATGAGGAAGAATGAATCCTCGTGTCTATGTGTCTTAGAGATTATCGTTAAAAAAATTCGACCTCGATGACGGAGTATAAAGAAATATCTCTTTCAGAGGGAGAGGAGGACGGTGATTGAAGATGTCAACACACGTGTATTTTCACTTTTAACTCCCCTTTTACGTTCACATGATTATTTATTAAGAAGGATTAAGAATTGTCAACTACTTAAAGGTTCACCTAAACTACACGATGTAAAGTGAATTAGCATTACCAATTTTTAAGAGGTCTGTGTACTTTTCTACGAGTTGTACCGATTAGTAGTCTCTTTACGTTTACTTTTGGTGTTACTCCATAGTAGAGTGTGGATAGTCTTACCGATAATAGTGCTTCTGGTGTTTATTGTTTACAACCGTTCTTATACCTCTTTTAACTTGTGACCCCAACATGTAACCGTGTTGGTGATACCTTTTCTTGATATCGACAAGGAAATTTTTTGAATTTTATATTGATGATATCCTAAGTGGTCAAGGTGAGGACCCATATATAGACTTCTTTTACCTTTGTGATATTTCTTCGGATACAGGGTTACAAGTGTCGTCGTAATAAATGTTAACGGTTCTATACAAGTGGTTGTGTATTTGTGTATTTCCTATATATATATATATATATATATATTATATAATATATATTATATAATATATATTATATAATATATAATATTAATATTATAATATATACATACATACACATATATATATGTATATATATGTATGTATATATATGTATGTATATATATATATATATATATATATATTATACCCGAAGGAACCATCGAGTCGACCATTTCTTAAGTGGACGTTAAGTCCTCTGGGACCAAACTAAAGACCCAGTCCTACTAGGGGACCTCTTCCCTATCCGATGGGTGAGGTCATAAGAACCACCGAGTCTGTCATTTCTGAGACGGACTTTACAACGTCTGGACCCAAGTTAGGGACCCAACCCTTCTAAGGGACCTCCTCCCGTACCGTTAGATAAGGTCATAAGAACGGACTTCTTAGGGGTATCTAAGAATACCCCACCGTTTTACAACCTGTATTTACTCGTTCATTCGTGTCAAGTCATATAACTTATACATATATATATATATATATATTATATATATATGTGCATATTTAATATATTTTATTTGATAACGAACACTTTATCCAGTCTGTCTCTTTCCTTTTATTTCACGTAGTGTAATATACATCTTAGATTTTTTTTTTCATGTTTACTTACTTATATCGTTTTGTCTTTGTATGAGTGTTTATATCTACTGTTTGATCACCGATGGTCACCACCCTCCCTCTGTCCCTTCCAGTTCTATCCCCTTGCCCTAATTCTCTATGTTTCCCGATACACATTTTATTTATTCGTTGTTCCTATATAAAATGTCGAATCCTTCATATCGATATAAATGTTTATATCGATATAGGATTATTAAAATCTCATGTCGGATATTTTTATAACTTAACAATACAATATATTTGGTTTTATCATATTATAACATTTAGTTGATATGAATATTTTTTCTTCTTAAGAAGACAATTTTTTTTTTTTGTGTGTGGATATGGACACCACCTAAGTACAACTACATACCGTTTTGGTTATGTTATAACGTTTCATTAATTGGAGGTTAATTTTATTTATTTAAATATAAAATTTTTTTGTTTGAATTCTAATGAACACTTCAGAACCGAAATCTACTACTACGATTGAAATCGAAATTAGAAAATGAATCTGTTAAATGTTGTGTAAACACCTCAAAAATAATTTTGTTAAGATTATAAAAAGATTAGTGATTAGGTAATTCTGTTTTAGGTTTATCTTTTTACCGGATTACAAGAAAAACTTACCTATTCACTTAGGATCATTCGGACTTAAAAAGATCTATAGTGATTTCAGTGTTCTCTCTCATTACTTTTATTTAGGTCGGTTTCCCCTATCAAACTCTCTCCCATATTTGACCTCCCGTGGGAGTAAGAAATATGGAAGTACTTTTATATTTATTTCTTATGAAGAAACTCAGACCAGTTCTTTTGGTTTTAAGGTCAAACCTGAGACACGAAGGAAGACGTCTGAACCCTTAGCTCAGTAAAGTACAACGACAACAACGAGTCAATCATTCAACACAGGTTAAGAAACGTTGGGGTACCTGTTGTCGCACGGTTAAAAGGGACAGGAAATGATAGAGGACCTCAAACGAGTTTGAGTACAAGTAACTCAAGCGTTACGGTAGGTTAGTAGAGTAGGAGACAGTGAGGGAAGAGGAATACGGGAGTTAGAAAGGGTCGTAGTCTCAGAAAAGGTCACTCAGTCAAGAAGTATAGTACACCGGTTTATAATCTCGAAGTCGAAGTCGTAGTTAGGGAGGTTACTTATAAGTGTCAACTAAAGGAAATTCTAACTGACAAAACTAGAGGAACGACAGATTCCCTGAAAGTTCACAGAAGAGGTCGTGGTGTCAAACTTTCGTAGTTAAGAAACCACTATACATTACACTAATGTATAGACAACAATATAAGTCCAAAAAGAGATGAGAGTTCTAATCATTCCAGGAAGGGGATTTCTTTGTAACGTAACATCTCGTATTCAAAACCACACTACAACACTGAACCGATGATTTACTCCTGTACACTGAAGGTTAAGATCGGTCAAAGAATATTGTCTCCGGTCTAAATAGAAGGGTGTATTTTGTTGTTGTTGTTGTTGTTGTTATTGACCTGTTGTTTTTATTTTATTACGAAAAAGTTCCGTGACTTATAGTCCGTTGTTTCCTTTTACTAGAGATCCCATGTTCTTTCCTTTACTCGGGACACTGAGGACGTAACTGATGGAACTACTCAAGGTCCTACGTCTCATCCCTCCTTCTTATGTCCACCTCGGGACACCTAGATAACTTAACTCATCTATCTCGGATCTCAGGTCTTTCTAGTCCCACAGATCTCAAACGTCCTGTCTCATATCTCTTCCTCTTTCGGTGTGTCTCGTTCTTGAAGACTTTGGATATCTCTCAAGGGAAGTTCATAAGTCGTCACAATGGTCATATACGTTCACTCCTTTGATGGACTAGGGAGGTTTTTTCTACTCTTTATTTCCACAGGTGGTAAGTACGTTCCGACCCTTGTCACTGATAAGGGTGGTCGGGCTGATCTTTTGGAGTACTAAGTGTTCCTCACCTCTTTCATGTGTCATCCCAGAATAAAGTTATCACCCCCTAGTAATCGAGATCTGACTCACAACGAGGTCAGGAGTAGATTTTTTAGAATTTTCGTTTTTGACTTTTCTAATTTGACGAAGGTTCTTTAAATTGATGTGGGGTCTCGTTTCGAATTCTTATAGAAACTCTATGTTTATATAGATTCCTGTTCGATACATCAAAAGTCTCAAGTCACCTTTTACTTTATACCTTATAGAATAAATTTTTTATTCTTTTTTTCACAGTAATTTCTCCAATAGCATACTTCGAATAAAAAGGGAAAAAAGTTAAAGAGAGTGAACAAAAAATAAACGATGAATCACAACAGGTTCATTTCTTTTCCATTTTGGAATTTAATAATCGAACTTAGAATGGTAAGTAACATATACTCTGTTACCGTGAAAATTTACGTTAATATTCTTGAGTACACGAAAAGGAGTTCGGTTGGTCTCGTCTTTTTACGTTCGGTTTAGTCCTTCGGTTTTTTTCTCTCCCGACAAGTTCGTATCTTAGTCGGTTTCCCTTGAGAGAGAACCTGTGTTAAATGGGAATCCGTTTCTCTAGGAAATCAGTGTTCCTCTAAGTACCTTAGTTACATCTCAGGTCGTCCATTGACCTCTGGGACGAAGTACCGAACCCTACACGTACAAACGAATACGGACTACTAATAACCAAAGGGACAGGGTGGTCGAAGGTCCGTTTATACGAAGAAAGGTTAGTAGTCGTCTGAAATCTCTTCCGGTCGGTCCTTAGAGGAGAATGGTGTTCTATGTTGGAGTTAAGTGTCACCATGTCGTTGAAGGTTCCCAGAAATTCGAACGATACAACCTGACCCGATCTATGGACTTAAGCCCCACCCTCTCTCCAAGTGGGAGTAGATATATACCGAAGGTCTTCTCTCAGTTGACATTTACTCCACTGAGACGGTCGGGTCACGTCTTTACCGACGGATCTACTATTTGGGACTCGCCTATACCGACTGAAGAGAGACTCGGGTATAGATCTTAGGGTACAATACCTCGATAAGGAGGTTTACTTTTTTTTTTTTTTAACCTTCTATTAATGAAATGTTATATCACCACCAAAAATAAAATTTTATTTAGTGTATAGATTTTAACTAAAAACCCTTAAACTAAAACAACTTCACCCTCTGCCTACAGGATAAAGACCTTCACCTAGACATCTTTGGGGACACTAAGAATCTTGTGTCAAAATTTTTGTGACGAAACTGGTTACGTTTCTTGAGTCGATCGACCTTTCTTCGAGACATAGTTATAAAATTGGATTGAGACTTATCAGGGTCGTTTCATATGAGAGGGAGAAGAGACTTAGTCTCCCATTTGATAACACGAAAACATACGAAAGGGTGTGGAGAAGAGACGAATTAACAACACATGTAAGAGATCGGGACATCGTCTGAGAAGTGGTCACTATTATTGATAAACTTGACCCCACCCGGGATTAGGTTTCTATCGTTTAGTTTTCCTAATACTCCAGTGGTATGGACTCTTGAAGACAGACGGGTCCCTATGTGACTCGGTTAAACTGAGTAAAAGTGTTCACTGACAACCTCTAATTCTTTCTTTCCTCCGTGTCATTTGTGTGTATATCTCCCCTGTACTCCTATTACTCTTCAGTGATGGTTTCTTTCCTATACTTTATCTTCGATGTTCGTTACCGATGTGCAACCTCTTTTTCTACATCTCTCCATGTTTAGGTAAACCAGTCTTCTATTCACTCTTTTAGACACAAAGAGTGTTGGTCTCCTCAGTCTACTTAGTGTACAGGAAGTCTTATTAGTCATTGATGAATATCGGTACTCCATAACTGTCTAAAGATATGGGTCCCTTCTAGGTGTTAACTTTATCGTCGAGAAACACTTAATAACTGAGGTCTAGTAATTTACGAGAGGTAACCAAAGTTTTTATTAGGATCTAAACCCTTTTAAACACCCATTCCCGTTCCTATAATTACTCTGAGAGAGTAAAAACACGAACATTTTCTATATGTGAGACCGAATGTTACTCATTGATCCAAGGATTCTAGCAAACAACAACAAGTCAACTAGTCAGTACAGACTGGGAAACACTGGGGTACCTGACGTCGTGAGGTCCTAAGGGACAGAAAGTGATAGAGGACCTCAAACGAGTTTGTGTACAGGTGACTCAGTTACTACGGTAGGTTGCCAGAGTAGGAGACACCGAGTGAAAAGAACGATGTGAGTTAGAAGTGGTCATAATCCTAGTAAAGGTTACTTAACAGATTCAAGTCAAGTCAAGTCAGTGAGTCAGCACAGACTGAGAAACGTTGTGGTACTTAGCGTCGTGTGGTCCGGAGGGATAGGTAGTTTTTGAGGGATTCAATTGATTTTGAGTATAGGTAGGTCGGTAGAGTAGGAGACAGTAGGGGAAGAGGAGGACGGAGGTTAGTGAGGGTCGTAGTCCCAGAAAAGGTTACTCAGTTGTGAAGCACACTCCACCGGTTTTATAACCTCAAAGTCGAAATCGTAGTCAGGATGGTTACTTGTGGGTCCTGACTAGAGGAAATCCTACTTGACCAACCTGGAGGAACGTCAGATTCCCTGAGAGTTCTCAGAAGAGGTTGTGGTGTCTAATTTTCGTAGTTAAGAAACCGCGAGTCGAAAGAAGTGTCAAGTTGAGAGTGTAGGTATGTGTTGATGACCTTTTTGGTATCGGAACTGATCTGTCTGGAAACAACCGTTTCATTATAGAGACGAAAACTTATACGATAGACCCAACCAGTATTGAAAGGAAGGTTCCTCGTTCACAGAAAATTAAAGTACCGACGTTAGTGGGAGACGTCACTATAACCTCGGGGGGTTTTATTTTAGACTGTAAGAAAGGTGACAAAGGGGTAGATAAAGGGTACCTTACTACCCTGGCCTACGGTACTAGAAGCAAAAGATTTAAAACTCGAAATTCGGTTGAAAAAGTGAGAGGAGAAAGTGAAAGTAGTTCTCCGGGAAATCAAGGAGAAGTGAAAGACGGTATTCCCACCACAGTAGACGTATAGACTCCAATAACTACAAAGAGGACCGTTAGAATTAAGGTCAAACACGAAGAACGTCGGGTCGCAAAGAGTACTACATGAGACGTATCTTAAATTTATTCGTCCCACTGTTATATGTCGGAACTGCATGAGGAAAAGGATAAACCTTGGTCAGAGAACAAGGTACATGTCAAGATTGACAACGAAGGACTGGACGTATGTCCAAAGAGTTCTCCGTCCAGTCCACCAGACCATAAGGGTAGAGATATTCTTAAAAGGTGTCAAATAACACTAGGGGTGTCAGTTTCCGAAACCGTATCAGTTATTTCGTCTTTATCTACAAAAAGACCTTGAGAGAACGAAAAAACTACTAGGTCGCCTACAACCGTTAAACTAGAGACCAAGGAGACGGAAAAGATTTTGGTTGAACTTGTAGACCTTCAAGTACCAAGTGCATAACGACTTCGGATCGAACCTCTTAAAACTCGCAATGAAATGATCACACACTCTACTCACGTTAACACGTCATCAAAGTCGTAAGAAACCTTAAGGAAAAGAAACCCTAACCTTACTTTTGACTAGAAAAGGTCAGGACACCGGTGACGACTCAAAAGGTTTAAACGACTGTATAACTCACATCGTGAAAGTGTCGTAGTAGAAAGTCCTAAACTTTATCGAGTTGACCTTAAGGTAGGGGAGGTGATCGAAACAAGCATCACTACGAAAGATTCCGGGTGAACTGAAGTGTAAGGTCCTAAAGACCGAGATCCACTCACTAGTGTGGTAACACTAATAGAACCAGCACTTCTAGAAAAAACATGTCAGGACACATAAGAACGGTGGAGAAGAATTATAGAAGACGAAAACAATCCAGGTATGGTAAAGACAGGAAATATTTCGTGTAGAAACGTACTTTACAAGGGAACCATAGAGATTAAAAGACCTTCTCTAGAGATCAGAAAGGGTAAGACAACAAAAGGAGACAAAGAAACGTAACTAGTAACTCCTTCAGAAAGAATAGAAAGGAACTATAAGAAACCTTGAGACGTAAGTCAAAACGTAGAAAGTTGAGACGTAGAAAGGAGAAGAGGAACGAAAAACGAAGACGAGAAAAGTGTCGATAAACATTCCGGAGGAGTCTGTAGTTAAAACGAAAAAACGTAAATAAAAGGTACCCCTACCAGAACTAGGGACAGAGGACATGTCACAGTACATGGAGGTAGGTGTCAAGTAGTCCATGAGACACAAAAGTCTAGATCAGGGAATTTAGATAAAGAGTGAAGGTGACATATTAGTATTCCCTAAACTAAATCCAGTATGGACTTACGAGATCACCAAAAGGGATGAAAGAAGTTAAATTCAGATTTAAACCGTTATTCCTCAAGTACTAGACTCGGTGTCAGTCGAGGACCAGAACAAAAACGACTGACTTATCTCGAAGAGGTAGAAACTGACGTTTCTTATATTAGTTATTATAAAACCACAACTGGTAGACCACTACAGGTACATATCTCAGAAGAGAACACAACAACCTTCTCCCACAGACGATACTGGTCACGCAAGAGAACCGTTTTCAGATAATCGGAAACGAGACGAAGTAAGACATGCGGTATCGGTTTAAAAGGACAAGAGGTCCACAAAGAATTGAAGGATGAAAACGTTCGGTCAGGGGATATTACTTTCCTGTAGAAAAAACTCACAATCAAGATTTTCCATAACATCCAGAAGTATCTTGGTAAGTTGAAGTCGAAGAAGTCACAATGACCAACTCTGTATCCGAACCTAGTGGTACTATAACTTACCAAGCGGAACCTTTGTTTCTCTAGTAAGACAGCAAAAACTCTAACGTAGGTTCATGAGGTAAAGACTGAGAAGACAACTGGTACTACCGATGAGGTAAAGAAGATTCCCTAAGGACGGGTATCATCATATATATTAAAAGTAGACTCAATTTAAGTGGGTAAAGTCGGGTAAAATCAAGTAACTAAGGACCTTACAACTACAAGTGAGAACGGTAGAGGACAAACTAGTGAAGGTTAAACGGAACTAAGTACCTGGATTGTAAGGTCCAAGGATACGTTATAACGAGAAATGTCGTAACCTGGAACGTTCTTAGTGGTCAGAGTAGGTGTTGACCAATAACAAAAAGAAACCGAGGTAGAAAGTAAGAAAGACCTCAATAAAGAGGTGACTAGAGGTCATCGTATAACCCGTGGATGACTGGACCCCTCAAGGAGAAAGTCATAGGATAGTAAAACAGAAAAGTATGACAAGTACCCCAAAAGTTCTGTTCTTATGGCTTCACCAAACGGTAAGGGAAGAGGTCACCTAGTGTAAGACAGTCTGGAGAGGTGGTACTGGGTAGGCAGAACACACCAGGGTGTCCCGTACCGAACCAAAGTGACTCAATCTGTTCCGACACCAGATACACTAGTCTAACCGATCAAAAGATACTAATACGAAAGTCACACAGACGGGAGACTACGGGACAGCGTTGTGAATGACAGAATGAACCCAAAGAGAATGGAACCTGCACCCCATAGAGAAGTACTGACGAGGTCGTTTCTCGTCGGCTACGAGGAATGGAACCTACTCCCCATAGAGGGGTGGGGGCGAGGAGGACTGGAACTTGCACCTTATCGAGGAGAACCGGGAGGACACGGGTGAGTCGACAGTGAGGAACCCACACCCCAACGAGGAGAACCGGCGGAAAGGACTTTAACCCGCACACCAGAGTCCTGGTAATTTTAAGAGGTATTTCGATCAATTGAACCTCCAAATCATAACTTATATACGGTAGAGAACAAACCCCGTAGTCTGACAAGTTGAAATTCGTCACAGAAAAGTGTGAAATTTAGTTTAATGGACCAAGGTGTCCTGGACCATGAACACGTTTGGTGGTATTTTTTTCAACATTTTACTACATGTACCACTGGTGGGTGTCCTTCTCATTAATCCCTAATCAAAATCCGTACATTCCTAATCTTCTCTTTTATCCTTCCTCTATTTTAACGACTGTATATGTTTGACTATAACGGTTCAAAGAAGTATAAAAGTCCAAGTAGAGCCTAGACAAAAGGGAATGGAAGATACAAGGGTAGTTTGACCGTAAAAAGGTAAAAGACTTTATATACGAAGAAGGACGGTATTCCTGAACCTCCTCAGAAAAAGGATGGAATGAATCCTAAGTAATGTTACTTGTTTCGATCACATCCACTACTTTGAGGATAACTTCGATAAAGTTTAAGATTTTCTACTACGACACTTTCACAACGTGAGTTAACCAATCGTGTAAACATTTTGAGTCGTCACCGGTGTCTCCACCTTTTCCGGTCAAAAGTAAAGTTAAGGTTTATTCCCGTCACGGTTTCTTATACATTTGACGGTATGTTAACACGAGTAAAGTGTACGATCGTTCCATTACGAGTTTTAGGAAGTTCGATTTGAAGTTGTCATGTACTTGGTTCTTGAAGGTCTACATGTTCGACCTAAATCTTTTCCGTCTCCTTACTGTCTAGTCTTCCGGTTGTAGACGACCTGGTATTTTTTCGTTCTCTTAAGGTCCTTTTGCAGACATATACGAAGTGACTGACACGATTTCGGAAACGGAGACACTTAGTGTCGTTTGACACTTTTTAAGTTCTCTGTCCTTAGTGTCTGGGAGAACGGACGGAGGACTCTTTAGACATATACCCAGTTTTTTTTTATCAATCTTGACTCGTACCTTGTTACCTGACCAAGTTTTGACCCTTTCCTCATGTAGTTCCGACATATGACAGTGGAACGAATAAATTGAACAGACGTTTCAGTCAAGTGAAATCAGTGAGTCAACACAGGTTAAGCAATACTGGGGTACTTGACGTCGTACGGTCCGGAGGAACAGGTAGTAGTTGAGGGTCTCAAATGAGTTTGAGTACAGGTAACTCAGCCACTACGGTAGGTTGGTAGAGTGGAGACAACAGGGGAAGAGGAGGACGGAAGTTGGAAAGGGTCTTAGTCCCAGAAAAGGTCACTCAGTCAAGAAGTGTAGTCCACCGGTTTCATAACCTCAAAGTCAAAGGTGTAGTCAGGAAGGTTACTTATAAATATTGACTAAAGGATATCCTAGTTGACCAACCTAGAGGAACGTCAGGTTCTCTGAAAGTTCTCAGAGGAGGTTGTGATGTCAAGTTTTCATAGGTAAGAAGTCGCGAGTCGGAAGAAATTTCAGGTTGAGAGTGTAGGTATGTACTGATGACCTTTTTGGTATCGAAACTAATGTCCTGGAAACAACCGTTTCATTACAGAGACCAAAAATTATACGATAGATCCAACCAGTATTGAAAAGAAGGTTCCTCGTTCGCAGAAAATTGAAGTACCGATGTCAGTGGTAGATATCACTAAAACCTCGGGACGTTTTTATCCAGTGACAAGGTAACAAAGGGGTAGATAAACGATACTTCACTATCCTGGTTCTATTGGTACTACCATACTAGTGAGTGGATCTCGGTCTGTAGGACCTTACACTTCAGTTACCCGGAATCTTTCGTAGTACTGTTTGTTTCGATCACCTCCACTACATTAAGGTCAACTCGATAAAGTTTAGGACTTTCTACTACGACACTTTCACGACGTGAGTTATACGGTCGTTTAACCTTTTGAGTCGTCACCGGTGTCCTGACCTTTTCCAGTCAAAAGTAAGGTTAGGGTTTCTTTACGTTACGGTTTCTTACGAGTTTGATGGCGTGTTAACGTGAGTAGAGTGTGCGATCATTTCATTACAAGTTTTAAGAGGTTCCGTCCGAACTCGTTATCCACTTGTCACTTGAAGGTCTACAAATTCGACCGAAATCTTTTCCGTCTTCTTGGTCTCTAGTTTAACGGTTGTAGGCGACCTAGTAGCTAATTTGTTTTCTCAAGGTCTTTGTGTAGATAAAGACGAAATAACTGATACGGTTTCGGAAACTGACACGTCTAGTGTTATTTGACACATTTTAAGAAGTTCTCTACCCTTATGGTCTGGTGGACTGGACTGAGAACTCTTTAGACATACGTCCAGTCCTTCGTTGTCAATCTTGACCTGTACCTTGTTCTCTGACCAAGGTTTATCCTTTTTCTCATGAAGTTCCGTCATATAACAGTGGGACGAATAAATTGAAGATACGTCTCATGTAGTACTCTTTACGACCCGGCCTTCTTCGTGTTCGACCTTAGTTCTACCGACCCTCTTTATAGTTATTGGAGTCTATACGTCTACTGTGGTGGGAATACCGTCTTTCACTTCTCCTTGATTTCCCGGAGAACTACTTTCACTTTCTCCTCTCACTTTTTCAACCGAATTTCGAGTCGTAAGTCTTTTACTTCTAGTACCGTAGGCCAGGGTAGTGAAGTACCCTTTATCTACCCCTTTGTCACCTTTGTCACAGTCTGAAATAAAACCCCCCGAGGTTTTAGTGACAACTAACACTAACGTCGGTACTTTAATTTTCTGTGAACGAGGAACCTTCTTTTCAATACTGGTTGGATCTATCGTATAAGTTTTCGTCTCTGTCATGAAACGGTTGTTTCCAGGTAGATCAGTTCCGATACCAAAAAGGGCACCAGTATACCTACACTCTCAACCTGACACTTCTTTCGACTCACGACTCCTTAACTACAAAAACTTGACACCGTAACCTCTTCTGAGAACTCTCAGGGAACCTGACGTTCCACTAGGTTAGTCAGGTGAGATTCCCTCTAGTCGGGACCCACAAAGAACCTTCCTGACTACGATTTCGACTTTGAGATTATGAAACCGGTGGAGTAAGTTTCTCAACTGAATAACCTTTTCTGAGACTACGACCCTCCCTAACCCCCTTCCTACTATTCCCCTACTGTCTTCTACTCTACCGACCTACCGTAGTGGTTGAGCTACCTGTACTCAGACCCACTTGAGACCCTCAACCACTACGTGTCCCTCCGGACCGCACGACGCTAAGTGCCCCAGTGTTTCTCAGCCTGTGCTGACTCGTTGACTTGACTTGACTACCCTTCCCTACGGTACTAGAATCAAAAGACTCACAACTTAAAATTCTGTTTAAAAAGTGAGAGGACAAAGTGAAAGTAGTTCTCCGCGAAAACAAGAAGTGAAAGACGGCATTCTCACCACAATAGACGTATAGAATAACCATAAAGAGATATACGTCTCATGTAGTACACTTAATGGTCCGACCTACTTAGTCTTCGACCTTACTTCTAATAGTCCGCTTCCTCCGCCAGGGTTCTATTACCTCCTTATCCTACCCCTATGGTCAAAGAGGGGGTGTTTAAGTAGTTTTCTAGTAAACTTACGACTCATTCAAGGTGTTTTGTCGAAGACTTGTGACCACCTCCGGTGATCCGTGGGTCTTTTCGTCGGGTAAAAGAAACAAAAAAAAAAAAAAAAAATTAAAATTGTAAGTCTCGAAATAATATCATTACCCTATAAAAATTTTCAATTAACACAATATATAAAAACAATAGTCCTTCTACCCCGTTCACAAGTACCTCGTTTTCATTCTTAGACTTTAAAGAATTACTTTTCGTTAGTAAAATAAAAAATAAAAAAAAATAAAAAAATAAAAATTTAAAATAAATAAATAAATAAAAAATTTAAAATTTTAGAAATTAAGAATGTACGCAAGGGTTTGTACTTGGGGGGAGGGTGGAGGGAGGGGTATTGTAGAGAGACCCAGTAGGGGTACGTGGTCGAGGTTCGTACGACATAGGACGTAGTCTGTATCTGACCGCTAAGTTAAGAATGTACTATCATATGTACAATCTTACAGTAAGAGGGTTTAGTAGGGTGGGAGAGGGAGGGAGACTCAGGTTTTCAGGTAATATGTGTTACTTCACCGAGTCAGTACAGGTTGAGAAACGCTGGGGTACCTGACATCCAATGGACCGAGGGGGTAGGTACCCTAAAGGGTCCGTTATTATGACCTCACCCGACGGTAAAGGAAGAGGTCCCCTAGAAGGGTTGGGTCACCGACTTGAGCCCAGAGGGTGTAACATTCGTCTACGAAATAACAGACTCGGTGTTCCTCTCCTCTATCCTGTTTATATTTTATACTTTTTTTCTCTGTATTATCAATCCCTAATTCTGGAAAGAAGACCTCCCTTAGTACTTCCATCTCTTCAAAGGTTTGTGGTCTTTTGGGAGAGTGACCGGCCAAACACTCCTCATAACCTTAGAGTCTCCCGTCGTATTGACCCTCTTTTTTATTTTTGTGTGTTATACTTGGATTGACGTTGAGCGTCACCTCTTCATCGGGTCTCCGAACACAGGTGATGATGACTCTCCTCCGACCTGTCCTTTCGAACTTGACGTACGAATCTCATTCCTGACCCGGACTCACACGACTCCTTTTAGACTGCCTCGATCGTACTCTATCGTTGAGTTAGACACCCTATTGGTCTGTCTTTTTTTTTTTTTTCTTTCTTTCTTTCTTTCTCTCTCTTGAAAGGGTACTTTCCGAGATTGGATTCCGAGTCAGACCGGGTAAGTGTCTTGTTTCCTAAGTCGTTTATGGTTTCCACTCGATCGGTCGACGTATGTCCGGTAGGGTGGAGGGGTTAGTCTCCGTCTCTCCTTCCGTACACCGTGGGTCTCGACCTTCCGTTCCCGGTTAGAACCGGGGTCTCTGGCCGTAGGAGGTTGTTTGACACAGGTCCGAGGGTCAACGATTGGTACAGAAGGACCCTAGGACCTGTCAACTGTAGACGGTCTTCCCAGTGTCGGTCTCTAGTCTAAGGATCTCCTCTGTGGGCTGTGTGGACTCTACCACGAGAGTCCCGTGTGGGTCCTTTGTATCACCGACCCTGGACCCTCCACTAATTCTGTGTACCGGATTGACCCCGTCATGCGAATGGTTCGTGGACCAGAGGACTCTATGGACCCGGACCCTTCCTGTGTTTTACGTGAGGGTTGGTTCGGACAGGGGAACGTCTCATAGACTCTTGGACTTGGACTCGTCGAATCTGGACCCTTCATGTGCCTTTACGTCCCGGGCAAAACCTGTCATGAGGACGTCTCGTTCGACCTCAACTCGTCACATCTGGGCCTTTCATGTGTCACCTTTCGTGTGCGGTAGTATTCGACCCCGTTTATATCACACCAGGTTTATGACGCTCGTGAGAGGTGTGTACGATCACTATACTATAAACAAACGTCACAATGAGGGAAGGGTGTTGTGTTGACTTGTTCACTCGGATTTATTCACTGGTGGAAACGGGGGAACACAGTCCCGTCTTTAATCTGTGACTTTTCTGAACGTTTGTCTCCTTCGGTTTTATTTGTTTGTTTTCCCTCGGAAAGACCTTCACTGTCCACGTTGTCTAATTTGGGGACATCAATTGTTACTGATTCGTAACCTTCCCCGGATATCTGGAACTCTTCTTCATGTTCACCTTGTTCCTTGATAGACTTTTACTTGACTGGGGTGTGACGGGTGTTGTCGAGGTCTCTTTAAGTGTATATATATATATGTATATATCTATCTATCTATCTATCTATCTATCTATCTATCGTTTAATGAAACGAACAAAATTAACCTCCGATTAATGAAATGTTATAACGTCACCAAAAACGTATGTAACCGTACTTAGTCGGTACCCACATGTACACAGGGGGTAGGACTTGGGGGGACGGTGGAGGGACGGGTAGTGTAGGGAGTTGCAACAGGGTCACGTGTCCGGGACTCGCGGGACATCGTACGTACTTTGGACCTGACCCTTACATAAAGTGTATACCATTATATATACGAAGTCACGATAAGAGAGTTTAGTAGGGTGGGAACGGAAGAGGGTGTCTCAGGTTTTCAGACAAGAAATGAACACACAGAGGAAAGGATAGAGCGTATCTCGGTAACAATGGTAGAAAGATTTAAGGTATATGCACGAAATTATATGACATAAACACAAAGAGAAAGACTGAATGAAGTGAGACATATTGTCCGAAGTCAAAGTAGATTGAGTAATTTGACTAAGTTTACGTAAGGAAAATTATTGACTCATTATAAGGTAACCCATATACATGATGTCGAAAGAATAGGTAAGTAGATGTCTACCTGTAGAACCAACGAAGGTGCAGGATCGTTAACATTTATTACGACGTTACTTGTAACTCCATGTGCACAGAGAAAGTTAAAACCAAGAAAGTCACACATACGGGTCGCCACCCTAATGACCCGGTATACCGTCAAGAATAAAGGTCAAAAAATTCCTTAGAAGTGTGACGATAGGTATCACCGACATGATCAAACGTAAGGATGGTTGTCACCTTCTCCCAAGGGAAAATAGGTGTGGGAGAGGTCCTAAATAACAAATATTTAAAAGAGGATCTATATAAAAAATGATAATAGTAAAAAATAAAAAATTAAAAAATTCAATAAATAAGGTACCTACCTCCTCTGACCATCTGATGTCAGGTACCCCAACGTTTCTCAACCTGCGCTGACTCTCTGAAGTGAAAGTGAAAGTGGGACCAGCTCTAGAAGGGACATCGAGTCTACCATTTCTTAGACGTACGTTACGTCCTCTGGACACAAGTTAGGAACCCAGTCATTCTAGAAGACCTCTTCCCTGACCGTTAGGTGAGGTCATAAGTATGGACCTCTTAGGGTGCCTATCTCCTCGGACTACCCGATGTCAAGTACCCCAGAGTTTCTCAACCTGTACTGATTCGCTGATTGGATGTGTAATGGAACGTTTTTTTTTTTTTTTTCTGGGATAAAATTTCTTTTAAAGTACATATATATATATATGAAATGTTAAAAACGCTAACTAAAACAAACCATAAAAATCGTGACATGAAAACTCTCAGATTGGAAATGAGATCTAAAAAATAAAAACACAAAACCATAAACAATAGAGATAATAGGTAAAAAGTGAATCCCAACATTAATGTCCAAACTAAAGGGAGAGGGGAAAACTGAGAGGGAAATAATGAGGTCCAGTGGAGATAGAGGAGGGAGGGGGAAGAGAAGATATGAATTAGGACACGTAGAGAGACCCACAAAGTCCGACACCTCTTGTGAATCCCTTGCCTAATGACCGATCTAACCAGAGAGAAGAAAACTGAGGGGGTACGCAAACTTGAAACCACAACCTCTTCTGAGAACTCTCAGGGAACCTGACGTTCCTCTAGGTTGGTCAGGTAAGACTTCCTCTAGTCGGGACCCTAAAGAAACCTTCCCTACTACAATTTCGACTTTGAGGTCATGAAACCGGTGGAGTACACTTCTCAACTGAGTAACCTTTTCTGAGACTACGACCCGCCCTAACCCCCGTCCTCCTCTTCCCCTGTTGTCTCCTACGTTATTGATCTACCGTAGTGACTGAGCTACCTGTACTCAGTCTCACTTGAGACCCTCAACCACAACCTGTCCCTCCGGACCGTACGACACTAAGTACCCCAGGGTTTCTCAACCTGTACTGACTCACTGACTTGACTTGACTTGAAGAGGAGGACCAGTGGAGATAGAGGGAGGAGGGAGAAGAGAACAGAAGAGGTACATTGAGACACTTGGAGAGACCCACAGGGAGTGACTCCCCTTATCAAAGTGGTAATTGGATCTATAAAATACTTGACACTACATACCTACCTCTTCAGCACTCCGATGAAATTCTTATTCTTACTTTAAACCTCCGTCCTCCGAATTTAGGTCTTACACTCTTGTGGTACTAAGCTCCCTTGTAATTATCTGTTCTCAAATAGGTTTCGGAACTATGGATGTGACTTTGGTTCGAGGTGGGTTCTCGGTTGTTCAAGGTCTCTTTCTGTATGTTACGATTAAGAGGTCGTTACGTCCTTGTGTCTGAACTCGTAATTTTATGTCCGACGGGTTTCGGTACGGTTTGGGTGACTGTGGGGTTTTAAGTGATGACCTGTAAGGTAACGTGAGGTTTCTCTTCTCTATGTTGAGGTGGGTGGTCTTGTGTCTACGGTCGAGTGGATTGGTCCGTGGTACTGTGCGGTGATCAATTTGGGGTGGGTGGGTGTTACTCGTTCAAGGTATTATTTCTCCCCGGTGTCCGATGGTCCGATGGCTTTCCGATGGGGGTTTTGCCGTTAGATTTGTTCTACTTTTCCGTCTCTTTATAAGTCGTCCATTTCCTTGTACTATTTTTGGTTTCTCCTCCTCTATCCTTCAGATGGTCTTTTTCTTAAGTTTTATTACTCTCATTCTACTAGGTTTTAGAACTTTTGTTTTACCTCAATGTCTATTTATCTGATTTCCGTTTCTACCTCTTCTACGTTCTTTACAAATTGTTCCTGAATCTTCTTTATTTCTTTTCAGTTAGTTATTACTTGTTACGTTATTAACTCTAGCGTTCTTGAGACCTCCCTGGATTGTCGTCTTATTGACTCTATCTTCTATCCTATTCACTCCGTCTTATTTATGCCACCTTTATTTACTTCGTCTCTTCTTTTTTCTTTTCTTAAATTTTTTTGCTCCTTTTGGAGTGTTTTGAGGTCCAGTTAAACTTTGTGGGGTTGTAAGTTTAGTATCCTCAGGGTCTTCTTCTGTTTTATTTTCGGTACTCTTTTATGTGCTCCTTTGTTATCAACTTTTGAAGGGATTCTACTCCTTCGTTTATCGGTGGGTTCAGGTTCTTTGGGTCTCTCAGGGGTTTTCCTATTTAGGTTCCGTTTTATAGGGTTCTTTGTATAATTAGTTTAAATACTTCTAGTTTGTGTTTCTCGTATATAATTTTCTTCGTTCCCTTTTCGTTGTTTATTCTGTATTCCCCTATGGGTATTGCCATTGTCGACTAGAAAGTAACTTTAAGAAGTCCAGTCTTCCCTTACCGTCCTGTACGAATGTCACTACTTTCTCTTTTTTGAATGTTGGTCTAATGACATGGGTCGTTCCTAGAGTAAGTTTATACTTCCTTTTTAGTTTTTGAAATGTTTGTTCGTTTTCGACTCTCTTAAGTTGTTGTGGTTTGGTCGAGAAGTCGTTTACGATTTCCTAGAAGACATCTGTCCTTTACGTCTTTTCCAAATATTTGAGCTTGGGTTTGTTGTTTCATTTACCGTTGTCCAAGTATGAATAGTTATTAATGGGATTTACATTTATCTAAATTACGGGGTTGGTTTTCTGTTTCTGACCGACTTACCTATGTTTTGTTCTGGGGATATATACGACAGATCTTCTCTGGGTGGAGTTTTGCTCCCTGTGTATATCTGACTTTCACTTCTGACCTTTTTTTTATAAAGTGCATTTACCTCTGGTTTTTTTTCGTCCTCATCGTTATGAGTATAGTCTATTTTATCTGAAACTTTATTTCAGGTTTTCTCAGTTTCTTCCTGTGATGTGCTATTAGTTTCCTAATTACGATCTTCTTCTATATTGTTAATATTTATATATACGTGAGTTGTATCGTCGTAGTGTTATACATTGCGTTTACGATTATTCATACTTTTCCCTTTAATTGTCATTACGTAATTATCACCCTCTGAAATGATGGAGTGAGTGTGGATACCTACCCAGTTGATTTGTCTTTTAATCGTTCCTTTGTGTTTGAAATTTACTATGTTACCTGGTCAATCTGGATTAACTATAGATATCCTGTAATGTGGGGTCTTGTTACTTAAAGTGGTAAAAGGGTTCACGTGTGTCTTGCAAGAGGTCCTATCTAGTGTAGGACCCGGTATGTAGATCAGAACCATTTAATTTTTTTTTAACTCTAATAAAGTTCGTAGAAAAGACTAGAGTCACACCATTCTAATCTACAGTTGATATCCTTTTTTTTTTTGATAACTTTTATGTTTGTTTACCTCCGATATGTTGTGCAAAGACTTATTGGTTATTTAGTGTCTTCTTTAGTTTTTTCTTTAATTTTATACGTATCTTTACTTACTTTTACTTTTGTACTGTTGGGTTTTAGATACCCTAAGTCATTTTCGTCACGATTCCCCTTCCAAGTATCGTTATTCGAATGAAATTCTTTTTTCTCTTTTTAGTTTATTTATTGAATTGAGATGTAGATTACGTTGATCTTTTTCTTCTTTACTTCTTGGCGTCCCAATCGTCTTCCTTTCTTTAGTATTTTTACTCTCGTCTATTTACTTTTTCTTTGTTTCCTCCGATATCGTTTTTAGTTGTTTTGATTTGGACAAAAAAAGTCTTCTATTTATTTTATCTGTTTGATAATCGGTCTGAGTAGTTCTTTGTTTCCCTCTTCTTAGATTAGTTTTTTTAATCTTCAATTTTACCTCTTTAGTGTTGTCTGTTATGTCTTTATGTTTCTATTATTCTCTGATGATAGTCGTTGATCTACGGTTATTTTACCTGTTGGACCTTCTTTCCCTGTCTAAGAATATTTTCATATTGGAAAATTTTGATTTGGTCCTTCTTTTACTTTTACAATTGTCTAGGTAGTGTTCGTGCTTTTAGTTTTGACATTTTTTTATAAGGTCGTTTGTTTTTGGGTCCTGGTCTACCGAAGTGTCGACTTAAGATGGTTTTGAAATCTCTTCTCGATGGTGCATAGGATGAGTTTAAGAAGGTCTTTGAACGTCTCCTTCCATTTGACGGTTTGAGTAAGATACTCCGGTGGTAGTGGGATTTCGGTTTTGGTCTGCTTCTACGGTGTTTTTTTTTTTTTTTTTTTCTTATGATATCCGGTTATAGTGACTACTTGTATCTACATTTTTAGGATTTGTTTTAAGATCGTTTGTCTTAGGTGTTGTATAATTTTTCTAGTATGTAGTACTGGTTCACCCGAAATAGGATCCATACGTTCCTAAGAAGTTATAAGTGTTTAGTTAGGTACACTATGTGGTGTGATTCTTTAACTTTCTAATTTTTGCATACTAATAGAGTTATCTACGTCTCTTTCGGAAACTGTTTTAAGTTGTAGTCAAGTCAAGTCAAGTTAGTGAGTCAGCACAGGCTGAGAAACGCTGGGGTACCTGACGTCGTACGGTCCGGAGGGACCAGTAATGGTAGAGGGCCTCAAGTGAGTTTGAGTACAGGTAACTCAGCCACTACGGTAGGTCGGTAAAGTAGGAGACAGTAGGGGAAGAGGATGACGGGGGTTAGGGAGGGTCGTACTCAGTAAAGGTTACTCAGTTGAGAAGTGTACTCCACCGGTCTCATGACCTCAAAGTCGAAATCGTAGTAAGGAAGGTTTCCTGTGGGTCCTGACTAGAGGAAATTTTATTTAAGTTGTAAGTAAATAAATTTTTTTTTTTTAGGAGGTCTTTCGTCCGTATCTTCCTTGTATGGAGTTGTATTATTTTCGATATATACTATTTGGGTGTCGTTTGTAAAAGGAGTTACCACTTTTTAACTTTCGTAAAGTGGATTTCAGTCCTTATTCTGCTCCCACGGGTAAGAGTAGTGATTATAAGTTGTATCGATACCTTATAAATCGGTGTCGTTAGTCTCTTCTTTTTCTTTATTTTCCTTAGGTCTAACCTTTTCCTCTTCATTTTGAGAGTGACAAACGTCTACTGTAAAATGAGATGTATCCTTTGGGATTTCTGTGGTGGTCTTTTAATGATCTCGATTAGTTACCTACATCATTTCAATGTCGTATATTTTAATTATGTGTCTTGATGGAACGTAAGGATATATGATTGTTACTCTTTTGTCCTTCTCTTTAATTCCTTTGTTAAGGTAAGTGGTGACGGTGTTTTTTCCTATTTTATGAATCCTTATTTGGATGGATTTCTTTGTTTTCGAGATTTATGTCTTTTGATATCTTGTGACTACTTTCTTCAGTTTCTACTGTGTGTATCCACCTCTACTGTGTGTATGGTACAAGTACCTAGCCTTCTTAGTTATCTTACTTTTACTCGTATGATGGGTTTCGTTAGATATCTAAGTTAAGTTAGGGATAGTTCGATGGTTGTCATAAAAAGTCTCTTCATCTTGTTTATTAAAGTAGTAAATATACCTTTATTTTGGAGTTTATCGGTTTCGTTATAACTCTTTCTTTTTACTTTGACCTCCTTAGTTGGACGGACTGAAGTCTGATATGATGTTTCGATGTCAGTAGTTCTGTCATACCATGACCGTGTTTCTGTCTTTATATCTAGTTACCTTGTGTTATCTTTCGGGTCTCTATTTAGGTACGTGGATACCTGTGGAATAGTAACTGTTTCCTCCGTTCTCATTTCTTACCTCTTTTCTGTTAGAGAAATTGTTCACCACGACCCCTTCGATCAGTTGGTGAGTGTTTTTTTTTCTTTGATCTTGTGAAAAATTGTGGTATGTGTTCTTATTTGAGTTCCACCTAATTTCTAGATTTACATTCCGGTCTTTGATATTTTGATCTCCCTTTATAACCGTTTTGGGAGAGACTGTATTTAACGTCGTCCTACGATGTTCTGAGTGGAGGGTCTCATTACCTTTATTTTGGTTTTTATTTGTTTACCCTGAATTAATTTGAATTTTCGAAAACGTGTTACTTCCTTTGATATTCGTTCCACTTTTCTGTCGGAAGTCTTATCCTCTTTTATTATCGTTTGCTTCGTTGACTGTTTCTTGATTAGGTTTTTTTTTTTATGTTAATCGAGGACGTCGAGTTAAGGTCTTTTTATTTCCTGGGTTAGTTTTTTACTTGGTTTCTTGATTTGTCTGTAAAGAGGTTTCTTCTGTATGTCTACCGATTGTTTGTGTACTTTTCTACGAGTTGTAGTGAGTAATAGTCTATTTACATTTAGTTTTGGTGTTAATCCATGGCAGAGTGTGACCAGGCTTAACGACGATACCTTTTCAGATGTTCGTCATTTACGACCTCTCCCACACCTCTTTTCCCTTGGGAGAATGTGACAACCATCCTTACGTTTGATCATGTCAGTGATACCTCTTGTCACACCTCTAAGGAATTTTTTGACCTTTATCTTGACGGTATGCCGGGTCGTTATGGTGACGACTCGTATGTGGACTCCTTTGGTTTTAACTTTCTCTGTACACATGGGGTTACAAGTAGTGTCGTGACAAATGTTATCGGTCCTGTACCTTCGTTGGACCTACGGGTAACCGTCTACTTACCTATTATTTCGAAACCATATATATGTATTACCTTATAATGAGTCGATAATTCTTCTTACGTAAACTTAGTCAAAATTACTTAACCTACTTTGACTTCAGATATATGTCTCACTTCATTCAGCCTTTCATTTTACGGTTATGTGTTATATAATTTCGTATATATACCTTAAATCTTTCTACCATTGTTACTCGGAGATACGTTCTATCGTTCTCTGTGTTTACATTTCTTATCAGAAAACTTGAGACACTCTCTTCCGTTCCCATCCTACTAAACTACCTTATCGTAACTTTTTACATATAATGGTATACACTTTATCTAGTGGGTAGATGCAAGCTACATACTTTGTCCTGTGAGTTTCGGTCACGTCACCGTGTTGGGACTCACTACCCTATCCCTTCTTTCACCCTCCCCCAATACCTACACCCTGTGTACATGTACGTACCGACTAAGTACAGTTACATATAGTTTTTGGTGATGTTATAACCTTTCATTAATCGAAGGTTAATTTTATTTATTTATTTAAAATTTTTTCGCTAACGATCCTCTATATAGTTGTCGGAGTCTATACGTTTACTATAGTGAGACTACCGTCTTTCGTTTCTTCTTGCTTTCTCGGAGGACCACTTTCACTTTCTGTTCTTACTTTTTCGACCGAACTTACAAGTTTTTGGATTCTAGTATCATAGACCAGGGTAGTGAAGCACTGTTTTTTAACCCCTTTTTTTACCTTTGTCACTGTCAAAAAAAAAAAGAAAAAAAATTTTAACCCTAGGTTTTAGTAACACCTACCACCAACGTCGGTACTTTAATTTTCTACGAACGAGGAACCTTTTTTCTGATACTGTTTGGATATTGGTTTTTATATGTTCGTTGAGGACGTCGAGTTAAGGTCTTTTTATTTGCTGGGTTAGTTTTTTATCCGGTTTCTTGATTTATCTGTAAAGAGGTTTCTTCTGTATGTCTACCGATTGTTTGTGTACCTTTCTACGAGTTGTAGTGAGTAATAGTCTCTTTACGTTTAGTTTTAGTGTCACTCCATGGTAAAGTTCGGTCAGTCTTACCGACGTTAGGTTTTCAGATGTTTGTTATTTACGACCTCTCCCACACCTCTTTTCCCTTGGAAGAATGTGAAAACCACCCTTACGTTTGATCATGTCGGGGATACCTCTTGTCACACCTGTAAGGAATTTTTTGACCTTTAGCTTGACGGAATACTGGGTCGTTAGGGTGACGACCCGTATCTATGGTTCCTTTGGTCTTAACTTTCTCTGTGCACATGGAGTTAAAGTAGTGTCCTGACAAATATTATTGGTACTGTATCTTCGTTGGATCTACAGGTAGTCGTCTACTTACCTCTTCTTTCGACACCATGTATATATGTTACCTCATAATGAGTCGGTAATTTTTCTTATGTCAACTTAGTCAAGATTACTCCACCTACTTTGACCTCGGATAATATGTCTCACTTCATTTAGTCCTTCTTTTTGTGGTTATGGCATATGATTGTGTATATATACATTAAATCTTTCTACCATTGCTATTGGGACATACGCTCTTTCGTTTTCTCTACGTCTACATATCTTGTCAGAAAACCTGAGACACCCTCTCTCGTTCCCAGCCTACTGAACCCTCTTACCGTAACTTTGCATATTATAGTATATACTTTCCTTAGTGGTCAGGTTCAAGCTACGTACTGTGACCTACGAACCCCGACCACGGGACCCTGCTGGGTCTCCCTATCATGTCCCTCCCTCCTCCCTCCCCCTAAGTCCTACCCCTTGTGTACATATGGACACCGCCTAAGTACAACTACATACCGTTTTACTTATGTTATAACATTTCATTAATTAGAGGTTAATTTTATTTATTTAAATATAATTTTTTGGTCTCTGTAACAAAACGGTTGTTTTCAGGTATGTCAGTTTCGATAACAAAAAGGTCATCAGTACATATCTATACTCAGAACCTGATACTTCTTCAGACTCCCGGTTTGTTACTACGGAAACTTAACACTACGATTTCTTCTAGAACTCTCGTGGAACTTAACGTTCCTCTAGTTTGGTCAGTTAGGATTTCCTTTAGTTGGGACTTATGAGTAACCTTCGTGACTAGTCAAGTCAAGACAAGTTAGCGAGTCAGCACAGACTGAGAGACGCTGGGGTATCTGACGTCGTACGGTACGAAGGGATAGGTAGTTGTTGAGGACCTCGAACGAGTTTTTCTCAGTCAAGAAGTGTAGTCCACCGACTTCATAGTCTATGACTTCGAGGTTAGGAAACCGGTGAACTACGTTTCTTGGTTGAGTAACCTTTTCTGAGATTACGACCTTTACAAACTCCCGTCCTCCTCTTCCCCCACTGTCTCCTACTCTACCAACCTACCGTAGTGACTGAGTTACCTATACTCAAACACGTTTGAAGTTCTTTATCACTTCCCGTCCTTTCGGACCACACGACGTACGTTAGGTACTCCAACGTATTTCAACCTGTACTGACTCGTTGACTTGTTGTCGTTGTGTCACATTAGGGGGAGAAAGTATCCGATAAGTAAGAAGTTTAACATTAAATTTTAAATGAAAATGTCCACTTTGGATGGGGTTATTGTAGGTATTGGGAAAAGATCTGGTCTTTGGAATAAGATAAGAAGGTCTTTTAAATAGAGGTAAACATTAATATGTAAATCTTCACAGAAAATTTTAATTTATAGTCATAAAGATAATCTTAGATTCGATTTACCCTCCTCTAACAGGAGACCAAACGAGTAGAAAAAAAAAAAAAAAAAAAGGAGGTTGTCAGCTTGGTATAAACAACTTGTTTCAATCTTTACCTTCCTTTTTTTCCTCCTCTCCCTAGACCTCTTCCTTGTCTTTCGACGTTAGTCTATGTAGTAGTTGACGTCGTCGATCTTGTTATAATAAGAATTCTTTTCTGACCCTTCACTAGTTTCTTTCCCACAAAAGGAAGGTGTAAATGAACCCAATACCTTCCCATGAGACACTACAGTCTTCCGTTATTAATTCCTCCAAGAACGAAGACGGGATTGTGAAGATCTTTTGTTGTTGTTTTTTAAGTAAATGTGTCTGAAAGGGAAATTGTCAATTAAATGATAGAAACTATAACAAAAAGACCTTTAATGGTAAACTATCAACAATATAATACAAATGTAGGTTATTATTGGTATGCAAAACAGTACTGTTGTCTCAGTAATTATACAAGTCGACAATGTAAAGTTAACGTAAGAAGGATTTGAACATAATAAATGAGAATAAAGGTACGGTAGTAAATGATAATCCATATACATGTGTTGTAAGGCACTTTACGACCAAGACCCTTTTGTGTTATACAAAGAAAATCTCAGTAGGAAAAAGAGAATTATATTTAGATAAATCCCTGTAAAAAACTTTATTACAAAATAAAAACTACCTTCTCTGAACAAATCTTAGTAGTACCTGGTATGTCATAACTACAAAGGATATATTATTTCGGTGAAAAGAAGGAGTTTACAGACCAGAGTGTTAAGATACGATACCTTCTACCGACGTTTTTTTACTTTCAAAAAAAAAAAAAACATGATAATGTGTCATTATAAACTCCCCATTATTCTTATTGTCGTGATGATGAATATAAAAAGATCTCACTGTTAAAACACCAAGTCACCTACAAGACCTCAGGTTTCATGGATTCGGGTTTAGAACCGTGATAGAAATAATCAAACCACTGTAAATCTTTCTACAAATTGAAGAGACATGGAATTAAACGAGTAGTTATTTTATTAATATCATTATCATAATTAGATGGTCCAACTAAATCACTTATCGGTTACTCAATTATTTAAACTTTTCGAATCCTGTCACTTACATTTCGTTCCCTACGTCATTTATAATCGATACTGGTAATAATAATTAACATGTATTTCACCATCGATCTGAATTCTCTTTGAACGTATTATACCCTATAATACGACTAAGACCTCTTCCTTTACCGTTGGGTGAGGTCACAAGAACGGATCTTTTAGGGTACCTGTCTCCTCGGACCACCCGACGTCAGGTACCACAGTGTTTCTTAGCCTGTGTTTCATCACTGTCCCCCTAATACGATTAACCGATTTTGTAATTTAAACTATTATATAAACTACCTGCAGAAATGAGAGACCACGTTCTACGTTCTCATAACTCGAACCTAAGTCCTCTTATACCTCCAACTTAGAATTAATTAAACCGTGTTAAGTGTATAGGAGAGACTTAAAGTCAAGGAGAAGAGAGTTTACTTTTTACATTAGACAGGATAGAAGGAAACCCTAAATAACCCTCTTGGCTTACTTATTAGAAACTTTTGTGAAACACATGACATTTCGACACATACTTGAACTCCAATAGTCTTATGGGAATTCAAGTCAACGAGTTTCTTTATAACTCGGTATGGTACTTAATGTTATAAACTTACCAACATTAACGTGAAGGTGAAACCCCACATAAGGAAAGGGGTTTCTCTCATCCTTTTAGTGACTTGACTGTCAGTTGACTACTTCTAAGAGAAAGAACCTGACGATGGTTAATCGAACCTTTTTCAGTGAGGGGTAAAGACACGGAACCAAAGGAGTACATTTTACTTATGGACCTTAATCAACTAAAGATTCAACGAAAAGTCAAGACTGTGAGTCCATATAATTAATTAAGGTCCTTGATTGAGACAAGCCAAATATTTCTCCTTCGAATATATGGTGGATCCCACGAAGATTTCAGTAGTCACTTTCATAGAAAAAGGAACTCAAGAATATAAGGTAGTTATAGTTATCGACGTTTGCATGTGTCTTAGTTAAGTCCGTTACAGAAAACTGTCGACAAAGTCCAAGACTAATATGAAGTTATAAACTGGTCATGGATTACCGTTGGGTAAGGTTACAAGAACGAACCTCTTAGGGTCCCTACCCCCTCCGAGCACCCGACGGAAGAGACCTCAGCGTGTCTCAGTCTGTACTGACTTCGCTGAATCGTCATCGTCGTCGTCATCCATTCTTTCGACCAGATTATTCAGAGGTCATTCAAAGTGTATAACCTTTCTCTAAGTATCTCGGTAAGAATCTGAAATAAGTACCTAACAATTTTACACACGAAGGGAGTACCTTAATTTTGGTTCTGAATAAATCTTGATGAGTTCGATACAAGTACCCTCGAGTAATACACAACGAGGGGGGTCTTGTGATAAAGACAGACTGGGAAGTCTTCCATCCGTTGAACTTACTCCCTCAATTTATAGTGTCCGAAGGGACGACTTCACAGTGAGCTGCAAATGTCACATACCCTATTCAGTAAACCCCTGAAATCCGAGAGTCAGCAGGAGAATCTTATTAACTTCGTTAATGAAATCTCCTTTTGGACCTGATTAGTAAAACTTTAAAGTCAAATTCAGGTCTCGGAAAAACTCAATGTGTTCGTGATTTTACTGGTGTTCTCTAAGTACAGAGTCCTGACCCACTGTCGGGTCTCGGATGATGACCGTTGAGAAAGTCTCGGTGTTTACACATTTTAAACGAAAGGAAATGAAGGGGTTAGATTTTCATGTAACGGTCTCTAGGTTCATCAAAAATAAAAATAACACATCTATTACGTTAGAAACTCTGGTTTCTCACTGAAATTTGATCTTCTCTTATAAGAATAGGGACTTATGAACAATTATCCTTTCTTTGTCGGTCTGTATAATACATCGAGACTTTTCCGTAGTGGCTGAGTTACCTGTACCCAAACCCACTTGAGGCGTTCAACCACTACCTATCCCTCCGGACCGCACGACGTCAAGTACCCCACCATTTTTCAACCTGTGCTAACTCGTTGACTTGACTTGACTTGACATGACTTGACTTGACTTGACATGACTTGACTTGACTTCCGAGTACTGAGTAGTGAGACTTGAATGTACTTTAAATAGCAAACTAAGTACTTGAATAGTCACTCAGGATGTAGATCTTCTCATTGAAGTCATGAGTGACAATATTATAAGTCATAACTTGTCCACTACAATTTTAATTAATGTTCGTTAAGTCATTACTTGAGGGGAAGAGTGAGTCTTTTATAGTACCATACACGGTAAGTGTACTCTGTATGTATGTCCTTATCTGTACGACCATCGAATTGACACGTAAAGGTGACCAAGAGACCTTCTCTTAACGAGGACAGAAACTGTGATGTTATTCTTGACTCATTAGGATTTTACGAGGGTCACGGATTTTACTCATAGAGTTCTCACGTGTCCTGTTCACTTTTCGTTACCGACACCGTTTAAGTAAAAGTGAGAAATATTACAAAAGGACCACCACTAAATCAATGATTCAGTGTACACTAAGAAACACTGGGGTACTTGACATCGAGTGGTCCGAGAAGACAGATACCCTAAAAGGTCCGTTATTATAGTCTCACTCGACGGTAAAGGAAGAAGTCCCTTAGAAGGACTCGGTCAATAGTTTGAACCCAGAGGAGGAACCGTCCACCTAAGAAATGGTAATTCGGTAGACAAAAGAATTTGTATTTATCTCACCTTGGGGTATCCTGGAACAAAGTATTTCCTTAGAAAGGACTCAAGAAAGTGTTTCGTAGGGTACTGTTAAGTTCATGTGTTCTTTTATACTAAAGAGATTGCGACCAATTTTCAGAGTAGACATACTGAGTTCTAATATATTGATGTAATATAAAACGATAAATGAAGTATTCGATACATAGAAAAAGAGTGATTTAATCATAGAAAACTCCTCAAGTCAAGTCAAGTCGGTGAGTCAGCATGGCTGAGAAACGCTGGGGTACTTAGCGTCGTGCGGTCGGGAGGGACAGGTAGTGGTTGAGGGCCTCAAGTGAATTTGAGTGTAGGTAGCTCAGTTCCTACGGTAGGTCGGTAGAATAGGAGACAGTAGGGGAAAAGGAGGACGGGGGTTAGGGAGGGTCGTAGTCTCAGAAAGGGTTACTCATTTGAGAAGTGTACTCCACCGGTTTCATGACCTCAAAGTCGATATCGTAGTTAGGAAGGTTTCTTTAGGCTCCTGACTAGAAATCTTACCTGACCGACCTAGAGGAACGTCAGGTTTCCTTAGAGTTATCAGAAGAGGTTGTGGTGTCAAGTTTTCGTAGTTAAGTCCCCTGTATGGTATAAAAGGAACGTTGGCACGGGATCCCCACTGTACGCGTATGAAACCTTTTAATATATTCATCCACGAGTAATTTAGAGAAGACATACTGATGAAAAGAAGTTTGTATATTTAAGTCAAGTGAAGTCAGCGAGTCAGCACAGGCTGAGAAACGTTGGGGTATCTGACGTCGTGTTGTCCGGAGAGACAGGTGGTGGTCGAGGGTCTCAAATGAGTTTGAGTACAGGTAACTTAACCACTACGGTAGGTTGGTAGAGTAGGAGACAGTAGGGGAAGAGGAGGGTGGAAGTTAGAAAGGGTCTTAGTCCCAGAAAATGTTACTCAGTCAAGAAGTGAAGTCCACCGGTATTATAACCTCAAAGTCGAAGTCGTAGTCAGGAAGGTTACTTATAAGTTCTAACTAAAGGAAATCCTACCTGACTTAACTAGAACTCAAGTTCCCTGAGAGTTCTCAGAAGAGGTCGTGGTGTCAAGTTTTCGTAGTTAAGAAGTCACGAGTCGAAAGAAATATCAGGTTGAGAATGTAGGTATGTACTGATGACCTTTTTTTGTATCGAAACTGATATTTCTGGAAACAACCGTTTCATTACAGAGTCGAAAAATTATTCGATAGATTCAACCATATAGATTAAAAATTTAGGGTTAAAGATAGATAAAGAATAAATCTAAAATGAAAAGACTATAACAGATGACTCTTTTAAGAGGAATGACCCCAGTAAACTAAAGTGTTGGACGAAGAAGGACTTTGTTAGTTCAACTTCTCCAAAAAAAAAAAAAAAAAAAAATTAGACGGTTTGACAGATTTACGATTTTTTTTGAACGTATGTTGACACTAATTTTACTTTGTGGGTGAGAAGACCTCTTCTCAAACAGTCAGATTGAGACACGAGTCACCACGTTCTAGTTCAATGGTCTAGTCAATCACGTGACATTCCGTAAGACAATGACCGACCTAGAGACACGGACTCTCAATTACCGTTTGACTTACAGTAGGTCAAGTGTTCGAAGATTAGTACTGGCCGACCACAAATATCCGGAATACGGTTATTTCCGTAGGTTTTTACTGTTTACATTGACCTAGTCTCTCTTAAACCGAGGTTAAGTGACAGTTAATCTTTATTTTACTACCTAAGGTCTAGAAAAAAAAAAAAACTTAACCACACATATAGTTTAGAGATACGGGGTTTGTTAAAGACGTTTCGTCGTCTTTCCTCATCGTAAACTTTTTGAGTGAGTCTTACTCCTCTCCGTTGAAATAAAAGAGTGACAAACGGAAAGATTTTTCAAGATCAAAAACAAAAAGAAAGATTTGGAAATATAAGGGGAGGATTACCTTTGTCTGAACTCCCCTTTTGTCCTTTAAGAGGTAGAATTGAACTGAAGACTTCTGGGTTTTTACTTACTTCCTCTATTTAAGAGATCTTTGTTATTACGGTTTCGATTTGGAACACTTTAGAGAGTTCAGGAAGGGAAATATAGTGACTGACCAATTTTAATTACAATAGAAATTTGACCCACACACAACCAGTGAGTCAACACAAACTGAGAAACACTGGTGTACCTGACATCGGGTGGTCTGAGGAGATAGGTACCTTAAGAGGTCCGTTCTTATGACCTCACCCAACTGTAAAGGAAGAGGTCCCCTAGACGGGTTGAGTCCTTAGCTTCAGTCCAGAGGACGTAATGTCCGTCTACGAACTGACAGACTCGATGATCCCTTGGAGTAACGATTCGTCAGGATCCACTGTACGTCTCCGTCGTTTTCTTATTTTCCACACCAGAAATAGGACTGTCTTTTTTACCACTCTAAACTCTCACAGTTCCCTCTGTAAATTCTTAATGTACTAGTTATTCATGTATAAGTGTAAACCACGATCCTTTACCCAAGTTTATCTCAAGAACCACTTGTCTTCCCTATAGGTAGTGTCTTCCGAATTTAACTTAAATCATTGAAGGTAAGTTTGGATAGTGGTCCTGGGATCAGGACAACTGGTAACAGAGAGTGTACCTAATACTTTCTCTAGGGAATGATCAAAGTTAAGGAAGACAAAACATAAAAATGATAGTTGTAGTGTGTCCCATCAGTTTAACAGAAAAGATTTTACGTTTCAAATCTTTATACGGTAAGAGAAAGGTTTTATGAATGAGTACAGAAGAGTACAGGAGGTCCTATTATAAGTTCAAGGAATGGTAAACGGTTTATTTCAGAGGTATGTGTCTTTTTTTAGGAAATATACTAGACTAGTATTTTGGACTGAAGGAGGAGTAAAGAATAATGGGAATAAAGATAACAGATACCCATTAAGTGAGTAAGTAAATAAAAAAAAGTTGTCTATAAGTTACTCCTGAATGACACACGGTCCTGACAAGATCCACGACTTCTCTCTTGTCTTTCTTTTTGTATATAATTTTTAGGAGATAGAAACCATAGTGATCTAAGTTCATTCATTTCCCCCTTTTTTGTCATTTATTCTGTGAAGTCGACGGTCTATCACTATTTAATACACATCTTTTTGTATCCTTCGTAGTCACTTCTACCCAATGTTAATTTTTATTTCGTGGTGACTTCTCCATTGAAAAACCCTTCTTGAAATCTCTCCATTCCCTTGTTCTGAACGTTTCATAAAAAGGTCGTGTCCTTTTTCAAAGATTCCGTTCTCGAAAAAAAAGGGGGAAGTACACAAATTCTTTTTTGTTCCATGGTCACGCCTACCTCTACACACTCACTTCCTCTTTCATCATCCACTGTGTAAGTCTCTTCTTTTTCAAATACATCCCGGGACACCTGGTAATATTTCTGAGACGAAAATAAGACTTACATAATCCCTTGGTGACGTACAAAACTTGTCTTCTTACTACACCAGACTGAACGAAAAGTTTTATACGTTTAAGGAACTAAAAGACAATAAAAGAAAAATTTGAACTCTATATTAGATATATGTAATTTTAAGTGTAAAAATTACGTGTCGGGACTTAGACTGTTTATGTATACCAATATATCGATGGTACTATTAGTTCTACACCTCCTTAAAGTAGTGAAGAAGGGGTTAAAGAGACCTCGGGTAAACATCAGTTGTGGATGAGTACGTATCATTGACGATTAGTGACTAGTCAAAAGATGGAATATTGAAACGGAAAAGGTGAACAGTATATTTACCTCAGTATCGTACATATCCGAAAACATGTGTGTGTGTGTGTGTGTGTACGTGTGTGTGTGTGTGTGTGTGTGTATATATATATATATATATATCATTTACGTGAACTCTTAGTAAGTACAGTAACCTACACATAGTCATTATGTAAAGACGAATAACAACTCATCTTAAGGTAACATCTCTACGTGGTCAAATAGTTAAGTAGAAAACTTTCTGAAAAACAAACACAGATGTTTTTTACTGAAAACACATAATTGCAACATAGGATGTTGGTACGATGTTAGTGAGAAACCAAATTCCTAAATTAACCAGATAAGAACGATTAAAAGATGTATCTACTAGTATAAAAACTTGTTTATGTCAAATACAGAAGGAACAAATATCATTGAAATAAATATTATCAGGTTTTAACCTTTGTTGGATTTACGGTGAGTTACACACTTACCAGTTTAACAAAGTGTAGGTATGGTACTTTACGATGAATCGTTATTTTTCTTTACATGATAATTGTCTATGTTGTTGAATCTTCTTAGAGGTTTTTTAATCTAATTTATGAGAGATTGTAGAATAAAAAATCAAATCTAGTCAGAGTGAGACTATGTTTTTAACCCCTTTCCGTAATGTTTTGTTTTTTTTTTGTCTCTTCTTACATAGAGTACTTATGTCTGAGTTTTTAGAGTTTTATTATAATTATGTAATTTAGGTCTTCATTCCTTAAGGGACTACAAAATCACCAATCCTGAGTCACGTAAGAGACAGTCCCGGGTCCAAGTTAGGGACCAACCCCTTGATTCTGGGGTGTTCGACGTGTCGTACCGGTTATTTATTTAGGTCTTTATATACACTCTCTCATGGAGTACTTGTTCATTCCGAATAGAGACTTTACGTTACGAAAAGTTTTAAGTCACACTAAGTGGTATAATGATTGTTTTCTGATTCCTTCTTTTGGATATATTATTACAGTTATCTACCTCTTCTTTGAAAATAGTTTAATTTATAAGTAAGTAGTGTTTTTAAGAGTAATTTGTTTCTTATCTTCTTTTGAAGGAATTGTACTATTTCCTATAGACACTTTTAGGATGTAAATTATATGAATTATCACTTCGTGACTTATAAAGAGACCTCGATCCTAGAGCTTTTTCCGTTCCTATGGGCGAGAGTAGTGAACATAAGTTGTGACATGACCTTCAGAATTAATCGTATTAGTAGTTTAATTTTCTTTATTTTTTGTAAGTTTACTCTTTCCTTCTTCATTCTGACTGAGATAAGACTAATTGTACTAGTAAATTCATCTTTTAGAAATTTTCAGATAATTGTTATTTTTGATTGTTGAATCAAATCGTTTCAATATCCTATTTTCCGGTTATAAAATTTTAGTCAACATAAAGATTTACGATCGTTATTTCTTAACCCTTAATTTTAAAATTTACATAACGGTAAATATTATCGTGGTTTTGTGTACTCAATGAAACCACATTAAAAAAATTACACCCATTATAGACAAACAACTAATTATGTTTGGTCACTCCTCTTTTCAGTTACTTCTGGATTTATATACCTCTCTATATGTTAGGATATATGGCGCGAGTACAAAACTTTTTGAGTTATAAAAGTTTTATGATTAACGAGGGTTTAACCAGACATCTAAGTCGTGTTAAATATCTTTATTTGTATGATCAATATTTTAAATATACTTTTTTGTTTCATAGATTTTACAAGTTTTGTTAAAACCTCTTATTTTCTTTTTAACTTTTTGAAGTGTGACGAGTCATGTTATAACATAAACATTTAACATAAAGTTATTTCTAAGTTTCTTTAAATTCAATCCTTTTGTATGATAAGTTTTTTGGCACTACTTTTGTACCCCTTAAGTGTACGTTTTATATTATTGGACTTAGATATGGAACAAAATATATTTTTACTGAACATCATAATTTACATTTTAGTTTTTGATAATTGGAAGATTTGATTCACACTCTCTTACATAAATATTGGAACATCAACAGTGGAATCTGTATTTTGTTTTACGTTTTAAGGATTTTATTTTATTTTTATTCAACTTGAAATTTAAACTTTTGAACGAGAAGGTTTGTATGACAATTGTTAGGTTCACAAATAGTTTTCTACTGATCGATTTAATGACATATAGGTATATTATTTTATTTTGATTATTTTTCCTTACTTTATAACTATAGGTTATTTTCTCTACTTCGAGTTTTATTACAGCTAAATACCGTTTTGGTTATATCATAACATTTCATTTTTATTATTATTATTATTATTTTAAACCTTTTGTGACTGGTATTCTAGGTTATTAGGGTGAAGAACCATAAATAGTTTTCTTATCTTTAAATACAAGTATCTTTCTGAAAATACACTTACAAGGATCGTAATAAGTAAAGATCCTCAAAGTCGAAATCGTAGTAAGGAAGGTTCCTTTAGAGTCCCAACTAGAGGAAGTCTTACCTAACTAACCTAGAGGTACGTCAGGTTCCCTGAGAGTTCTCAGAAGAGGTTGTGGTGTCTAATTTTCGTAGTTAAGAAGGTACGAGTCGGAAGAAGTGTCAGGTTGAGAGTGAAGGTATGTATTGGTGTTCTTTTTGGTATCGGAACTGATCTACCTGGAAACAACCGTTTCATTACAGAGACGAGTTGGTCAGATCCAACCAGTATTGAAAAGAAGGTTCCTCATTCACAGAAAATTAAAGTCCGACGTCAGTGGTAGACGTCACTAAAACCTCGGGGGGTTTTATTTTAGACTGTGAGAAAGATGACAAAGGGTAGATACGGGGTACTTCACTACCCTGGTCTACGGTACTAGAAGCAAAAGACTTACAACTCGAAATTCGGTTGAAAAAGTGAGAGGAGAAAGTGAAAGTAGTTCTCCGAAAAATCAAGGAGAAGTGAAAGACGGTATTCCCACCACAGTAGACGTATAGACTCCAATGACTATAAAGAGGGCCGTTAGAACTAAGGTCGAACACAAAGAAGGTCAGGTCGTAAAGAGTACTACATGAGACGTATCTTCAATTTATTCGACTCACTGTTATATGTCGGAACTGTATGAGGAAAAGGATAAACTTTGGTCAGACAACAAGGTACAGGTCAAGGCATGAATGGATTTATTTTACGTATCCATATCTAGATTATTTTACATATGTTTTAGATATACTCCTTTTGTTATTTTGAGACTACTTACTATCTCTTTTACTCATTTATTTACCTCTTTATAACGTATAAGTCTCTATTCTGAGTTATGATAGTTCTATAGTCAAGAAGAGTTAAATTAGATATCTATTACGTTAGGCTTTTTTTTTAGAGTTGTTCAGTACTTATGACTTCATTAAGATTTTAATACATCTCTCCATTTTTTGGTGTTATCAGTTGTCTCATAGTTTCTAATTCTTGTTTCAACCTTCTAACTGGGATGTTCTGAAGTTCCAATCGACATTTCGATCATTAGTTCTCTCAAACCATAACTGTTTTATTGTTTGGTCTAGTTACCTTATCTTATCCTTCTGGGTTTTGTATGGGGGTATTTATATTAGTTAGCTAGAAACTGTTTTCTCTCTTTCGTTATGTTACTTTATTTCTATCTGAAAAGTTGTTTACCACGACCTTACGTATACTTTTTTTTTTTTTCTTAGATCTGACTGGAATGTAGGAAGTGTTTTTACTCGAGTTTTATCTAGTGTCTGGATTCACGTTTTGTCTTTTGATATTTTGAGGATATTCTATTGTATCCTCTTTTGGATTTACGAGAACCCACACCACTACGGAAAAACATATATTGTAGTTTCCGTCTTAGGTACTTTCTCTAATAGCCATTCGACTCGAAATAATGTTAATTTTTGTAGAGACATTTTCTGTTACAGTTCTCTTACTCTTCTGTTCGGTGTGGTTTCCCCTTTAATAAAGGTTTTCTGTGTAGGGTATTTTCTGACAATAAGTTTATACGTTTCTTGTGAATTTTAAGTTGTTATTCCTTTGTTAGTTGGAATGAAATTTTTACTCGGTTTCGAGAATTATCTGTAGATTAATTTCTTCTATCCACTCTTTATTTGTATACTTTTCTACTAGTCGTAGTGTAGTAATCTCTTAATGAATGACTTTTTGACTTAGTGGTGTTATGTGGATAATCGTACCGTTTTACGTCTTGTTATCATTATCATTGACGATAACTTCTACACATCTTTGTTTTTGAGAGTAGAGAGTACTTAATGACCACCCTTAAGTTTTACTAAAACCTTTTGTCCAAAGAATGTTTTGGTTCGTGTGAAAATGACATGTTAGACCGTTAGTACGAGGAACCATGAATGGGTTTCCTTGACTTTTGAATACAGGACTTTAGGACTGATTATTACGAATATCATCGACATAAGTATTGACGATTTTGAATTTTTTTTGGTTCTACGAGAAGTCATCCACTTACTTACACTATACAAGTCAATATGGTTACCTTATAATAAGTCGTGATATTTCTTTTCTCGATACTTCGGTACTTTTCTACATCCCTTTACAATTTATATTACATTGATTCACATTCTTCGGTTAGAAAAAATTCGTAAGAAATATTCAAAATAATAAAAGTGACAAGTAAGATTATAAAAGATATAGTATCAAAATTGTAAACTAATATAAATACGGGTTGTCTTTAGATGTCCCTTATATACTTTAAGTTATGTGAGAGACGACGTTAATTTAGAAAATGTTAATTTATAAACCTATGTAAAAGAAACCCAATGAAATAAAAGTCACTTTTATTTCTCGGTTACAGATCGGGAAGGAGTAGGGACAGATGGAAAAGATTTTATTCAAGATAGTATGAGTACATACAAAACAAGAAGAAAACTCAACAATAAGTCACGAGTTTAGAAACACTGGGATACCTGACGTCGTGTGGTCGGAAGGGACAGGAAGTGATAGAGGACCTCAAACTAGTTTGAGTACGGGAAGGAAACTGATTTAAAGGAGTTATAAAATACGATATAGATATGAGTTGTGTGAAAAACGGATGTTGTAGTACAAATTCTGTTCTTCGGTTAGAATTTTCTCATGTATGACACACTAAGGTTGGTATACTGTAAGACCTTCTCCGTTTTGATACCTCTATCATTTTTATTGTCACCAAAAGACCCTACTCCTCGTCTCTCTGTCTTATTATTCGTCTCACGGTTCCTATAAATCTATAAGAACGGTACGTTTATTCAACTAGTAATGGTAAAAAGATCTAAGGTATATATACGTAATTATACACTATAAACAAAAGAAAAAGAATGACGTGAGACATATTATTCGAGATATTCAAATAAGTAGAGTGATTTTGACTGATTTTAAGTAGGAAAATGCCGACTCATTATAAGGTAGTACACATATACAGTGTTAAAGAAATAGGTAAGTAAACAGTTGCCTGTACATCCTACGAAGGTACCAAAAGAGTCCCATATAAGAGTCATTACCCTAACGACCCAGAAATTTATAAAGATGAAAAATTCCTTGGAGGTATGACAAGAGGTATCACCGACATACTTAAAAGTAAAGGTGGTTGTGACGTTCTCCCAAGTGAAAAGAGGTGTAGGGTAGGTCGTAAATAACAAAGATTTTGAGACACTGGCCGGTCACGTGATTCACGCCGGCTCTCTTCGATGGAGTACAAACTCCAGTCCCCGTCTTCGGCTCTCACGGTCCGACACTGCCGCGTCCTTACCGGTTCTCCTCGATGGGACGTAGACTCCAGTCCCCACAGCAGACTCTCCTCGATGAGGTGCGGGGTCCGGTCCCCGCCGTCGGTCGTCCTAGTTGGGGTGGAGGTTCCTCACCACCGACGGACCCACGTCCTCCCGGATCTCCTCGGTAGGGTGTAACTTCCAGTCCTTCCCGCCACCACTCCTTTGTGGGGAGTAGGTTCCATTTCTCGTCGCCGACGCGAAACGACCTCGTCGGTACTTCTCTATGGGGTACGGGTTCCATTCTCTTTGGGTTATACCATCCACAACGTTCTCCCGTAGTCTCCCGTCTGTGTGACTTTGGTATGAGTGTCTTTGGATCAGTTAGATTAGTGTGATCCTGGTGTCGGAACAGATCGAGTTACTTTGGTTCGGTACGGGCACCCCATTCGGTTCTACCCACCCAGTACCACCTCTCCAGACTGTCTTACACTAGGTGACCTCTTCCCTTACCGTTCGGTGAAGTCATAAGGACAGAACTCTTAGGGTACTTGTCATACTTTTTCGTTTTACTATCCTTTGGTTTTCTCCTTGAGGGGTCCAGTAATCCACGGGTTATACGATGACCTCTAGTCACCTCTTTATTGAGGTCTTTCTTACTTCCCTACCTCGGTTTCGATTTTGTTATGGGTCAACACCTACTCTGACCACTATCTTCGTTCTAGGCTACGACATTTCTCGTTATAACGTATCCTTGGACCTTACAGTGCGGGTACTTAGTTCCGTTTAACCTTCATCAGTTTGTTCTCTACCGTTCTCACTTGTAGCTGTAAGATCCTTAGTCACTTGATTTTACCTGACCTTACCCACTTAAATTGAGTCTACTGGTAATGTAGATGATGACACCCGTACTTAGGGAGTCTTCTTTACCTCATCGGTAGTACCAGTTGTTTTCTCAGACTTTACGTCATGAACCAACGTTAGAGTTTTTGTTGTCTTACTAGAGACAAGCGGAGGTTCCGTTTGGTAAGTTATAGTGTCATTAGGTCAAGATACGGGGTTGGTCATTCTTCGACTTCCACTTGTCGAGATACTTCTGGATGTTCTGGAAAATCTTGAGTGGGTTTTTTCTACGGGAAAAGTAATATCCCCTGACCTTACGTTTTCATCCTTCAGTTCTTTGTGGACCTCATTGTCCGTTTAAACCGGAACCTTACGTCTTACTTTGTCTCGTTTCTGATTATCTCAAAAAGGTTCTTTTACGTGACCAGTATCGTTTGTGGGAGAAGGTTGTTGTGTTCTCTTCTGAGATGTGTACCTGTAGTGGTCTACCAGTTGTGACTTTAGTATAACTAATATAAGAAACTTCTGTTTCTACCTCTTCGAGATATGTCAGTTGTTTTTGTTCTGGTCCTCGACTGACACCGTGTCTAGTACTTGAGGAATAACGTTTTAAGTCTGAATTTAACTTCTTTCATCCCTTTTGGTGATCCGGTAAGTCCATACTGGATTTAGGTTAGGGAATACTAATATGTCACCTTCACTCTTTACACAAATACCCGGATCTAGACTATCTATCTCACGGACTATTTGATACCTTACTCCAAACACTGTAACATGTCCTCTGTCCCTAGTTCTGGTAGGTGTACCTTTTCTTTACGTTTTGTCGTTTTACCGACAGACCCCTCCGGAATGTTTATCGACACTTTTCTTCTCTCCGCTTTTCGTTTCCTCTTTTCGTTTCTATATTCGTAGTCTTACGCCTCAAGGTTTCTGATCGTTCTTATCTGTTTTTTCGGAAGAAGTCGCTAGTTACGTTTCTTTACCTCCTTTTGTTGTCTTACCCTTTCTGATCTCTACAGAAGTTCTTTTAATTTCTATGGTTCCCTTATAAAATACGTTTCTTCCCGAGTTATTTCCTGTCTTTACCAGACCTGGATTGTCTTCGTCTTCTATAATTCTTCTCCACCGTTCTTATGTGTCTTCTTAACATGTTTTTTCTAGAAGTACTTGGCCTATTAGTGCTCCCACACTAGTGAGTAGATCTCGGTCTTTAGGACCTTACACTTCAGTTTACCCGGAATCTTTCGTAGTGATGTTTGTTTCGATCACCTCCACTACCCTAAGGTCATCTCGATAAACTTAAGACTTTCTACTACGACACTTTCACGACGTGAGTTATACGGTCGTTTAAACCTTTTGAGACGTCACCGGTAGTCAGTAGTTTTTGTTCTGGTCCTCGACTGACACCCTGTCTAGTACTTGAGGAATAACGTTTTAAGTCTGAGTTTAACTTCTTTGATCCCTTTTGGTGATCTGGTAAGTCCATACTGGATTTAGTTTAGGGAATACTAACATGTCACCTTCACTCTTTACACAAATTCTCGGATCTAGACTATCCATCTCACGGACTACTTGATATCTTACTCCAAACACCGTAACATGTCCTCTATTCCTAGTTCTGGTAGGGGTAACTTTTCTTTACGTTTTTTCGTTTTTCCGGACCTTTTCCAGTCAAAAGTAAGGTTAGGGTTTCTTTCCGTTACGGTTTCTTACGAGTTTGATGGCGTGTTAACGTGAGTAGAATGTACGATCCTTTCATTACGAGTTTTAGGTTCGGTCCGAATTCGTTATGCACTTTACACTTGAAGGACTACAAGTTCGACCAAAATCTTTTCCGTCTCCTTGGTCTTTAGTTTAACGGTTATAGACGACCTAGTACCTTTTTTGGTTCTCTCAAGGTCTTTTTGTATATAAAGACGAAATAACTGATACGGGTTCTGAAACACACTTAGTGTTAGTTGACACCTTTTAAGACTTTCTCTACCCTTATGGTCTGGTGGACTGGACGGAGAACTCTTTAGACATACGTCCAGTCCTTCGTTGTCTGACCAACGTCGTTCTGTACCTTATTGTCTGACCAAGGTTTATCCTTTTCCTCACACAGTTCCGACATATAAAAGTGGGACGAATAAATTGAATATACGTCTCATGTAGTACTCTTTGTGACCTGACCTTCTTTGTGTTCGACCTTACTTCAAACGGTCCTCTTTATAGTTAATAGAGTCTATACGTCTACTGTGGTGGGTATACCGTCTTTCACTTCTCTTTGATTTTTCGGAGAACTACTTTCACTTTCTCCTTTCACTTTTCCAACCAAATCTCGAGTTGTAAGTCTTTTGCTTCTAGTACCGTAGGACAGGGTAGCGATGTACCCTTTATCTACCCCTTTGTCACCTTTGTCACAGTCTGAAATAAAACCCCCCGAGGTTTTAGTGACGTCTACCACTGACGTCGGACTTTAATTTTCTGCGAATGAGGACCCTTCTTTTCAATACTGGTAGGATCTATCATATAAGTTTTCGTCTCTGCAATGAAACGGTTGATTCCAGACAGATCAGTTCCGATACCAAAAAGGTCATCAGTACATACCTACACTTTCAATCTGACACTTCTTCCGACTCGTGGCTTCTTAACTGCGAAAATTTGACACCACAACCTCTTCTGAGAACTCTCAGGGAACCTGACGTTCCTCTAGGTTGGTCAGGGAAGACTTCCTCTAGTCGACACCCTAAAGAAACCTTCCTTACTAGGATTTCGACTTTGAGTCATGAAACCGGTCGTGTCCCCTTCTCAACTGAGTAACCCTTTGTGAAACTACGACCCTCCCTAACCCCGTCCTCCTCTTCCCCTTCTGGGTCCTACTCTACGGACCTACCGTAGTGACTGAGCTACCTGCACTCAGCTCACTTGAGGCCCTCTACCACTACCTGTCCCTCCGGACCGTACGACTATAAGTACCCCAACGTTTCTCAGTCTGTACTGACTCGGAGACTTGACTTGACTCAGATTGGACACACTCCACTATGAAATAACATTAAAAATAAAAGTAAAGACATTATTACTCACTACAACTTGTAAAAAAGTACACAAAGCACCGGTACATATACAGAGCAAATCTCTTTACAGAAGACGGGTAAAAAACTAACTCAACAAAAAGATCATAACTCGACGTATACGACGAATATATTAAACCTCTAATTAAGAAACAGTCAACTAAGTGAACATTAATAAAAGAGGGTAAGACTCCAACAGAAAAGTAGAACACATATCAAAGGAAAGGATACATTTCGAAAATTTAAATTAATCCAGTGTAATAAAATAAAACAAAAATAAAGGTCATGAGATCCTTCCACCCAGTTTCTACTAAAACGAAGTTAAATACAACTTCATAAAAGACGGGTACAAAAAGAAATTCTCAAAATATCAAAAAGGGAAATAAAGTCAAATTCAAATAGAGACACATATCACAATCCTTCACAAGATTAAAGGAAGAAAATGTACTTTGATAAGTCTAAAAGGTAGTAGTGAATGACTCTTTCTACAAAAAGGAGGTGACATATAAGGACGAAGGAAACAGTCTCTATTCGACGGGTATGTACATACCTAAATAGAGACCCGAAAGACAGAACAAGATTACTGGATATAAAGACGAAACACGGTCATGGTATGACAGAACTAATGACATCGAAACATCATATCAGTCTTATATTCCTCCAACTAAGAAAGTTGAAGTAAGAAGAAAGAATTCTAACAAACCTTTAAGTTCCAGAAAACACAAAGGTATGTTTAATACTTTTAAAAACAAGATCTAGACACTTTTACGATAACCATTAAACTCTCCCTAACGTATTTTAGACGTTTAACGAAACCCATCATATCAGTAAACGTATTATAACTAAGAAGGTTAAGTCCTTGTACTATATAAAGAGATAGACAAACACAACAGGAACTAAAGAAAGTAGTGTCAAAATATCGAAAACGTATGTCTATAAAACAGGGTAAGTCAGTCCGTCAGTCAGTCAAGTCGGCTAGTCTACACAGACTGAGACGCTGAGGTACCTGACGTCGTGTTGTCCGGAGAGATAAGTAGTAATTGAGGTTCTCAAATACGTTTGAGTACAGGTAACTCAGTCACTACGGTGGGTTGGTAGAGTAGGAGACAGTAGAGGAAGAGGTAAGTGGAAGTTAGAAGGGGTCGTAATCCCAGAAAATTCTCAGTCAAGGAACGTAGTCCAACAGTTTCGTAACCTCAGAGTCGAAGTCGTAGTCAGGAAGTTTACTTATAAGTCCTGACTAAAGGAAATCCTACCTGACCAACCTAAAAGAACGACAGGTTCCCTACGAGTTCTCAGAAGAGGTTGTGGTGTCAAGTTTTCGTAATTAAGAAGTCACGAGTCGAAAGAAATATCAGGTTGAGGGTGTAGGTATGTACTGATGACCATTTTAGCGTCGAAACTGATCTACCTGGAAACAACCGTTTCATACAGAGACACAAATCTATACGACAGATCCAACCAGTATTAAAAAGAAGGTTCTCCGTTCGCAGAAAATTAAAGTACCGACGTCAGTAGTAGACGTCACTAAAACCTCGGATTTTTTTTTTTTTTTTTTAGACAGTGACTAAGACAACAAAGGGGTAGATAAAAGGTGCTTCACTACCCTGGTCTACGGTACTAGAATTAAAGAAATAAAAAACTCAAAATTCAGTTGAAAAAGTGAGAGGAGAAAGTGAAAGTAGTTCTTCGACAAATCAAGGAAAAGTGAAAGAAGGTATCCCCACTACAGTAGACGTATAGAAACCAATAGTTATAAAGTGGTCCGTTAGAACTAAGGTCGAACGTGAATTAGGTCAAGTCGTAAAGAGTACTACATGAGACGTATATTGAATTTATTCGTCCCACTGTTATATGTCTGAACTGTATGAGGAAAAGGATAAACCTTGGTCAGAAAACAAGGTACAGGTCAAGATTGACAACGAAGAACTGGACGTATGTCTAAAGAGTCTTCCGTCCAGTCCACTAGACTATAAGGGTAGAGAACTTCTTAAAAGGTGTCAAATAACACTAGGTGTTTCAGTTTCCGAAACTGTATCAGTTATTTTGTCTTCATCTACTAAAAGACCTTGAGACCAAAAAGCCACTAGGTCGTCTACAATCGTTAAACTAGACCAAGGAGACAGAAAATATTTCGGTAAAACTTGTAGACCTCCAAGTACCAAGTACATGACAACTTAGCACCGAACCTCTTAAAACTTGTAATGAAACGATCGTATATTCTACTCACTTCAACACGACATCAAACTCGTAAGAAACCGTAACGGAAAGAAACCCAAACCTTACTTTTGTGGAAAAGGTCAGGACACCGGTGATGACTCAAAAGGTTTAAACGACCGCATAACTCACGTTGTCAAAGTGTCGTAGTAGAAAATCCTAAACTTTATTGAGTTGACCTTAAGGTAGTGGAGATGATCGAAACAAACATTACTATGAACAATTCTGGGTGAAAACGTTAGGTCTTATAGACAGAGATCTACTCATTAGTGTGGTAGTACTAATAGACCCAATACTTTTAGAAAAAACATATCAAGAAGACACATAAGAACACTGGAAAAGAATTATAGAAGACGAAGACAATCCAGGTGTGGTAAAGACAGGAGATAACACGTGTAAAAACGTACTTTACAAGGGAACTTTAGAGATTAAAAGAACGTCTCTTGAGATCAGAAAAGGAAAGATAATAAAAGGAGATAAAGAAAAGTGACTAGTGACTCTTTCCGAAAGAATAGAGAAGAACGACAAGAGAACTTGAGACGTAAGTTTAGCCATATAGAAAGGAAAAGGAAACGAAAAGTGAAGAGAAGTGTCTATAAACATTCCGGAGGAATGTCTTGGTAAAAAGAAAAGACGTAAAGAAAAAGAACCTCTGTCAGAACTAGTGACGAAGGATATGTTACAGTGCTTGGAGACAGGTATCAAGAAGTCCGATAGTCTAGATTAGGGAACTTAGAGAAACAGTGAAGGTGACATATTAGTATTCCTTAAACTAAATCCAGTATGGACTTACTATATCACCAAAAAGGATCAAAGAAGTTCAGACTTAAACCGTATTCCTAAGTACTAGACTCAGTGAGAGTCGATCGAGAGAACAAAAACGAGTGACATACCTCGAAGAGGCAGAAACCGAAGTTTTTTATATTTATCAGACTAAAGTCATAACTGGTAGACCAATACAGGTATACATCTCAGAGGAGAACACAACAACCTTCTCCAACAAACGATACTGGTCACTAAGAAAACCGTTTTGAGATGATCGGAAACGGGACGAAGTAAGACATGAGGTAATCTATCCAAATAAGGGACCATAAAAAAAAAAAAAACGTCATCACTTTCCGTAACGAAAGAATTAAAAAGAAATACTAAATAGGAATAATCATATATCCCTACGTCTTCTAAAGACACGTAACCAAAACATAAAACACTAAAATGACATAAGCAACTAATCGAGAGCATTAAAAGACTACCATAGAGACCCTAAAATAAACATATCATACAGTAGACCTTTGTCACTCACAAAATCAAGAAGAAAAGGTTATACCCAATAAAAGTAAAGAAAAAGAAGAGACTATCTGAGACAATAGAAAATAATAAGTCCCGAACGACCGGACAACCCTTCTACGACAAAATCTGTAAGATAGAAGACCAAATGGTAGTCAAAATTTACCGGGGAGGATGGACACTATCGATTTGAGACGAAACATAGAAAATAAAAATTGTGTCCTCTATCGAAAACCAAAGAAGGAGTCGTTTACACCTAAAGATTACCGGTCAGGTAGGATTTCCTCCAGTCAGGACCCACAACTAACCTTCCTGACTACGACTTCGACTTTGAGGTTATGAAACCGGTGAAGTACACTTCTCGACTGAGTAACCTTTTCTGGGACTAAGACCCTCCCTAACCCCCGTCCCCCTCTTTCCCTGTTGTCTCCTACTCTACCGACCTACCGTAGTGGTTGAGCTACCTGCACTCAAACTCACTTGAGACCCGTAACCACTATCTGTCCCTCCGGACCGCACGACGCTAAGAACCCAGCCTTTCTCAACCTGTGTTGACTCACTGACTTGACTTGACTTGACTTGGTTCACCAGGACTCAGGTTCTACTAAAGAACGTGGAAAAACGTCCCATCCCTCAAAACCTAATAAAAAGGGAAAGTAACTCCTTACCTTGAAGTTTACGCAGGAGTACCTAAAAAGAGGGGAAGGGGAGTTACTGAATTCCAAATATAAAGTATTGTTGTATCTTTATATTCTAGATCAGTTTCAAAGAACGGAAAGAACGTCAACTGTGACTAGGGAAGTGGGTTCGAACAAGGTTATTCCACTCAAGAGTGAGCATAGAGTGAGACCAAAAGTACAAAGAGTACTCCTGAAACATTCCAGGTACCTCTTTCGTCCACTCATGTTTGACATAACATAAAGATCGAGAGTCTCATAGATAAGACAATGTAATTGGTTTTAATTCGAAAATCACTAATTAATTTTTAAAATGAAATTAAAAAGAAGGGACAAAAGAATACCGTCGATCAGGGGTAGAAGGAAGGTACACGACAAGGACCATTTGTTTACACACTTCAAACATAAAGGAACCTCTATGGAAAGAAAGGAATCCAAATTCAGTCGAGAGACTCCTTAATTTCTTTTCAATACTAAAAATCCAAAGACAAAATAAAGCACAAAAATAATTAAACCCTTATTAAGACAAAGGTCGAAAGTTATTAGTAGGTTTTGGTCTTTAGAATTGAAGGTAAAAATTTTCTAGGAAAAATTTCCTAGTTATATAATTCTGATGTAATATCCCGTCGTTTCAGTTTCATGTCTCACAGTAATCTTTAAATAACGTCTTTATATCTTCTTTAATACGACTATACCTGTTTTTAACGACATTATCTCCGTTATTATAACCTGTCTAAAAAATATATGTAACTACCGTTTCAGTTATCCTAAAAGAGTAAATAACTCATTCCCTACTCTGTCTTTTCCACATCAGTCCCTAAAAAAAAATTTATCAAAACTCATTCATTTTCTGAATTTTCTTATTTTAACCGTAAAGAACTTTATCCATTTAGATACTTTTTTTCAACCAAACCCCCTTTAGACCTCACGGTCTCACAAAAATACAAACAAACGAAACTTGTCCGTACGATACATACAAACTCAACAGATGATCTCTCAGTTGATTCTATATGGTGAAATTACTATAGTCTTTGAATATATGTTTCTTCATATTTATACCAAGAATAGTCTCATATATATCATTAATTTAGAGTTTCTGAATCACTATAGGAGTTTTCTCGTACACCCGTAGTTCCTCTATTCTCCAATTTCTGATTACCGTTCCATAAAGTTGTACTTCAGTAACTCCTTTACTATTTAATCATTTACTTCGTCTCGTCCTGTCCGGTTTTACATCTTTCTTTTGGTATTCTCACTTTTCAGGACCTAATTTTTTTTTTTACAAAGTTCCTTTTCTTACCTAATTGATATAGTTTAAGACGAAAATCCAAGTCATTCTACTCCTGACACCTAACTAGTTATAGAAACTCATCAGTTATCCTCCACCTTTGAACGAGTATTAACCGTATAAAGTGAAAACTATTCTCATCTCTACGTGGTATGTAATACTTTCCTCCAATTTTGTCTTTTATGTATTATATCATCAATCCTTATCCACCACAGGTCATCTTGGGTACACCCCACACAAACACACATTCTTAATTTTTTGTGTTAGTAATCGGTTCTCATTTTTGTCCCGTATCCCTAAACTTCCACACTCCACTTTCTTCTTTCACACTTTATCTGTAGATCTACTCACTTATCTAATCCTTTGACACCAGTGTCTAAATGTTCATATACTCCAAAAATACACACAACACTCAATCCATTTATAGGAATCCCTTTTGTAACTGTTTACGTTTGTACTCAAATTCCTATTTAATGAAAAGGAAAGAATGTACTTTACCAAAATATTGATCGGCTATAAAATCGAGAAAGGTATTTATTGTTAAGATAAAAAGTGGGGAACTTAGACAAGACTGGACACTGAAGAAAAAAATTGGTAGTGTATATTCCTTAGGAAAGATACACAATTTTGTCGCCCCGAGTGTACTCGTCATTATTCGGATAAGTCAAACTATGTTGACTTTTACAGTTGGATATCTTAGTACTCTTATTTAAGATCAATTCAGTGTCTTCGTCGTCTTCATTTTTCTTTGTGGGGGTATGTTTGACGAGAATCTGTAACATCAAGTTTACCGGGGAAGGTTCTGTCTTAACTCGTTAAACAAGATGAACAATGGTTCACTGAGGAGTATACAAAGGTTACTGGTGGGCACTATATTCGAAAATATAGTTAGAGATGAGGGTGAAAGTATAGTGAATTAATATCACTGGTAAATGTATAAAGATAGAGCTTGATGACCTTTGTATTACTCTCTTTTCGTTCTCTAATAGAACAACTAACACTTTTGACAGTGTACTTAACACTGTAGTATACATATTATAATCTACTTTGGTTACCTTCAATTATGTGTAAAATAGACAAATAGAAAAAATAAGAGGAAAAACCTAGTAAAGTTTCTTTTTAAAATCTTCAAACACTGGTTCAATAAGACCAAAAGGACTCTATAAGACAAAGTACTGACTTTCAGGATATAGATGACTTTGGAAAGTAAAGAGCCTTTTAAATCTGTTAAACAGTGTGATAATAATTACCCGTAATGTTTATATTCTGAAGTATTTATTCTTAATCCATTTTATGGTTACCAGACAGAACATTCTCCTCAAGAGATAGTGATATTCTTATACGTACTTATAATCACTCACATCAGGTCAGGTCACTAATTCTATAATACTAATCCGTAGACATATAGATACTCCTACGGTTAAGGAGTTTCAAACCAAACACCAGAACATATAAATAGGTATTAAGAATTCAGACTCCGACCTCTATCTACCCTGGGTCCGACTAGTCGACCACAAACATAAGGTTCTACTTTTACCCTCTCCGACTCGGGACGGGTCTATTTTATATTCTGTGATTTATGAAGATTAAGAACTTCAGTTCCTCTGAAAGGGTTGATATTTCTAGGGACTCCCAGTTTTTGTCTCTCCCGAGGTGGGATCTCATTGACTACAGTTGGATGGGTATCCGAAAAAGTGACCTCAAGTAGAACCGATTTTCTACGTACACGTGTGTACCCTCCTAGAACTCTATATGATCTATGAGTTTTAGTCAGTTTCGTTTTACTGACCGATTTCTTTTGGGACTTCTTTATTGGGTATATTCAGTATATTTGATGGTACTTCCCCGATGAGAGAGACTCCGGTATACACACAGATAGGTGTACATGAGAAAAAGGAGTATTTTAAATGAACAAAGTGATGAAAGGTAAAAACATCCTTACGAAAAGACGTTTTAGTTTTACAGTTCCAGAACAGTAACCAGAACATCGATCCTAAGTCGATAGAGTGACGGCCAGGACAGAGTTAGAGACCGACCCTTTACTTGAGGACGAAATTCGGTGACGTCCTGTTCTGGTGACCTCTATAGTTCGTATTCGGATGGAGTTTACACGTGTTACTTATGGAAATTTATGTCCTGGACTTAAAGATGAAAAATTATTTCACGTATCCAATCAAACTATCAAATCGTGACCTTAATAATACAGTCTTTTATTGTTCAGTGTTGTTACGTTAACAAAAACTCATTAATACTTACGATACTGGACTTATTTTCACAACGTAAAATCAGAGTAACTCTTAAACTCTAAAATACCGTAATTTATTAAAAATTAAAATATTCGAAATATTAGACCCTCAAGTGATATCTGTCTCACCTCTTTTTTAAAGATATTTTATAAAACTTCTCCTCGATTGTGTTGTATTTAAGGTCTTTAAAGTTTGTCTTTAACGTTGTTATCCTTTAATCTTTGTTAGTCTCCTATGATAGTTTTGTAAAACTGTGTCGAGTGAACCGTCGTTTGGTGTAATCCAGTCCCTCTTGACGTCAAGTCTTTATTCTTATCTTGATGGTTCACACTCTTTATTTACTGGTATCCTTTTTGTTTACATAGTAATTTACCAGTAGAGAAGTGAAAAACCTCTGTAACAATACAAGAGAGACATAGAAGAAAAAAGGTCAACTTTATAGGTGATATCAAAAATAACAATAAATACAATAAACCTAAAGTCTGGGACCATCGTTAAAGTACGAAAAGGTAAAGAACAATATAATTAATATTTGACTTAAAAAAACGAGTGACAAATGTTTTCATATCTTCATTACAATAATCGTGTGAACCAAGTATGATTATCAAGCCTACGAATACCTGAAATAAATGAAGAATTTTCAAAATAATCTCATATCAACTAAATGTTACGGTACGATCGAAGTCCACATGTCGTTTCACTTAGACAATATGTATCTACACACACACACATATATATATATATATATATATATATATATATATAGAGGTGAGAAAAATTTTCCTAAAGGACCACTGAGTCTCCATTTCTTATACAGACGTTACGTGTTACGGATCCAAGTTAGGGAACCAATCCTTCTAGGGGACCTCTTCTTTTACCGTTGGGTGAGAACATAAGAACGGACCTCTTAAGGTACTTGTCCCTTCGGACCGTCTGATGTCAGGTACCCCAGTGCTTCACAGCCTGTGTTGACATACTAATTGTGAAACCTTTTAATAAAATAAGGAGTCTTTAAACTTCTATAATGAGGTATCTGAGCATCTTTGATAGTTATCGTAACGACTCCTCTTTAAACATCGGTTAGAGTAAGTGTAAAAAACTCAAAAAGAAAATAAATAAATAAAATTCGACACATTCGAAAATCTTTGAATAAAAATAAGAGTCACAATACTTGAAAACAATCCTGTAGAAATCTTGAAAAAAGTGTATAAGAGTTACTGTCCGACGTCCAAGTAAATTAAGTTATTAAAATCAGAGTGAAGTCGAGATCATATATAAGAAGATAATGATAGACAACCGAGAGAACCTAACTAGTTACTGAATTGAAGAGGAATATCACATGTGGAGACAAAGTACACTAAAAAAAGACTTTATTAAATAGTTAAAAAAAAAGGAAGATTGGGTATCCTATGACCGTGTTACTATGGGTCTCCTCACTTATCATGAATTTAGTCCCACCACTACTATATTCGTCTTATCTTAACCATTTAGACTGTTCACTGAAACTCTTAATTGAGTGTGATATTTAGTTATATAATTTTTAATTTCTACTTGTTTTCGAATTTACATTTAAAACCTAGGTTCTCATCTATTTCAATTTTTTACCCCTCGCCTTTACCCGATTAATACGGTATTGTATTTTATATTTATAGAAGAACACTTCTATATTATATAAAAACACTTCGTATTTTTCTTCTCGTTACGTGAAATAATTTATCGGTAATTTCATTAGACATTAATATAATGTTGTATTTTAAAAGAAATTATTTGTCGTTTGATATTACATTTCCTTTATGAACGTCTAAAATGCCGTATACTACCCAACTATAGGAATTATGTTTATCTCGAGAATCTTTAGTCGTTATTTTTATGTTTATTCGCTCCCCTCGTCAGGATTCTACCGCCTCCTTATCCTGTCCCTCTGGTGAAAGAGGGAGTGTTTAAGTAGTTTTCTTGTAAAGTAGCGACTCGTTTAAGGTGTTTTGTTGAAGACTTACGACCGTCTCCTGTAGTCCGTGGGTCTTTTCGTCTAGTAACAGAAGTTTTTGTCCATCCTTTTTTATATTTTCTACTTTCCTATGTTCGTTGAATACGTGGAGTTATGGTCTTTTTATTTGCTGGGTTAGTTTTTTTACCCGGTTTCTTGATTTATCTGTAAAGAAGTTTCTTCTGTATGTCTACCGATTGTTTGTGTACTTTTCTACGAGTTGTAGTGAGTAATAGTCTCTTTACGTTTAGTTCTGGTGTTACTCTATAGTAAAGTGTGGTCAGTCTTACCGATGTTAGGTTCAGATGTTCGTTATTAACGACCTCTCCCACACCTCTTTTCCCTTGTGAGAATAAGACAACCACCCTTACGTTTGATCATGTCGGTGATACCTCTTGTCACACCTGCAAGGAATTTTTTAACTTTTATCTTGACGGTATACTGGGTCGGTAGGGTGATGACCCGTATGTGTGGCTCCTTTGGTCTTAACTTTCTCTGTGTACATGGGGATACAAGTAGCGTCGTGAGAAATATTATCGGTCCTGTACCTTCGTTGGATTTACAGGTAGTCGTCTTTTTACCTGTTCTTTCGGCACCATGTATATGTGTTACCTCATAATGAGTCGGTAATTTTTCTTATGTAAACTTAGGCAAGATTACTCCACCTACTTTGACCTCGACTAATATGTCTCACTTCATTCGGTCTTTCTTTTTGTCGTTATGTCATATGATTGTGTATATATACATTAAATCTTTCTACCATTACTATTGGGACATACGTTCTGTCGTTTTCTCTGTGTCTACATATCTTGTCTGAAAATCTGAGACACCCACTCCCTCTCCCACCCTACTAAACCCTCTTACCGTAACTTTGTACATATGATAGTACATTCTTTGCTTAACGGTCAGGTCTTATGTCCTACGAACCCCGACCACGTGACCCTACTGGCTCTCTCTTACTAAACCCCTCCCTCCACTCTCCCCCCAAGTCCTAACCCTTGAGTACATGTGGACACCACCTAAGTACAGTTACATACCGTTTTGGTTATGTCATAACATATCATTTTTAATTTTTTTTTTAAATTTTTTAAATTTTAATTTTTTTCTTTTTTTTATTTATATTTCTTCTCTGTAGTGAAACGATTGTTTTCAGACATGTCAATTTCGATAACAAAAAGGTCATCACTATATACCTACACTCAACCTGGTATTTCTTCTTACTCATAGTTTTGTAACTACGAAAACTTGACACCACAATGTCTTCTGAGAACTCAGTGATCCTGACGTTCCTCTAGTTTGGTCAGTTAGGATTTCCTTTAGTTAGGACTTATCAGTAACCTTCCTGACCACGATTTCGACTTCGAGGTTATGAAACCGGTGAACCACGTTTCTCGACTGAGTAATCTTTTCTGAGACTACGACCCTTTCTAACTTCCGTCCTCCTCTTCCCCTACTGTCTCCTGTTCTACAAGTGTACCGTAGTGGTTGAGTGACCTGTACTCAAACTCGTTTGAGTCTCTCTATCACTTCCTGTCCCTTCGGACCCCACGACGTCAGGTACATCAGTGTTTCTCAACCTGTGTTGCTTGGTTGACTTGTCGTATCAACTAAATATTATGACACAGTTAAAGACAACATGTTTTCATTAAGTCAATATATATATATATATATATAAGAAAAAGTATAAGAAAAGATAATACCAAATAATGTCGTATAACTTCTGAAAGGACACGATGTGTCATCCTTTTTTGATGTTCATTAGGGGACTTCTGGTTTCTTACCTTCGTTAAAAAAAAAATTTTTCTTCATGTTCGTCGGTTATTTCATACCATGTTCCTATAACAGTATAAGTGAAGATACAGGGGTCGTTGTTTTTGTTCCGACGATACGTGTTCTGTGAACTAATTATAAATAACTTGTTTATCTACCTTTTACATTAGAGTGAGTTAATATATTTACGTTTACTTTTATTGTTCTATTCCATATAGTATATAATTTAACCGTTTCATAAAAATTTATCAAGATAGATCACAACCGTCCAATGTCTTTCCATTGATGAACGTATGTGTCGATAACCATTATATTTTTAATGCTCTTTAAAAAGACCTTTCCTTATTCCTTTCGGAATTTCCTAGAAAATTGGGTCTTTAAGTTAATTCACTTATTAATCTCTACAAGGTTTACTAAATAGACTTCATACAAGTCACGTTTTATAAAGTATTATTTTGTTTAATATTTAATAAATTTTCTAAATCGTCTTCTTGAACCAATTTAATACCTTTAGGATTCCGATCTTATATAAATCCTTGATTCTGAAAATACTATTTTTATATATTCTTAAACATCTTCTCGATTTCATTATTATTCGATTTCATTATTTACTTTTTCACTACACTTAAAAGTCAAATTGTTTGTAATAAGATTTGAAACAGAAATTTTTTTACGACTTAGCACATATGACCTACCGAAAACGAAAGAACTTGTGGAATTACCTTTACTAGTAATTTATCAGTCTCCACAATACTATTACAATAGTATTTTACGAAAAGACCAAAGGAAAAGAAAATACGTTTATGGTGGTTTACGTCTAAGTCTTATTAAATTTCTCGGTATCTTAATTTCCAAAACTTGAAATAGTACTGGAAATAAAACTTGTAAGAACAGGAAAAGTCAGTACCGTCATAAATTTTATAGGTTTGATTTTTTTTATTTTAAATTTTTACAAGAAAGAAATCTTAATAACAGTTCTTTACAGAGTCAAAGGAGCGTATCACCGATACCTATGTAACGTCCTCTTACTCATATGATTTTCTATCAAAGGGATTAGACCCCGTTTACTTGACAAAGAAGAGAGGATTCGGATTACCTTGTTTTTTATTTATAATTCTTTGGTCTTGTAGACTTCATCACGAAGAGTTTGATAGACATTAATCCTTTGTCGAAACAAAACAAAACAAACGTTAGAAAACACGCATTCATGTAAATATTCTATAATTTTTACTTAATAATTTTTATAACTGAAGAACTAGGAAACTATATTAGGATCTTTATATTTTACTTTATTACGTTTTATAAGTTAAATTTAATAGAATAATAATGCAACCTATCTATAATTTGTTGGGACAGTCTACCGATATTAAAGAAAATTATTTAAAAAAAAGATTTGGAGATTAAATAGAAAAGAGAAGTACCTAATTATCATTGAATGACTAGTCATTCCTAATATGAAACTTATCGAGATTTCATATTTGATGTTTCTTATGTATTCTTATTTATTTCTTAGAAAAGATAATATAAGTGGAATGGACCGATTATTAAATTTCAAATTTCAACACCAGTAATAAAATTTTGTATATACTTTCTTAAACTCTTCATATATTAGTCCTTTTTGATTATCAACAATTTTGTCGAAAATATTTATATACAATATTGTTTATCCTTGTACTCTTTTTTTCTTTTTTATCAAACAAGTCTTTATCTTACTAAGTAAACGTAATTAAAGGTGTCTTCGGAGAGACATACGGGGTAGATTTAGTGTCGGAGGAGGGAAGAGGGTTTTCATTGACGGTAGAACTTAAATATCTTTATAGGTCGAACGTAAAGAAGTACCAATAAGGTGAGTTAAGGGGGAAGTAGAAAAAAAAAAGGGGGAATGTCAAATAGACGACTTTCTGGATCCAGTAAATTGAATCGACTTAAATCTAATTACCTAGTCAAGTTTAACAAGGAGACTAGAAACACAAAAGACGTTTAACTGTCTAGGACTTCGAAGTAGACCAAGTCAAAACTAGGGAAGTACTTTCAATATCCACCATTTTACTTTTAAAAATCCTCCATATATTACAGACTAAAGTAAGAAAGAAATAAACTCTAACACTTTACCACCATTAGTAAAACAAAATACATAATTGACCTCTCCGTAAAGGAGAGTATATTATAACCAAAACACCAATGAAAAAATAAACCGAGTAAGAGTTCTATTACTCAACCGAGTAAGAGTTCTATTACTCAATCGATGTAGAAAAAGTCTATCATTAAATCCGAAGGAAAAGGGAGTTCAAACATTAAGAATGAGACTCAAAACATTCAAAGTTAAGACCTGATCTTAAAAAGTGAAGTAAAAAGGTATGTTTTCAGAGACTGAGAACAGGTTTAGTTCTTAGAACCAACAATCTCTGTGTTCTGTATTATATTTACTTTCTTTCGTACTAACGAGTAAACAAATAGGGTGTCGTGTGTACTTTGACAGAGTCTTATTATTATGATAACAATGATGATGGGTGATACTCATGACTTTTCATTCCGCTCCTTCCTTCCGAACGTGTACGAAAGACATTAGAGAAAAAAATTTCCAACATGATAAAGATGTAATAGTCTAGTATATCAGTATAACATAATGTTGACGATAGAAAAATGAAGATCAAATCAGAATTAAAACGTATATATAAATCCAGAGTAATGGTCAGAAAGACAATGACAGAGAAGCTAGTAAAACACACAGACTTTGAAAAAGAGAGTATCTAGTACATCCTTCCTGAGGACTCTTGTTATAAACGATTCAACAGGGAATAACCATTAAACCCACAAAGAGACACCCTAAGTCCTTTTGGATTTTTGATACGACGGTAGTCGTAACGGTAAAAAGATCTTAGACACAGAGAAAAAAATTTTTTGCCTTTGTTTATGAAATAAGAGGTGTTTCCCGACTCACCTTTAACAGGATTCAATTCTGACTTCCATATAGTCCGATAAGACTTTTGACCCTTCGCTATTGTCTTATGGAAGTCGGAACCATGTCAAACAGACAGTAGATAAACTTCCAATGTCATTGCTTGATCTACTAGACACGTTTATAAGATTGAGATCTTAAAGTTATGTACCTTAATTGAATAGGTATTTTCTTATTAAGATTAAATAAAGTTCTGTAGAGAGTCCAACAAACCTTACAACCAATCTTATCTCAGTTTTCAACCCTAAAAATGAGACTAGAGGTCCCTGACGTTTAAATAGAAAAGTCTAAAAATGTAGTACACCTTAGAAGATTTTTCTTCAGTGGTTTTGTTACAAAAGAGACACGGTATCGTATCTAAGTCTACCAGATATTCGTCCACCTTTATTTTGTATATATAACTCCACGAGATCTTAATATACAACAATAAATTACTTTCTAGTTGATTTAGTATAATTTTAAATTCTCAAATAAACTTGTTTTTAAATAAACTTAACCCGTACTAATTTATGTCTTCTAACTTCTCTTGAGACTCCTAAAACGTTCTGTTATGAAAATGTTCGTCTTCGTCTTATTTCCCTTAAAATGATCCGTTTTATTTATTCACCTAACCGATAACGTTTCAATGTAAAGAAAGTCCTTACCAGTCTCAGATAAGTCTTCTAATGGATTGATCACGAACAGTCTACTAAGGACTAAGTATAAAATTCTAAGACAAAGACCCTCTAGATTTGACATTACCTCAATTCGGAACCAAAGTACCGTACCTCTAATCGTATTCACCGAGACAAAGTCCCGATAACAGAACAAAAATTTTGTATCGTAACATCAGTCTCTTGACTCTTTCACTTTTATTCAAACTAAAAAGTCTTTCTTTTATTAAAAAGTAAAACGTAAAATGTAGTTCTTGGTTAAGTTGTGTCCGAATTATCTTTAACTTCCTACCCTTCTTCTAGTTCTACCGTCTTATTCTCCTACTTCTTGATTGGAAGAGGTTACTTGTGTACTTTTTATGTAGATCCACCTTGTTAAAAGTTAATTTCGATCGATCTCTACCTTTCTTTCTGAGGAAGAACATGTTGGTTCTACATTCTTTCTAAGATTGTTTTAACCTATCCTTCTACTCTCAGTTAAGAATCCATCCAACCATTCTTCAGGCCCTCAGGGGTTACTCTCTACCCAGACCTTAAGAGTTCCTCTTCCTTTCCTGTTTGAAAAAAAAAAAAAAAAAACCAGATGTAAGGAAGTCAAGTCAAGTCAAGTCAGCGAGTCAGCACAGGCTGAGAAACACTGTGGTACTTAGTATCGTGTGGTCCGAAGGGACAGGTAGTGGTTGAAGGCCTCAAGTGAGTCTGAGTGCAGGTAGTTCAGTCACTACGGTAGGTCGGTAGAGTAGGAGACAGCAGGGGAAGAGGAGTACGGGAGTTAAGGAGGGTCGTAGTCTCAGAAAAGAATACTCAGTTGAGAAGCGTACTCCACCGGTTTCATGACCTCGAAGTCGAAATTGTGGAAAGGAAGGTTTCTTTAGGGTGTCGACTAGAGGAAGTCTTCCCTGACCAACCTAAAGGAACGTCAGGTTCCCTGAGAGTTCTCAGAAGAGGTTGTGGTGTTAAGTTTTCGTAGTTAAGAAGCCGTGAGTCGGAAGAAGTGTCAGGTTGAGAGTGTAGGTATGTACTGGTGTCCTTTTTGGTATCGGAACTGATCTGCCTGGAATCAGCCGTTTCATTACAGAGACGAAAACTTACATGATAGATCCAACCAGTATTGAAAAGAAGGTTCCTCATTCACAAAAAATTAATGTACCGACGTCAGTGGTAGACGTCACTAAAACGTCGGGTCTTTTCATTTCAGACTGTGACAAAGGTGACAAAGGGGTAGATAAAGGGCACTTCACTACCCTGGCCTACGGTACTACAAGCAAAAGACTTACAACTCGAAATTCGGTTGGAAAAGTGAGAGGAGAAAGTGAAAGTAGTTCTCCGAAAAATCAAGGAGAAGTGAAAGAAGGTATTCCCACCACAGTGGAATCAGAATCAGTTAATGTGTTGAGTCAAATTTGAGACATGATTCCGAATATACTGTTTTTACACAGGACGAACTCCTGACAAAGAGGAAGGTCTCCCGGAAGACCGATTAGGACAATAGAACTTTACACTGTGACCCTCCCCTGATACTCGTTTTTTCTCTAAAGTAACAACCTCCAGGAGGGACTCCTCACTAGACAAACCCGATGTATAACCTGTGGGTTCGAGACTCCAAACTATACCCTTCCTGTTTGGGGGAAACGACAAACCTACCGACTACCTTGATTTCTGTCCGGATACCCTTCGGACCCGAGATGAATCTTCCACAAGTACGTGTGAACGAACGAGTAATTACCTTATCTTTCCCCAACGTCTAACTTTTGAAGTTCTTACTGACCTGTCGATGTAAACTGACTGTCTTAAGTGTGGGGTCGGACTCGGTTTGTCTAAAAGGTCAGAACGAACACTAGAACCCACACTCTGTTTCTCCACGGAGTATTAGTTTCACCGTAGACTCGTACTGTCCCCGTTGGTTTATATCGTGAATGTGTCCATCACGTACTCTCTGTCGGGGCAGAAACAGAAGTCGACATGGTGGTGTCGGATACTCAACTGTATGTCGTTTTGGGATGTTTCCGTGATAGACTTGTGACCGTCGAGGTGTGGTCCTATTCCCGTAATGTAGGACTCCCGTCTCGGGTCGATACTCCGTGTTTCATCTTAGTCAACGTCACTGTAGACTAGGTCCACTCACGTTGACAATGACAACGAATGTACCCATGAGTAGTCTTCGGCAGGTCTAGAGACTGTAGTCGACATGATGGTGTCGGATCTGGGGTGGTGTGTCTTACACGGTTATGGTTAGGAAGAACGTGGTTGTAAACAGGGAGACTCCACTCCCATGATCACGACCTTCCCCTCTCGTGTGTGAATTTTCCCTGTCTCGGTCGAATCTGGACTTGAAGTCCCAAAGATGACATCGTTGAACTCTGGGTGGAAGTGTAGACTATCCAACTACTGTCGGTGTCTCGTCTCTCATTCGGGATCGAGTATGGACCGAGGACGGGATCGGGGAGGTAGGGGTCGGGGTGGATCATGGTATCACTCTAGATGGTTGTGTGAGATGATAATGTCTTACTGTGAGAATTTCTGGACACAATTAAAGTATGTCTGTATTTTTCGATTCGTTTTATCTTCTTTTAAACAGAATTTTCTCGTTCTTTATCAGTGATTTTATGTTGATTATTCTCTTTATTTATTAAATGGTTTATTTCTCAAGTTTCGTTATCATTATTCTTACAATTAGTGTAATTCCTTTTGTTATCCACTTATGTCACTCTTGAAACTGTTCTTAGATCTTTTATATTTTTTCTTGTTAAGTTTTGACTTCTTATGTTATTTATTTTACTTTTTATGTGACTTTCCATACTTATCGTCTAATCCACTATTTCTTCTTACGTATCGACTAAACCTTCTACGTCATTACCTTCAGTGTGTTTGTCTTGTCTTCCTTTTTACGAAGACCAGGTTTTATTACCTCTTTTTGTTTCACACGAGTAGGTAAGAACATTCTCGTGGTTTTAGTGTTCATCGACAACTTGTTGGTAGTTGGTCTCCTGTGACTTTGGCTGGTTTTTTTTTTTTTTTTTCTATGGTGTAGGTCTCTGTTTCTTTTTCGGTGTTCCTCTACCGTCTTTCCCGTTTTTGTACTATTTTAGTTTAGGGTTTAGGTGACCCACCCATTGGGTATTAGACCTCTCGTTATTATGGTTTCTTTAAGAGGATGAAAACACTTCCAAGACTGGGAGTACAGTCTAAAGGGTCGGACCCCTAGATCGTTTCTCTAACCCTTAGGGTCCCTTAGACTGAAACTTCCGGTCAGCGTAAACAAATGACATGAAGGTGTCCTGATCCCCTTTGTCTGAGGTGAGAACTTACCGAGTTCGTTTTAGAACGTATTCTGTTCTGGGTTCCCTTTCCTCGTCACTGACGTGTCCTCTGACTTGATCTAGATACCCCATCAAAACCTCCCAGATGATACCTTCACACTAACTCATCACCGAACGACACCCCTATCCCCGTGACCTTTGTTGTCAGTACCTTCCCTGGGGAACTGTATTCATTAAAACCTCAAGTGGTAATTGGGATAGTATCTGACGTTCTCTATCACTTTCTATCCCCTCTGACTGTACGACGTCTGGTGTCCCAACGTTTCTCAGTCTATTCTGAATCACTGACTTGTTGTTCTCAGGTGTCTGTGGTCCCGAACCACAGGAGTCTAGTTCGTTGGTATCCCTCTGTTGTGTTGGGGTAGGTAGTCCTCTATTAACCTAATTTCGAAATGACTCATTCTGTGACGGATAGTCTCGTTCTGGGTCAAAAAGGGTAATTGTCAGGAAGAGTAGTCTTTCAAATATGTCCGAGAAACGGGGTCGGTGGTATCGTGTCTGTCTTCTTCGTTCTCCTTGGTGATAGGGTGTCGTCGATCTGGGTTTTGATGTAGTACCTTTCAATTGGTCCTACTTTATCGTCTCCCAAAACAGAGTGTACCTCTATGTTCTATTTTGGGATCTTTTTGTTAGTTTACATCACCTCTATTCGTTAGAAGATCTTTTTCTTAAGTCTTATTACTATCAATTCTACTAGGTCCTAAAGTCTTTTTCTTATCTCCGTTTCTAACTCTTCTTCGTTCTTTACAAATGATTTCTGGATGTTCTTGATTTCTTGTTTGTCACTACTTGTTATATAATCTTCCTTAACTATCGTCTTATTGACTACGTCTTCTTACCTATTCAATTGACCTTTTGTCTTACCTCCTTTAGTGACTGAGTCTTGTTTATTGTCTTTTTTTCTTACTTTTTTTTTTTACTTCTGGCGGATTCTCTGGAGACCTTGTTGTAATTTAGTGATTATAAACGTAATATCCTCAGAGTCTTCCTCTTTTCTCTTTCCTAGACTCTTTCATAAAATTGTTTATTATCGACTTTTAGAGGGATTGTACCTTATCCTTTGTCAGTTGGTTCAGATCCTTTGGGTCTCTCAGGGTCCGTCTTATTTAGCTTCGTCCTTGTGTGTTTCTGTGTGTCATTACTTTTACTACTTTTAATTTCTGTTTCTATTTTATAATTTTCCTTGTTCAAACCCTTGCGTACATTCTTAATTTCTAAAATTTTAATTTTTTTTATTATTTTTTAATTTTTTTATTTTTTTATTTTTTATTTTTTTTTATTTTCCTTGTTCTCTTTTTACTGTTTATTATATGTTCCCTTGTGGGTAGTCCGATAGTCGACTAAAGAGTTACCTTTGAGATGTGCCGTCTTCCCTTACTGTACTATGTAAATTTCACTGTTTTACCTTCTTGGATGTTGGTGCTTGTAAGACTCGTCGTTCTGAGAGTAAGTTTATACTACCACTTTATTTTTCGAAAGGTCTATTCGTTTTCAATTCTCTTAAGTCGTGGTATTTTGTTGAAATGTTATTTATGAATTTCTTGAAGAGATCTGTTCTTTGTTCTCTTCCTTTTCTAAATGTATTTTATTTGGGTTTTGTTAATTCTGACCGTTGTAACGTGAGTAGAGTGTGGAATCGTTTCATTACTAGTTATAAGAGGTTCGATCCGAAGTTGTCATACCCTTGGTTCTTTAAGGTCTACAAATTCGACCTAAATCTTTTTCGTCTCCTTAGTCCCTGGTTTAACATCTGTAGGCAACTCAGTCCCTTTTTCGTTCTCTTAATGTCTTTTTATAGATGAAGACGAAATAACTGATGTGATTTCGGCAACTGAGACACATACTGTCATTTGACACTTTTTAAGAATTTCTCTACTCTTATCGTCTGGTGGCATCGACGGAGGACTCTTTAGACGTACGTCCAGTTCCCCGTTGTCAATCTTAGTCTGTACCTTGTTGTCTGACCAAGGTTTTACCCTTGTCTCACTCTGTTCCGACATATAACAGTGGGACGAACAAATTGAATACACGTCTCATGTCGTACGTTTTACGACCCTACCTACTTGTTCGACCTTAGTTCTGACGGTCCACTTTATAGTTATTGGAGTCTGTACGTCTATTGTTGTGGGAATACTGTCTTTCATTTCTCCTTCACTTTTCGAAGAACTACTTTGACTTTCTTCTCTTACTTTTGTGACCAAATTTTGAGTTGTAAGTTCTGTCTCTAGTACTGTAGACCAGGGTAGTGAAGTACTGTTTATCTACCCCTTTATTACCTTTATCACTGTCTGAAATAAAAGAACCCGAGGTTTTAGTGACGTCTACCACTGACATCGGTACTTTAATTTTCTGCGAACGAGGAACCTTCTTTCAATACTGGTTGGATCTATCGTATAAGTTTTCGTCTCTGTAATGAAACGGTTGTTTCTAGGTAGAACAGTTTCGATAACAAAAAAGTCATCAGTACATACCTATACTCTCAACCTGATATTTCTTTCGACTTACGGTGTCTCAACTACGAAAACTTGACACCACAACTCCCTCTGACAACTCACGACTCCGACTTCGATGTTATAAAACCGGAGAACTACGTTTGTCAGTTAAGTAACCTTTTCTGGGACTACGACCCTTTCTAACTTCCGTTCTCCTCTTCACCTGCTGTCTCCTGTTCTTCCTACCGTAGTGACTGAGTTACCTACACTCAAACGATTTCGAAGTCCTCTACCACTTCCTGTCCCTTAAGATAGTACGACGTCAGGTACCCCAACGTTTCTCGACTTGTACTGACTCACTGACTTGTTGTTGTTGGTAAATTATCTTTTTGAACATTAGTGAAAAGTTTTAGGTCTACGTATTGTCTTAATGGAACCTTAAAAAACTTTTTATGTTTACGGGTCCATAACGACAAGAAGAGGTTTCGAGGTGTATACAAAGATTACTCGTCGATACAAATTTTTGTTGACCTTATACACTACTAGAAAATGAAAATAGATCAAAAGATAAAGTATAAGTCACGAGGGTAAAGTGAATCAAATAAAAAAAGGTCAAAAAGGTAGAGATAAAAAAACCATCAAAAAGAAAGAATTAGGAAATAGTTCGTATCTTTTTTTCCAAAAGACATGTAGGTGTGTGTGTATATATATCATTAGTATTATATATATAAGATTTTAAATACTTAAAAACAGATTGATTTTTTGAATACTGTAAAACTAAGGGGAACAAACTAAATCACACTTATATTACAATCTAAAGATTACATATAGTGAACAGAAACTATATTACGTTACATAAAATCGTAGATAATAATACTGATTTTCAGATCTTTTAAATAGTGGAATCAATAAAAAATTTTTTAAATTTCGCTAAAATTTGTAGCTTAGGTAAAGACTCTTATACTCGTTTATGATACAACATTTTTTACTATGTCATAACAATTGATTTATATCTAAGACGAGTTTAAAGTGTTTTATAATGAGATTACAGGTAAACAAAGTACGGAATAAGTTCTGGGACACAACATAAATTAACGTGACTCATCGACGTACGTTGTTTAAGACCATTTATGAGAAAAATAAAAATAAGAACATATTTCTCATACCGAATAATTTACGTAGGTAGTAAATTTCCACCTGTAATTAAAGGTTTATGTACCCTATTACAAATTTCATAGAAAGTATAATTAAAGAGTGAGACTATGATTTAAGAATAAATTTACAAAAGAAGAGACGATAGTAGTGGACACAAAATAAGTCAAAATGAAATAACTCTAAAATTACCGATTCGACTTCTAGAGAGAGTCATTTACAGTGTAACGTCAACTTTTATACACCCATTATAGTTTATACAAAACTATAACTAAAGATTGTATTAAGGTGTCACTATTCTCTTGTTTGACACATACTAATTTTATGGAAATCTTGTACTTTAAAACTTGTAATAAAATACAGGAACCTATACGAAGTCACAGAGGAGCAAATGTCAGATACCCTTAAATTTATCTTGAATATAGAATGACAACACATGTTCAAAGTATTTAGAATTAATAAAACTTAACCAAGTGTAACTAAAGGTTCAGATGATATAGGAGAATGAAAAGACGTATAAGTAAGATAATTACAATCTAAAAAAATTAGTACACACAGATATAACAGATACCACCAATTATAACTTTGAGGTTGATTTTAAAAATTTTATTTAAAATAGATGAATTTTATTAACATTATATATCACCTTGATATACATTGAAACAAGACATAAAAGGTTCAGAAGACATTTACACAATAATATGAAAGTATTGATTTTTTATTTTTTTATTTCTTTTTTGATTTTTACTTTCTTTTTTCTTTTCTTTTTTAATTTTTTTACAAATCCTCTGAAACCCCTATTGTTATTGGGAAAGTTGTAAGTTTAATATCCCCCAGGGTCTTTCTATTCTTCTGTCTTTTACATAAACTATTTTAATACCACTTTTAAAGGGGTTTGAACCTCTTTCTTATGTTCAAGTTCGATGTATTTCTTTTTTCTTGGGACTTTTTTCTACTTGACTTTCAGGGTGTGGTTCTATATGATATTCATCTTACCGTTTTCAATTTCCGTGTTTTGAAATTCTACTACTCTTTGTGATTCTCGATGTATGTTTCCTTAGGTGTATTCCGATTGACAAACAAAAAACAAAACAAAACAAAAGAAAAAAAAAAAAGGGACATCTTTGAAAGATCCGGTCTTGTCTCACCGTACTAGATAAAATTCACAACTTTCTCCTTTTGAACGTTAGATTACTCGTTCTAACAGTAAATCTTAACTTTCTCCTTCTTTATTGAAAAGTCTGTTCCTTTTTGATTCTCAAGTAGTTATGATTTTCTCAAGAAGTTATGGAATTTTGACTTTACAATCTACTAGAAGAGATTCACCCTTTCTTTTCCGATATCTCTGTTCATTATTGGATATCTTTTCCTTCTAGAGTGATCCTTTCTGTCTGTCATTTCCGACTCCTGGTTGGTGAATTCGTTAGATCATACTTCTAATTTTCTGTGTGTGTGTGTGTTTACATCTTATAAGATAATGATGTTAGCAATTATTTCTTTATTCGTCCTTCTACATTTTATATCGTAGTTTTTTACAGTCACTCTCTCTATTTAGAAATTTTATACAAACTTAAATTTCGAGATGTAAGAATTTTGTTTATCGATATCAATTTCAGATTGTATATTCTTGGAGTACCATTGGTGTTTAGTCTTTGTGTGTTACCTATGTTTTTTAGATCTCCATTTCCTTTTATTCGTATATTAATTTCCTTTAGTAGTTTGGTTTTCCGTTCTTTTTTATTGATTCTTTTATTATCTCTTGATGTTTTTGTTGGTCTTTTGTTCATTATTTTACCGTCATTCATGTATGAATAGTTACTAATGAAGTCACAGTTACATGTTATACGGAGTTAGTTTTGTATCACACTATCTAACCTAAATTTTTATGGGTCGATATACCACAAGTGTTCTCTGAGTAAAGTCTCGATTTCTGTGTGTTTGACTATCACTCTCTTGTTTTTTACATTTGTTGTTCCTCCGTTCCCATCGTTGTGAATATGGTCTATTTTCTAAGATTTTCTTTTAGAAATTGTCTTCTTCTTTCCCGTAATGTATTAATATTTCCATAGTTATGTTTTTCTCCTATAATGTGAGTATTTTTATATACATGGATTTATGTTCTCGTGGATTTATATATTCCGTGTATAATTGTGTATATTTCCCTCTTTAGGTGTTATTACGCTATTATCATCCCCTGAAATTGTGGGGTGAAGGTAGTTATTGTCTAGTAGGTCTGTACTTAAGTTACTCCTTCCTCACCAGAATTTAATCGGTTATCTCAGTAACCTGAAGGGTATACAGATACCTTGTTAAGTACACTTTTGTCGTCTTATGTGTAAGAAAAGTTCACGTGCACCTTGCAAGAAGTCCTGTCTAGTGTATTGTCTACTGTTTTGTTTAGAGTTGTTTAAATTCTCTTTTCTTTAACATAGTTTATAAAAAGGACCTGTGTCGTCATACTTTGATCGTTACTTAATGTCCTTCTTTCTCTTTTCGTGTTTATATACCTCTGATTTGTTGAACGATTCTTATTTTGGTCATTAAGTGACTTCTTTAAAATTTTTTAGTCTTTTATCATACTCTGTTTTTTTTTTTTTTTTTTCCTTTGTATGTTTAAAGATTTTAGATATCCTTCGTCGTATTAGTTAAGATTCTCCCCTCAAATATCACTATATTCGGATGAAGTTCTTCGTTTTTTTATTTTTTTTAGTTGGATTTGATGGTATACTTTCTTAACCCCCTTTTTTCTCTTCTTTCGTTTCAAGTTTAATTCTACCTTTTTCTTTTATTACTTCTGGTCGTTCCTTTATTTAATCTCTGGTTTTATAGTTATCTTTTTCTAGTTACTTTGGTTTCCGATCAATAAACTTTCTTATTTGTTTTAACTATTTGAAAATCGGTCCAAGTAGTTCTTGTTTTTTTTTCTTTTGGGTTTATTTATTTTATTTTTTAATTTCTCAATTGAGTATATGGTGTCTATGTTTTATTTATTTATTTATTTGGTATTTTTTTATGATACTTGTCACTCTATGGTTCTTTAACCTGTTGGATCTTCTTTTCTTTTAAAGATGTTTATACATTAGACGACTGACTTAGTCTTCTTTATCTGTTAGATTTGTTTGTCTAGTGATCATCGTTATTACTTAAAATTAATTTTTTTAGTATAGTCTGGGTTTTTTTTTTAGTCTACCTAAATGTGCCTTTAAGATAATTTTAATATTCTTCTCGATTATGGATTAGAAGAGTTTTACAAAGTTTTTTTTAGCTTCGCCTCTTTTGTGAGGGTTTAAGTACAATGACGTGGTAGTAGTGGGTTTATGGTTTCAGTGTGTTTTTGTGATGTTGTCTTCTTTTATTGTCCTATCTCATAGACGACTTATATCTACGTTTTTAGAGATTGTTCTATATTCGTATAGTTTAAGTTGTTATATATTTTAATTAGTATATGGTGCTAGTATACTCTAAATAAAGTTCCTACATTTATATCAAGTTATAATTGTCTAGTTAATTGTTTTCCTTCCTCCTTTGTCAAAAGTTGTATAACTTATTATTTCCGGTGAGTACTGTTTACATGTCGATAGTAATATGAGTCGTTACTTATATTAACAAGATTTTAATTCTTCTCCTGTTCCTACGGATGTGAACGGTGAAGATAAATGGTAATATAACCTACAGGACCAGTGTCGTTAATCTATTCTTTTCCATTATTTTATATAGGTTTAACCTTCCCTTATTCATTTTGATAGTGTTAAACGTCTACCGTATGATATATATCTTTGAGATACCCAAGGTGATTTTTGATAATATTGTTTATTTACTTAAGTCATTTCAACTTATTGTATTCTAATTATATGTCTTCAGACAACGAAAAGATATGTGTTTAATACTCCTTCTTTTAAAGTAAATTTTAACATAGGTCTTCCCTTTTCACGGATTTTTATTTGAATTGATTCCTCTACTTTGTGGATATTATACTTTTGATAAGTTGTGGATATGACACTTTTGATAAGTTGTGACTATTTATTTAAACTTTTATTATGTTTTTTAACATTTCTAAAGACCATAAGAACCTAACCTATTTAATTATAACAAATTCACAGGTATAATGGGTGTCTTTAACTGTCCGTCTAAATTATGTTAGTGATAATTTTATGAGTCCTTAAAAAAAGTGTCTTTATTTTAGTAATTAGAATTTTGATTCTGATGTTTAAAGGTTTAGTAAGAACTTTCTTTTTTCTTGTTTCGACCTCCATAATACGAGGAACTGAAGTCTGATATGATACTTCGACGACATGACTTTGGTCGTACCATGACAGTGTTTTTGTCTGTGTATCTAGTTACCTTGTCTTATCTCAGGGGGTTTATTTGGGTGTGTAAATACCAGTTTTATATGCTATTTTTCTGTTTCTATATGTTACCTGTTTTCTTTTATAGAATTTTTTCACCACGACCCTTTTGACCTGTTGACGTACATTTTCTTATAAATGTAAAGGAGGTAATAGTATCTGTTTTTATTTGAGTTTTACATAATTTCTGTAGTTACATTTTGGACTTTAGTATTTCGAGAATCTTCTCTTGTATTCATCTTGTGAGAAGTCAAGTCAAGTCAAGTCAGCGAGTCAGCACAGGCTGAGAAATGCTGGGGTACTTAGCGTCGTGAGTCCGGAGGGACAGGTAGTGGTAGAGGGCCTCAAGTGAGTCTGAGTGCACGTTGCTCAGGCACTACGGTAGGTCGGTAGAGTAGGACCCAGCAGGGGAAGAGGAGGACGGGGGTTAGAGAGGGTCGTAGTCTCAGAAAAGGTTACTCAGTTGAGAAGCGCACTCCACAGGTTTCATGACCTCGAAGTCGAAATCGTAGTAAGGAAGGTTTCTTTAGGGTCCCAACTAGAGGTAGTCTTACCTGACCAACCTAAAGGAACGTGAGGTTCCTTGGGAGTTCTCAGAAGAGGTTGTGGTGTCAAGTTTGCGTAGTTAAGAAGCCGCGAGTCGGAATAAGTGTCAGGTTGAGAGTGTAGGTATGTACTGGTGTCCTTTTTGGTATCTGAACTTATCTGCCTGGAATCAGCCGTTTCATTACAGAGACGAAAACTTATATGATAGATCCAACCAGTATTGAAAAGAAGGTTCCTCATTCACAGAAAATTAAAGTACCGACGTCAGTGGTAGACGTCACTAAAACCTGGGGGTTTTTTATTTCAGACTGTGACAAAGATGACAAAGGGGTAGATAAAGTGTTCTTCACTACCCTGGCCTACGGTACTAGAAGCAAAAGACTTACCACTCGAAATTGGGTTGGAAAAGTGAGAGGAGAAAGTAAAAGTAGTTCTCCGAGAAATCAAGGAGAAGTGAAAGACGGTATTCCCACAACAGTAGACATATAGACTCCAATGACTATAAAGAGGGCCGTTAGAACTAAGGTCGAACACAAAGAAGGTCAGGTCGCAAAGAGTACTACATGAGACGTATCTTCAATTTATTCGTCCTACTGTTATATGTCGGAACTGCATGAGGAAAAGGATAAACCTTGGTCAGACAACAAGGTACAGGTCAAGATTGACAACGAAGGACTGGACGTATGTCTAAAGAGTTCTCCGTCCAGTCCACCAGACCATAAGGGTAGAGAAAGTCTTAAAAGGTGTCAAGTAACACTAGGTGTGTCAGTTTCCGAAACCGTATCGGTCATTTCGTCTTCTCTACAAAAAGACTTTGAGAGACCGAAAAAGGTACTAGGTCGCTTACAACCGTTAAACTAGAGACAAAGGAGACGGAAAAGATTTTGGTCGATCATGTAGTCCTTCAAGTGCCAATTGCAAACGACTTCGGAATGAAATGATCGTACACTCTACTCACATTAACACACCATCAAACTCGTAAGAAACCGTAACAGAAAGAAACCTTAACCTTACTTTTGACTGGAAAAGGTCAGGACACCGGTGACGACTCAAAAGTTTTGAACGACCGTATAACTCACGTCGTGAAAGTGTCGTAGTAGAAAGTCCTAAACTTTGTCGAGTTGACCTTAAGGTAGTGGAGGTGATCGAAACAACCATCACTACAAAAGATTCCGGGTGAATTGAAGTGTAAGGTTCTACAGACCGAGATGTAATCACTAGTGTAGTAGTACTAAAAGACCTAGTACTTCTAGAAAAAACATGTCTAAAAGGCACATAAGAACGGTGGAGAAAAATTATAGAAGACGAAGACAATCCAGGTCTGGTAAAGACAGGAAATAGCTCGGGAAGAAACGTACTTTACAAGGGAACCATAGAGATTAAAAGAACTTCTCTAGAGATCAGAAAGGGTAAGACAACAAAAGGAGATAAAGAAACGTAACTAACGACTTCTTCCGTAAGAATAGAGAAGAACGATAAGAAACCTTGAGACGTAAGTCTACGAATATAGAAACGAAAAGAGGAAACGAAAAGTGGAGAGAAGAAAAGTGTCGATAAATATTCTGGAGGGGTCTGTCGGTAAAACGAAAAAACGTAAAGAAAAGGTACCCCTACCAGAACTAGGGACAGAGGACATGTTACAGTGTTTGGAGTAAGTCCTTGAGATAGATAGTCTAGATAGATAGTGTAGATTTGGGAATTTAGATAAAGATTGAAGGTGACGAATTAGTATTCCCTAAACTAAATCCAGTTTGCACTTGCCATATCGTCAAAAGGGATGAAAGAAGTTAAATTCAGACTTAAACCGTTATTCCTCAAGTATTAGACTCGATGTCAGTCGAGGGCCAGATCAAAAACAACTGACACATTTCGAAGAGGTAGAAACCGACGTTTCTTATATTAGTTAGACTAAAGCCACAACTGGTAGACCACTACAGGTACACATCTCAGAAGAGAACACAACAACCTTCTCCCACAAACGATACTGGTCACGTAAAAGAACCTTTTTGAGACAATCAGAAACGGGACGAAGTAAGACGTAAGGTTCCGGTTTAAACGGACAATGAGGTCCACAAAAAACTGAAGGAGTAAACGTAGGGTCAGGGGATACTACTTTTCCTGTAGAAAAAACCCACAATCAAGATTTTCTAGAACATCCAAAAGTATTTTGGTAAGTTGAAGTCAAAGAAGTCGCAATGACCAACCCCGTGTCTGAACCTATTGACACTATAACTTACCAAACAGAACCTCTGATTGTCTCCAGTAAGACAGCAAAAACTCTAACGTAGGTACATGACGTAAAACCTGAGAAAACAACTGGTACTACCGATGAGGTAAAGAAGACTCCCTAAGGACGGGGGTCATAATCTACATTACCAGTAGACTCAATTTAAGTGGGTAAGGTCAGGTAAAATCAAACGACTAAGGATCTTACAGCTGCAAGTGGGAACGGTAGAGAACAAACTAGTGAAGGTTAAACGGAACTAAGTACCTGGACTGTAAGGTCCAAAGATACGTTATAACGAGGAATGTCGTAGCCTAGAACGAAGATAGTGGTCAGTGTAGGTGTTGACCCATAACAAAATCGAAACCGAGGTAGGGAAGTAAGAAAGACCTCAATAAAGAGGTGACTAGAGGTCATTGTATAACCCGGGGATTACTGGACTCCTCAAGGAGAAAACCATAGGATAGTAAAACATAAAAGGATGACAAGTACCATAAGAGTTCCGGTCTTATGACTTCACCGAACGGTAAGGGAAGAGGTCACCTGGTGTAATACAGTCCGGAGAGGTGGTACTGGGCGGGCAGAACCCAACGGGGCGTCCGTACCGAACCAAAGTAACTCAATCTGTTCCGACACCAGGATCACACTAATCTAACTGATCAAAAGACACTCATACCAAAGTCACACAGACGGGAGACTACGGGAGAACGTTGTCAATGGTAGAATGAACCCAAAGAGAATAAAACCGTACCTCATAGAGAAGTGACGACGAGGTCGTTTCGTGTCGGTGACAAGGAATGGAACCTGCTCCCCATAGAGGAATGGCGGTGACAAGGACTGGAAGTTTGTACTTCGTTTTGTAATGAAAATTTTGTCAGTAAATTTCGTTTTCTTTATGTTAATTTTTATTTGTTTACCCTGGATTCATTTGAATATTGTTTCTTGAAGTAATTGTTTTACGTTTCCATTGGATAACTTACCCTTTTTTTAACGTTTTCTATACTGACTATTCCCTAAATAAATTTAATAAACGTCTTATGTAATACGTTTTAACACCCGACCTACTTAGGGTTCTGTCTTACTTCTAAAGGTTCTCTTTATAATTGTTGGAGTCTATACGTCTACTATGGTGATATTACCGTCTTGCCTCTAGTCAGGACCCACAAGAAACCTTCCTTACTACGATTTCGACTTTGAGGTCATGAACCCGATGGAGTACGCTTCTCAACTGAGTAACCTTTTCTGAGACTACGACCCTTCCTAACCCCCGTCCTCCTCTTCCCCTGCTGTCTCCTACTCTACCGACCTACCGTAGTGACTGAGCTACCTGTACTCAGAATCACTTGAGGACCTCAACCACAACATATCCCTCCGGACCTCACGACGTTAAGTACCCCAGCGTTTCTCAGCCTTTGCTGACTTCGCTGAATCGTCGTCTTCTTCGTCGTACTTACCTATAGTCTCAACCTGGTATTTCTTCCGACTCACGACTTCTAAACTAAGAAAACTTAACACCACAACCTCTTCTGAGAACTCTCAGGGAACGTGTCGTTCCTCTAGTTTGGTCAGTTAGGATTTCCTTTAGTTGGAACTTATAAGTAACCTTTCGAACTAAGACTTCGACTTCGAAGTTATGAACCGGTGGACTATACTTCTGAGCTGAGTAACCTATTCTGGCACTAAGACCCCGTCCAACTTCCATTTTCCTCTTCTCCCTCCGTCTCCTATTTTATCAATGTATAGTAATGGCTGAGTTACCTGTACTTAAACTCGTTTGAGATCCTTTATTATTTCCTGTCCCTTCGGATCGTACGACGTCAAGTTCCCCAACGTTTCTAAATCTGTACTGAATCGTAGACTTACTGTTGTAGGTTTTATATATTTGTTTAGTATGTTGAGTTACAGTTTCTTGTTTGTTGGGTTAAATTTTTCACGGATTCTGTACTCATCTGTTAAAAGGTCTCTTCCGTATGTCTACCGGTTCTTCGTGTACTTTTCTACGGTTGTACCGATCAGTAGTCTCATTATGTGTAATTTTGATGTTATCGGATAATATGTCTCACTTCATTCGGTCTTTCTTTTTGTGGTTATGTCATATGATTACGTATATACACCTTAAATCTTTCTACCATTACTATTGAGACATACGCTCCGTCGTTTTCTCTGTGTCTCCATATCTTGTCAGAAATCCTGAGACACCCTCTTCCTCTCCCACCCTACTAAACCCTCTTACTGTAACTTTGTACATATTATATATACTTTACTTAACGGTCAGGTCCAAACTACGTACTATGACCTACGAACCCCGATCACGTGACTCTCCTAGGTCTCCCTACCATATCCCTCCCTCCTCCCTCCTCCCAAGTCCTACCCCTTGTGCACGTATGGACACCACCTAAGTACAACTACATACCGTTTTGGTTATGTTATAACATTTCATTAATCGGAGGTTAATTTTATTTATTTAAATATAATTTTTTTTGGAAGATCTTTACACTTCGTTTTTTCTTACACAAAACGACATACATTTAATTTTTGTTTAAAATTTTTAAATCTCTTATTGATTTTTTATTTGTTTAAATCTTTGTGGGGGCGTTTTTTTGTTTTTGTTTTTGTTTTTTGGATGTTATCTTACAGTGGAGTGTAGATAGTATTACCGATAGTAGTTTTGTTAGTTTTTATTGTGTACAACCGATCTTATATACCATTTCCCTAATCAAAATGTGACAACCACCTTTACAGTTAACTACTTCGGTGATATTTTTTAGTACCACCAAGGAGTCTTTTGATTTCTATCTTGATGGTTTTCTAAGTCATTACGGTGAGGACCCATATATAAGTTCTTTTTGGTTTTGTGACGAAGTTGTACTACTACGTGGAGTTACAAGTATCGTCATAATGAATGAGGCTTCGGTTTATACCTTTTTTTGTTTTGACAAGTTACTGTCTACTTACCTACTTCTTCACGTCATATATGTATGTCATCTTTCAATTTTTTTTTAATTTAAGATGTTGTACCATCCATCTGGATCCCTCGTAGTACAAATCACTTTATACAATCTGTTACATGTATGTTTACAACATATAATAGTGAATTTACAACTTAGATTTTTATTTTACTTATATTACTCTGACTTAGTCTGAGTGTCTATGTCTCTTGTTTGATCGTCAATGGTCGTCCCCACACCCCCTCCTCTTTCTCCTAAACTCATAATTTCTATATTTGACGACATTTGTTTTATGTATTCGTTGTTCCTATGCAACATATCGTGTCCCTTTATATCGGTAATATAAAGTTATTGAAATTCACCTTATATTAGTTCTTTTCACGATTTAGTAAAACGAGATGTAGACTTTGATTATATTATGAATTGATATATACTTAATTTTTTAGGTCACTACGTACACTCTCGGGACACTCTTAAGTCGAAATAAAAAATCCGTTTTATAGGGACCAATATTAATAAGTGTACGATAACTCTGTAAAAAAAGACAATATTATATCAGGTTTTTTAACTGGAAATAAAAAAAATATAAACATACAAAAATTTCTGTGAAGTTCCAAACTACCACAGTGTAATACACGAAATAAACTGTATAAGACACATTTAATCCGATTCGGATCTTATAACACGAAGTTATAAATTTTCTAAATAATTCTTCGACTGTGAAAAGGTTGATTTAGGTTGATTTTTCGATTCCTATACTATCGGTCGTTTATACTCTCATCAAATATACCCGTAAAGAATCGGATTTTGTCTCGTCAAAATTTCTCTCCAAAGCTTTTACTGATTTTCATAAACGTTAGTCCTGTGGACCCCAACTAGGGACTCAACCCTTCCAGGGGACCTCTTCCTTTACCGTTGGGTAAGGTCATAAGAACGGACCTCTTAAGGTACCTGTCTGATACCGTTCGATATATTAGGTACCCCAGTGTTTCTCAACCTGTGTTGTATCGCTATGTGTTTTTATAAACTTCCAATTCTTTTCCCCAACGAATGAGACTTAGGTCTTCTCTATTCATCTAGGTTACTCACTTTTATAATCTCTTGGTTTTAAAATCTAGTTATAGTCTTCTTTTTTTTACATGGTTTGTTATACCCTTAAAAGTTTTTTACTACAAAGGACCGTGACTTTCATTAAATAACCTCCTACTGACTTTTACAGACGTAGACACTTTCTAAAATACTTTGTGAACTCTATCCTCCTTTACGTAAATACAGGGACGAAACTTTCCCTCTAACTTATAATATATATACCAAAATCTGTATGTTATAAAATTTGAAAAATAAAACATAACCCTATATTCGTCAATTGTTACAACACTATCTTAGTCCACTTGTCACTGTTCTGAGTCGGTGTGTATGGTGTCTGTATGTAAAAATTAAGTTTCGTGTTGTACAATTTGTCCTGGTGTCTATTGAAGATCACTTTAGGACAAACTGAAATTAATGATGCACAGTAAACTTTTTTTTTAGTTCTATACTATTATAAGAGTCGGATAGTAAAGTAAAGTTTTGAAACCAGGTACAATATGTATCCCGTTTTAGAGTTCCTTTTCAGTAAAATAATTTGAAATCCCGTATAAAAAAATGTATAGTAGCTCTAAGGAAGGTAAGAATTCTATATCACTAATTATAAAATATTATTAAAAAAAATTTTTTGAAACAGTTTTTATCACATATTTCGTCGTTGTTTTATTCAAGTTGTTACCCTTTAATAAATTACTCTATATGATTATCACTACAAAAATACCACTACGTCATCAAACACAGAATTGACGTCACTACCAATATACGGTAAGCACAAAAGTGTTTTAAATTGAGAACGTCTTTTGATACACTCTCTATGTAGTTTGGAGAAACGTGTTAGAAACGTTGAAAGACACTTACATACAAAGGTTTATATTTCAAGTTTTTCTTTATCATTATTTTATACAAGAGTCCGTGAACGGTAAATCGATATCAAGGGAGATATTTAATTTAGTCGTAAGAGTTCCCAAAGTTCTATGGAAATGTATGTATTTTAATAATTCGTGGAGTGTCTCAAAGACAAATGGAATCAATATGGAAAATTATAAATCTCATCATCTTGAATTTGGACTCTTACAAAGACTTTATAAGTAATTAAAATTAAATTTATATTATATATTTAATATATAATTGAATTTATTACAAAATATTGACATAATATGTTTTGTTTTTACATTATTTGTTGTATCGTAATAAAAAGTCAAAACGTTTAGAGAAATTATGGACCGAATTCTATCGATGTATCTCTGATTCTAGACAAAGATACAATTTAAGTGACGTAACAAAAGACTATCAACTTCCGATACTTATTATACGTGAACGTGTCTATTCATCGAACCTTTCCCTTATTATTATCTGTAAAGTCTCACAATGATAAGAAGATTTTATCTGGTTTTGAGGTGTACACATTCAAAGGACTTCCGATTAGTGTTACACCTTAGTCTTCGGTGTAGTTACTTGAAGAGTACAAGGTAAAATAATTTTGAATGATTAGTTGAGACATCAAATCACCAAACAACTACGTACATAAAACGTTATATTACGTAAAAGTACACGAACCACTGAAAATTACAACAAATATATAAGAAACGTTGAAACACGATTTATTAATTTGGGAAATAAATTCCGTAGAAGGAGTTTCTCCCAATCGTAAACGAAGACACACAATGTTGAAGTTTGGATTTTAGACTTACAGATAAAAATACCCATTTCTCATACAACCAAACTCTTTAGGTCAGGTGTTAGTTGGAAGTATTTCTTCTAACCAAAGGATACCGACGGTATTATATAACAATGAGTAATCCATGTCTTTACATAACAAAACGTCAAGATCTCCAATCTTCAGACTTTATTTCAATAGTAGTCCCGGGAGACTTAAGAGATCTTCTACTAGGTAGAAACCGGGAAGAATTTAAAGACATCAACGGTTATTAGAAACCACTAGGAGTCAAACATAACGGTACGGGAAGAGGTCCCCTAGAAGGACTGGGTCCCTAGCTTAGGCCCAGAAAACGTAGAGGAAGTAACCGTCCATCTAAGAAGTGGTGACTCGTAGACACAGAGATCAGAAGAAAATATTGCTGTGATCCGTATAGTAGTCTACCAGTTATTACGTTATTCCAACTAATATAACAAACGTCAGTTTCTACCTCTTCGAGACATCTCAGTCGTTTTAGTTCTGGTCCTCGACTGACACCAAGTCCAGTACTTGAGGAATAACGTTTTAAGTCTGAATATAACTTCTTTCATCCCTTTTGGTGACCTAGTAAGTCCATAATAGATTTAGTTTAGGGAATACTAATATGTCACATTCAATGTATATCTAAGTTCCCTCATTTAGACTATCTGTCTTACGGATTTCTTGACACCTGTCTCCACGAATTGTGACATGTCCTCTGTCACTAGTTTTGGTAGGGGTTCTTTTTCTTTCCGTTTTACCAACAGACTCCTCCAGAATGTGTATCCACTCTTTTCTTCTGTTCGTTTCTGTTTCCGTTTTCCCTTTCTATATGGACAGACTTACATTTCAAGGTTCATTATCGTTCCTCTCTAATCTTTCGGAAGAATTCACTAGTTAATTTTTTTTTTATCTCCTTTTGTTATCTTACCCTTTCTGATCTATAGAGAAGTTCTTTTAATCTCTGTCGTTCCCTTGTAAATTACGTTTCTACCCGAGTTATTTCCTGTCTTTACCATACCTAGATTGTCTTCGTCTTCTAATTTTTTTTTTCTCTCTCTCTCTCTCTACTGTTCTTATATGTCTTCTTGATATGTTTTACAAAGAATTACTAGACCTATTCGTACCGCCAAACTAGTGAGTGGATTTTGGTCTATAGGACGTCACGTTTCAGTTCACCCGATTCCTTCGTAGAAATATTTGTTTCGATCACCTCTATTACCTTAAAGTCGAGTCGATAAATTTTATAATTTTCTACTACGACATTTTCACGACGGGAATTATACGGTCGTTTAAATCTTTTGAGTCGTCACCGGTATCCTGATCTTTTCCAGTCAAAAGTAAAGTTAGGGTATCTTTCCGTTACGGGTTTCTTACAAGTTTGAAGGAGTGTTAACGTGAGTAGAGTGTGTGATCGTTTCATTACGAGTTTTAAGAGGTTCGATCCGAAACTGACATACACTTGACATACACTTGACGTAGACGTTAATGACATGAAGGTTTATTCAAGTATAAGAATCTAAAACCTTTCCTGTACTTAAAACCCCTACCTTGTATATCCTCCTGTGAGGTTAGATCATGTAAACCAACTATTAATTTTTTATATAAAGAACAGAAAAATAATTAATAAACAATTAAATAAAGACAGAAATGTATCTCGATTCCGTTTCTATCCGTATGTAAGGGTTGAAAACGGATATATCTAACAAAGAATAAGTAAGTGACTACCATATTGAGTGGTACCCATGAGGTGTATGGAACGTTTACGACTTTACGGAGTTCCAAGACAGAATTCTGGAGAAGAAAAACCCAGACGTAAAGACAAGTTTCATCAGAATATATGTAAATACCAAAGTTTTTCGTGAATATATGACCATTAAGGATGTAGTCTAGAGGCTGGATTTAGAAGAAAGACTCGACACTTAATTACATCGATAGATGAACTGAAAATGTTCACCTATAGAGTACCTCTTGAGAAATGAAGTCAACTGAGAGTGAGTGGAGAACCGGAGAGTGTTGGTGACAGACGAAAATGAGTCGTAACTCAATGGAAAAGATCTTAACGTATCTCTACTTCAACGTATCATACATCACGAAACACGGTCCGAAGAAGTCAATCACATTGTGCACACTCAATAGGTGTACTAACATACGCTGTTATCAAACAGGGTGGACTAACGATATATAGTAAGGTAACACGTGTAAATGTTATGAAACAAATAGGTAAGTAATTAACTATTGGTAAAATTAACAAAGGCAAAAAACCGATAATACTCATTTCGGTTATTCAACAACTCTTATAAACATGTGTCTAGAAATACGATACAGAAGTAATAAGAACCTATTTTTGGATCCTAATCTTAACGATATGATATACCATTGACATACCAGTTGAAATTCCTTTTTTTTTATTTTATTTTGTGACGGTTTGAAAAAAGTTTTCATTGAACTTACAAAACGGAAGGAAGGTTTTTACACAATCTGAAGGATAACTAAGTTTAGGAACTGTGACATCATAAAAATCGAAAGATTACTTATACGTGACATGGTACCATACCAAATTTAAATTGAAACGATTACCCGTCATTACAACTCGTAGAAAAGAGTACGAATGGACAATAGATATATAGAAAGTATTTTACAGAAAAGTGTATATACGGTTAATAAGATTTTGACCTAACAAACAGAAGAATAACGACACAAAGTTTGTATAGATAGATAGAGATATAAGGTTTATGTATAAAATTGAGACTATATACAAAAGTCTTAGTAAAAGAATCAGACACCGAATGAAACCGTAAAAGAATCGTTATAGAAAACGTTACATTTCTAAAAATTAAAACTACTTTAGATTAAATGTAAAAAAATAATAAACATTTAAAACACAGATTAAATTTTGAAAAAAAAAAAAATGAGTTCTAATAATCCTTAAATAGGTACAAAGGGAGGTCTTCAGAATGTCAAAATCGAAAATGTAAATACAGGTATTAAGTAAAATTATTTGTAAAACGAAAAGAAATATTTGAATAAGTAAAATTAACCTTCGATTAATGAAATAACATCACCAAAACGGTATGTAACTGTACTTAATTAAAAACTTATACCTGTATATTTAAGACGATAATTAAGAACTTTAATATCAACAAAAAGTATAACCAAAAGGAATTTCAGAAACAGTTTGTATTTACCCGGTATATATACACTTGATAAATATTAGAGATAAAACAATAGAAATAATATACAAGTAGGGTTCCGACCAAAACGGATATTTTGTTTTCCTTTTCTTTCGTTACTTTTGTATTTGTATATTCGTATGATATGTCGGATAGGTTCGAGAAGGAAAACTAGAAGTAAGAAACATAAAATCTGAATTTATTTTTGCATCTTTATTTTTTGTTATTTTACATTAGATAACCTTCATCATCATGTAAGACGATTTACGAAAAATTTAAGAGTTTTGAACAAGAGATGATAATAATTTCACGTTGGATATGTCCACACGATGTCATGTGATAGGACCTTTATCCATACACTTTTTACGTAAGAAACTCCGGTCAAACCTACTTAAAAATCTTCTCTACAAACCGATCAAGAGGTTGTAATTACAATATAAGATTTGAAAATATTTGAGGTTTTTATAGGGACTTCTATTTAATACCCTTTCTCTTTCTCATCATCACTTTTTAACTAAAACAAACTTTCGAATACACTTCAGAGAATACTTCTACACTGTACATATGACTTTGATCCTTTTTATCCGTTCTAAATAGGTTAGTTTCTCACTCTCTTTCACACGAGATCTGTAAACTGTATTGATTCCTTGTTTTATTGATTCTATGTATTGACTTCTTTTTACAGACCTTATAAAATCTTTAACTTTTTAATAATTATATTAACCTCTTGTCTCATACTTCTACTTGTCATCGAAATCTATTCTAGTCTCATCATCTATCACCGGTCTAGGACTTCGTTACCTTTAAAGATCTACGTTACCCTTCGTTATTTGTCAATAATTTATCCCTAAACCGTAATTTTATAAAAAAGACCGGTGTCACCATCCTGCTTAACTCCTCCCGTGTTTCTAACTCCCCTTGTTATAATCAGGTAACGTCCGAAGGTCCGATCTCTAAGACTACGGAACCTAAACTCAAAACTATCTTCTACATCTCTTTTCATTAAGTTCTTTATTACACTTGTTTATCAGTACATCGTATTACATGATGAGGAAGGTTATCTAATATATATAAAAAATTAAAATTAAAAAAAAAAAATTAAAATTTTAGAAATTAAGAATGTACGCAAGGGTTTGTACTTGGGGGGAGGGTGGAGGGAGGGGTGTTGTAGAGAGACCCAGTAGGGGTACGTGGTCGGGGTTCGTTCGACGTGGGATGCAGTCTGTACCTGACCGCTAAGTTAAGAATGTACTGTCATATGTACAATATTAAGGGTAAGAGGGTTTAGTAGGGTGGGAGAGGGAGAGGGAGACTCAGGTTTTCAGACCATATGTGTAGACACAGAAAAAAGGACAGAACGTATGTCCCAGCAGTAACGGTAGAAGGATTTAAGGTATATATACACAATCATATGACATAACCACAAAAAGAAAGACCGAATGAAGTGAGACATATTAACCGAGGTCAAAGTGGGTAGAGTAGTCTTGACTAAGTTTACTTAAGAAAAATTGCCGACTTATTATGAGGTAACACATATACATGGTGTCGAAAGAATAGGTAAGTAGACGACTACCTGTAGATCCAACAAAGGTACAGGACCGATAACATTTGTCACGACGCTACTTGTAACCCCATGTACACAGAGAAAGTTAAGACCAAAGGAGCCACACATACGGGTCTTCACCCTAACGACCCAGTATTCCATCAAGATAAACGTTAAAAAATTCCTTAGAGGTGTGACAAGAGGTATCACCGACATGATCAAACGTAAGGGTGGTTGTCACATCCTCCCAAGGGAAAAGAGGTGTGGGAGAGGTCGTAAATAACGAACGTCTAAAAACCTAGCGTCGGTAAGACTGACCACACTTCACCATGGAGTAACACCAAAACTAAACGTAAAGAGATTATTACTCACTACAACTCGTAGAAAAGTACACAAACAATCGGTAGGCGTATAAAATAAAAAAATAAGGATCCAAAAACAAATTCAGATTATGTGTTTCTTACCCCTAGTTTTCCTTCTCGAACCTATCCGACATATCATATGAATACACAAATACAAAAGTAACAAAAGAAAAGGAAAACAAAATATCCCCTAGACTAGAACTTTTCGGTGTTGTTAGACGTACCTATAATAAGATTGTTGGGTAAGTTGAATGAACTGAGACCATGTGAAATCATAGTCAGTCAAGTCATACTGAATTGAGGAAAACCGTTATAAGGTATTTAAATACTAATTTAGAGTCTAGTTTGCCACGATCGGTGAATCATTATAAAACACAAGAACCTAAGTCTCTTGTCAATGAAATATGATTTCTAAATTCTGTGTGTGTGTTTTTTGTGTTGTTCTTTTATTTCAAAATTTATTCCTTTGTGAAAAGGTATGTAATTACAGATGACGTTTGACACAATGTTCATCATCAGACACCAATACCGTAAGAAATTTTGTAGGTATAAATTTGAAGGGAACAAGTCTTAACACTCTTCGTAAATATCAAGTCACCGTAGTTACCCAATACAACGTATATAAGTAGAAACGAAAGATGGTGGATAGATATATCAAACTTTCCGGATACTATAAACATATTGAGACGGTTCTCCATTTTTACTTCATTACGCAGATTCAGGACTAAACGGTCTTACACTCAGAAGTCAGCTTTTCCTTGAGTTGTTTACACCTCCTATTTGATTCAAATTTTCCATCTCAGAGTTCTCTCTAGTCTTATATTTTCATGTCAGGTAAAAGTAATCAAACATTCAATGGTCCTCGATTTGAGATTTACCAGACTTTCAAGTTTCTCTCTGTATGTGAAGAAACACAAATTGTGAATTAAAGGTTTATTGTCAATTCATATAGTAACATGGATTAATTTAATTTTCATTATATCTTACGAAATATCACGGTTTAAGAAGGGGGTTTAAGATGAACACTAATAACTTCTTGATTAAAACCGAGTAACAAAATTTTACCGTGATAAAATTAGTCAAAAACCCGGTATCCACTTTTAGAAATTGTTACTTTTCTATGTAATACTTTTAAAATAATTAGAGTAAATAAAATCGAGACGTCTTATCTTACTATATAAGGTTCCTCGTATCTTCTCTTTTAAGTGTGACAATATTTGTGTGACATCGAGAAGGTCGAACATGAAATGTACATTTCGTCCTTGTCCTTATTTCTCGATAACAGTAAGTTGGTTGTGAATAAAAGTCACGATTAGACTTATAAAAAGTATATTCACCAAACTTCTTGACAACATGACGGTGACCTCTTCCAAGTCTTTTACATATATCGAAAGTTTTCGGAACACTAATCACTCTAAATTCGTCCCCAGAAGAAAGTAATGGTCCAAGGTAAGTAAAGTATATAACTACGTATTTACGTTCTTTTTGAAGGGAACTCAAACATAACCAGGTTCTTGTTGTTAGTAATTACAACTTACGTTTAGTAAGTGGTTAATATATTACGTTTTGAAATCGTTCTTAGACGATCTACTTTTTACATGAGGTTCCTATGAGTACCCTGTATGATCTGGTGATCCCTTTGTAAATCTTGTTACGTCTTAGTCGATTAAATTTTTTACTACACACTTTTCTATAAAGTCACCGATCGTAGACCGGAGGTTTAAACAATTAAAAGAAATGCATAAATACTTTTTTTACTATATTTCATCACAAATAGATGAAACACTCGACTTTCCACCTACATGTCTCTGTTATTTTCTAACAGAGGGGTATTGAATCACTGTTTACGTCCCCATCTTAAGTACGGTAAATAAAGAGTTAGACTCGGAAACACCGATCCGACTCATTGAAACCTTATTACTTCCTTAGACTTTTGTGGACTAAATGAGATCACTGTTATAAGTGTAATTTTAGTAAAACCGACTTTAAACGTCGGAGACGTACCCGATACTTTACTTTTCCTTGTTCTCTACTTTTTCTGGCATTGAATTTAGGACGACTAGTGTTACTGTAACCGAATATAATAAATAAAAAGAAAGAGGGACTACTCGTATGGACCCACTTTGAGCCCTTTTCGAGGTCAATTACATGTTATCTCGGCAGCTGAACTCATTATACTTGGTATTCCTAGTTTCGTGTCTACATGACATAAATATGTCATGTAACGTAAATTACGTTACGTATGTGATAATACCTTCTTAAAGATACGATTCTCGTATCGCGATCTATAACTCTATCCATGTTATTAGTAACTTTGTACTAGGAACGAGGATATTCTTATGACTAAAGACTCATTTAATTTCCAAACTCTAGGAGAATCTTACCGTAAAAAGACTATAAATAGGGTAACACCGAAAACAGAAGTTTGTCTTAATAAGTGACTTACTAAAGTCAGTAGATACGTAGGTAAGTAAGTGAGATATAATAAAGACACCGTGGTGGTTCAAGGTCCCAGATCCGTTACACGACCCCTACTTCTCATACCCGTGACCAGAGTTCCACGAGTCTCAGATAATCTTTTTCTGTCTATTGTATTTTTTATTTGAATCGTGTTACGTAAGTAAAAATTTTGAGTAGTATATGTATTTATAAACGTACATATAAACTAGTCTCGTATACGATAAGTACTATATAACTGAAAAAGTAGTTATTTAATTGATCTAGTAAGTTACACGTACAATAAAAGAATAGTCTAATTTAAGACTTTTTTTTCTGTCAAATTTTTATAATTATCTAAATAAGACTAAGAAATAAACCTCATTCAGGTCTATTTTAGGAGTATTTACCGAAAGGTACCTAGTGTAGATTAAAACGAGTATTTGTCGGAATAGAAATTATTAGAAATAAGAATCTGTTATTTCCCCTGTTACTAAAAAGGTTTTTATATCAACTATACGTAAATTAAATTGCTGTAGTATAAATAAGTCATTTTGGATAAAGATTCATAAATATTAAAGGTGTCTCCTCGAAACGATATATATATATATATATATATATATATATATATATATTTATATTAAAACAGTGTAAATTTTCTTCGTTTATTATCTACTTCACGTAATATCAAAAAATTTTCGTTAAAAATCTGAAAACTTTATAAAAAAATTTTATATGTATATTCATCTTATTCCGGGAAAGTTCTTCTTGAGATAGAAACTTGTTAAAGAAGTCTACTAGAGGATCGAATGTACCATTTAAAGTACTTATAGTTCTTTAGATCGAAGTAGACTTAATTTTCGAATTTAGAGTGTTATTTAAATTTGACATAAGGATGTTACTCTCTAGAATGGGACCTAGTCCAGGTTTTTGAATTTCTCTAACCGGAAACAGATTAGAAGGACGATATGGAGAAGATTTTTAACTAGACGATAAAGATAAAGGAGGTCCAAGTCCCACCTCTCTTTTCCTTTCATCTTTGTAACTTTTCCATAATAGATTGATTTACATTATCTGTAAAAAGTAATGTCCGTACCACCACTAACAAATCAGTGATTCAGTACGGGTTGCGCACGTTGGGGTACCTCACATTGGACGGTCCGAGGAGACAGGTACCCTAAAGGGTCCGTTTAACGGTGAAGGAAGGGATCCCCTAGAAGGACTGGGTCTCATACTGGGTACAGAGGACTTAACGTTCACCAGAGGACGTAACGTTCACCTAAGAAATGGTTGACACGGTGGGCCCTTCGGAACTAATACCCGTATGGAGTGAAATATAACGGGAAGTGAAATATCACGAAGTGGATTTGAGAAAAGGAAAGTGTTTAACTTTCAGACATCGTTTGGACGTGACTCCTTTAGATACCGTGGTGAAAAAAGGTCGTCGTAAACGAGTGAAACAGACAAAAAGTGTGAAACTCCTAAGAACGTTATAAGATTATAATAAGTAATAACAATATAAACAATACCACTAGACACCAGTAACTAGAAACTATAATAATAACATTCAAGAAACCCTGTAGTACTTCTGTCGAATGAATTGGTTATTTACACATACAAGACTGACGAGGTAGTTGGTCGACAAGGTGTAGAGAGAGGGATTGGAGTTCGGAAAGATATGGGACTCTGTTTTGTTATAACTTTAACCCGGTAAATTATTGGGACATATTACAGGAGATTCACAAGTTCGTTTACCTTCTTATTGTGTAAAGAGTGAACTTTAGTTTTCGATCTATACTAATTTGAAACACTCCTTCCGTCCAGTTTTCGGTTCTATCCGCGTTTCGGTCTGGAGAACACGGTTTGTCGATCGGTGTGACACTTACGTTTACCTTTCAATAACTTCTTTTCGTTTCAACGATTGGGGACTCGTGTCTTTATAAGTCTTACAATTTGTCGGAAAAACGACAATATCTTTTGCAAAAGTACCAGACCTATATTCTAGTTTAGTCGTTTTGTAATGGAATTCGGTTTCTGATTAAGTCTCGTTCAGGGATTGAGAGAGGTAAAGACCTCTCCGACTCTCTTGACTTTTTTGACTTCTTTTCAAACTTCAACCGTTTCCAACGAAGTACTTCAACTTCCTTTCTTCGTAGAGATATTGTATTTTCATGTTACCCTTCGTCGTTCACAAAGCATCTTTGACGTCGTTCAATGGGCCTTTTAAATTGATCCTGTTAATTACTTCCACCAATTCGAGTTATTGTGTAAAAGTTCTTTCTAATTCGTCGGAAAATAAACTTCTTCTACGATAGAACATGAAATTATCGATCCCTTCTCTTCAGTTTTAAAGTATCCGACTGATAGTACAATCCTCGACTACGTCGACCACTGATTCAACTTCTGTTACGAGTAAAACTTTTAGGATCCCAGGAATTATTAATACGGTTTAGATGAGACACGAGATATTACCTTGTTGTTTCGGACTCACTGTCGTATAGATAGATGTCGTACCAAATAAAATTCGGGTGATAACTTTGGATGACAAGTCTTTTTCTTTTTAAGAAAGTTTCATAATGACGAGTAACTGTTGGGGTTGACCAGTGGATTCTCGAGACCACTTCTACATGTTACTCTAATTACAACGAAAGTACGGACTATTATGTAGTTAAACCATCGAGTACCTAATTCCTCATTAAAGTTTAAAACTCAGAATAATAAATTCTTTTTGTAAAACATTCTGATGTTGATGGTATCTATCACTAAGGAACTATCTAGACCAGTTTCATTCAACTTTTGGAAGAGACCTCTACTAAGTGGTAAGATCAACAGTAATTCTTGTCAGTACTAAGTACCCCTCTTCAGTTTTATAATTGTAGGTGTTCTCAAACCTTCTTTAACTAAGAGAGTACCTACCAAAACTCCCCAAGTGCTAAAATCACCTTCTTCATTAAGGACTCCACCATTTTTATCATTCTCTTGACCTTAGTCTTGATTTCGGACTTCTACCCTGACTTAAAGACGTTAGAGTAATATCTTCAACTTACCCACACCTTAATGAAGAATACCTACTCGTTTCTTTCAAAAACTCAACTATTGTTTTCTGAATCTTATGACGTATTTAATTCAACCGTTTCGTCACCGTTCAAAACTCTCTTGACTGAGGTTATAAGTTTCAAAGATGACGTTCATTTTACGATAGTTTGTAGTAACGTAAGATGTCTCTTCAGAAAGGACTTTCCTTCTCCGATAGTTACACCGTTTGAAGTAAAACAGAATAAAATTCTTTAACGGTGTCGGTGGGGGTGTAAGTCGTTCGTGTTAGGACTAGTCAATCATCGGTGGTTGAAACCCCATTTTAGGAAATGATCGTTTTTCTAAATGTAGAGTGACTTCCGAGTTTATTACCAATCGAATAAAAATCGTTTCATAAAATTTAATTCTATACATGTAACATAAAAATCTGTATTACGACAACGTGTGGCTTATCTGATGTCATACGACGACCCAGTGAAGTCAGCACAGGCTGAGACACGCTGGGGTATCTACCGTTGGGTGATCCGAGGAGACAGGGAGCCTAAGAGGTCTGTTCTTATGACCTCACCCAACAGTAAAGGAAGAGGTTATCTGATGTCATATCACACGTCATATCACATTTATATTGAAAATATACGTGAACATACCGAACGAAATAACATTATGAACGAAATAACAACACCAGACCTTGGTAAGGACGTTATAGAAGTTCCATACGGAAATAATACAACCTTACGTCGTGACTACGAGAGATATCGTGTCTACACCTGATACCGAGAAACTAAAGTAATCTCTTTCGGACACCCCAATTGGTAATGTGATGATAAACATTTCCACTGACCGAGAAACAAATGACGAGAAAAAAAAAATTTAAAAATAAAAATGAAATAAAATGAAATGTTATGACATAACCAAAACGGTATGTAACTGTACAGGTGAAGAATCTAGGACTGAGACCGTCATTTAAGTCTAGTCTGTACAGACAACCTAAGTAGTGTGTCACCGTCTATTAAAAGAACCCTACCCTACGACCAATTCTACCACGTACGGGTCGATGTAAGTAATTACTTGTTGGACCGGACACCCTTTGTACTTGACGAAGAGTCAGTACGGAATAGGGTCAAGGACTGTTGGTTATTAAATGAAAGACAGAGACTGAACCGAATCAGACCTGTAAAGTATATTTACACTTTATTATTTATTATACACGGGAAAACAAAGACTGAATGAAGTAATTCGTATAGCAAATATTCTAAACAAATATAACGTCGTACGTAGTTGAAGTACAAAATTTAACGATTTATCATAAGATAACATACTTAGGTAGGGCAAAAGATATTGATAAGTAGTCAACTAACTACAAATCGAACATAGACGGAAAACCTATAATACTTTTTACGACGATGTGTATAGTGACATGTTCACACCGAGTCACCATTTCTTAGGTAGACGGTCACGTTCTCTACGTACAAACTAAGAACCCAACCTTTCTAGGGACCTCTTCCTTTACCGTTGGGTGAGGTCATGAGAACGGATCCTTTAGTGTACCTGTCTCCTCTGGCCACCCTGTGTTAGGTACCCCTGTGTTTTTCTCCGTCTGTGTTGAATCGTTGATTTGTTGTTACCAAAAATATGTATCCTTGTCTTAGGAACCAGTAATCAATTCGTCAATTTGAAAAACTCGTAGGTAGTTGGACAAAAGGTGATTAAAGGGTTGTAAAACGTAAGGACAATTGTTACATACTTCTAAGTTTAAAGACACGTTAAAATGGTTATGAAGAAATAAAAGACATAAAATATAAAGTCGGTAGGATCACCTACACTTCTCCATAAAGTAATACAAAACTATACATAAAAGGTAACTGATTACTACCACTTGTAACAAAGTACACGACTAACCGGTGCACGTATAGAAGAAATATCTTTACAGATGAGTCTACTAGTCGGGTAATAAATAAATGATACAAAGATAATAACTCAACATTTACAAGAAATAAGGGAAGTACCCAATGTCGGAATAATACCGTTTCCCCGAACGTATTGAGTTACTCAAATACTCAGTACAATAAGTTCCAGTGGTTACTACCTACCTAGTATCACTTCTCAAGACTGTTTTACACTAGATGACCTCTTCTTTTACCGTTGTGTAAGGTCATAATAACTGACGTCTTGGGTTACCTGTCCATGGGGTACTTCTCCTTTTTTTCGGTACTACGACATTCTACTTGTCAGTATCAGTTACCTCTCGGGAACATCAGTTGTTTTCAGACTTTACGTCATGCACCCAATTTAAAGTTTTTGTTGTCTTATTAGAACCAAACAAAGGTTCTGATTGATAAGTTGTAGTGTCATTAGATTTAGATACGAGGTTAGTGACTACGACGTTTTCGATTTCGACTGACCAAGACACTTCTGGATGTTATGAAAGATCTTAATTGTGGTTTTTTCTGTAGGAAAAGTAGCATCTCTTAATCTTACGTTTTCATCCTTCAGTTCTCTATGGGTCTTATTATCCGTTCGAAGTGGAACCTCATGTTTTACTTCGTCCCGTTTCCAATTGTCTCAAAACAGTTCTCTTGTGTTACCAGTATCGTTTGTGATAAAGGTTTTGGAGTTCTCTACTTAGATGCATGCTGATAGTGGTCTATCAGTTATTGTTTTAGTCTAACTAATATAAGAAACGTCGGTTTCTACCTCTTTGAGATATACCTGTTGGTTTTGGTCTGGACCTCGACAGACACCGAGTCTAGTAGTCGAGCGATAACGTTTTAAGTCCGAATCCAACTTCTTTTATCCCTTTTGGTGATCCGGTAAGTCCATACTACATTTAGTTTAGAGAATACTAATGGGTCATCTACGCTACTTATCTAAGTTCCCTAATCGAGACCATCTGTCTCACGGACTTCTTGATACCTATCTTCAAACATTGTAAGATGTTCGTCGACGTGTCGTGACCTCGACTCCGACACACCGTGACCTTACTGATACTCCTCTATTGGGTGTAGGTTCCCGTTTCTTTGGGGTCGTTCTGTCATCCTCCCCACTTTTAGCGTAAATTTTGGTTTGGGGGTATGGGAGGTCTCTACAGGTCTCCCGAGTTCTTTTGGAACACACGTTGGTCCTGGGTCTCTGGGGTGTCTCTGACTCTGTATTGACACGAACTCTCAGAAGACACCTCCATATCCAGTCGTCACCTGAAACGTCCCCGTCCCCGAGACCCACGTCGTCTGAACCCATACCGTATTCGGGAGATCCTCCTCCAACGGTAATTGGGACGGTATCTCGACGGTCTTGAATGTGTCCTGAGTCCTTTATCTGAGAACCTCCCTTGTTTGTCTTGGACCACGTGTGGTCCTTGGTCCTCTTTCCTCGACACTGGGGTGTTCTCTAACTGGGTTTGAACGGCCCTCCATAGGTCCTCAGAGGTCGACTCTGCACTCAGCCACCACCGGACGACGTCCCAACCCTCGTGATTCACATCGTCATATACATACCCAGGAAAACTTCCTCCAACGGTAATAGACGTAATGGAGGTGGTACCAAACCGGGGTCCATTTATTGTCCCTCCCTTGTGTCGAGGTAAGTAGTTGTCTTTTAACATAATCTAATGACTCCTAACGGAACCGGTAGTCTTGTTCTGGGTCAAAGGTCGAGTCAGTCAGAGAGGGTAGTCGTTCAAAGGTATTCGGAGAATAGGAAGAGGTAGTCTCCCGTGTGTCTGACTTTTGGTGTCAGTGTCTTTTGATTGGTAAGAGTAGTGTACCTAGTGTCGGAACTGATTGAGTTACTTTGATACTCGGTAAGACACATCCCGGTGGGTTCTACCTGTCCAGTACCACTTCTTAAGACTGTTTTACATTAGGTGACCTCTTCCCTTACCGTTTGGTGAAGTCATAAGAACGGAACTCTTGGGGTACTTGTCATACTTTTCCGTTTTTCTATCCCGTGACTTTCTACTTGAGGACTTCAGTCATCCACGGGTTATACGATGACCTTTAGTCACCTCTTCAGTGAGGTCTTTATTACTTCTCTACCTCTGTTTCCTTTTCGTTGTGGGTAAACACTTGCACTGACCACTATCTTCATTTCAAACTACCACATTTCTCGTTATAACGTATCCCTAGACCTTACAATCCAGGTACTTAATTACGTTTAACCTTCACCAGTTTATCCTCTACTGTTCTCACTTACAACTGTAAGATCCTTAGTCACTTGATTTTACCCGACCTTACCCACATTGAGTCTACTGGTAATATAGATGATGACACCCGTCCTTAGGGAGTCTTCTTTACCTCATCGGTAGTACCAGTTGTTTTCTCAGGGTTTACGTTATGAACCTACGTCAGAGTTTTTGCCGTCTTACTAGAGACAAGCAAAGGTTCTGTTTGGTAAGTTATAGTGCTACTAGGTTCGGATACGGGTTGGTCATTGTGACTTCTTTGACTTCAACTTACCAAGATACTTCTGGATGTTCTGAAAAGTCTTGATTGTGGGGGTTTTCTACAGGAAAAGTAATATCCCTTGACCTTATGTTTTCATCCTCTAGTTATTTATGGGCCTAATCGTCCGTTTAAACCGGAACCTCATGTCTTACTTTGTCCCGTTTCCGATTATCTCGAATCCGTTCTCTTGTGTGACAAATATCGTTTGTGGTAGAAGGTTGTTGTGTTCTGAGATGTGTACCTTTAGTAGTCTACCAGTTATGACTTTAGTCTAACTAATATAAGAAACGTCGGTTTCTACGTCAAGATGTGTCGGTAGTTTTTGTTCTGACCCTCGACTGACACCAAGTCTATTACTTGAGAAATAAGGGTTTAAGTTTGAATTTAACTTCTTTCATCCCTTTTGGTGATTTAATAAGTCCATACTGGATTTAGTTTATGTTCACTCTTTATTTAAGTTCCCTAATCTAGACTATCTACCTCACAGACTTCTTTATACCTACCTCCAAACACTGTAACATATCCTCCGTCGCTAGTTCTTTTAGGGGTTCTTTTTATTTACGTTTTTCCGTTTTACCAACATACTCCTCTGGAATGTTTATCGACCCTTTTCTTTTCTTCACTTTTCATTTCCTCTGTTTCTTTCTATACGGTTAAAATTACGTCTCAAGGTTTCTTATCGATCCTCTCTATTCTGTCGAAAGGAGTCACCAGTCACGTTTCTTTATCTCCTTTTCTTGTCTTACCCTCTTTGATCTCTTGAGAAGTTCTTCTAATCTCTATAGTTCCCCTGTAAAGTACCTTTTTACCCGTGTTATTTCCTGTCCTTACAATGTCTGGATTGCCTTCGTCTTCTATAATTCTTCTCCAGTGTTCTTATGTGTCTTCTGGATATGTTTTTTTCTACAAGCACTTGGTCTATTAGTACTACCACAGTTGTGAGTACATCTCGGTCTGTAAGACCTTACACTTCAGTTTACCCGGAATTGTTCGTAGTGATGTTTGTTTCGATCACCTCCACTACCTTAAAGTTAACTCGATAAAGTTTAGGACTTTCTACTACGACACTTTCACGACGTGAGTTATACGGTCGTTTAAACCTTTTGAGTCGTCACCGGTGTCCTGACCTTTTCCAGTCAAAAGTAAGGTTAGGGTTTCTTTCCGTTACTGTTTTTACGAGTTTGATGGTATGTTAACGTGAGTAAAGTGTGTAATCATTTCATTACGAGTTTTAAGAGGTTCGGTCAGAAGTTGTCATGTACTTGGCGCTTAAAGGTCTACAAGTTCAACCTAAATGTTTACCGTCTTCTTGGTCTCTAGTATAACAGTTGTAGTTGATCTAGTACCTTTTTCGTTCTCTCAAGGTCTTTTTGTAGATGAAGACGAAATAACTGATACGGTTTCGGAAACTGACACACTTAGTGTTATTTGACACCTTTTAAGACTTTCTGTACCCTTATGGTATGGTGGACTGGACGGAGAACTCTTTAGACATACGTCCAGTCCTTCGTTGTCAATCTTGACCTATACCTTGTCGTCGGACCAAGGTTTATCCCTTTCCTCATGAAGTTCCGACATATAACAGTGAGACGAATAAATTGAAAATACGTCTCATGTAGGACTCTTTACGACCCGACCTACTTCGTGTTCGACCTTAATCCAAACGGTCCTCTTTATAATTATTGGAGTCTATACCTCTACTGTGCTGGGAATACCGTGTTTCGCTTTTTTTTGATTTCTACTTTGTTTGAACTACTTGCACTTTCTCCTCTCACTTTTTTTTTTTTACCGAATTTTGAGTCGTAAGTCTTATGATTCAGTACCTTAGACTAGAGTAGTGAAGTACCGTTTATCTACCCCTTTGTCACCTTTATCACTGTCTGAAATAGAAAAACCTGAGATTTTAGTGACGTCTATCACTGACGTCGGTACTTTAATTTTCTACGAATAAGGAACCTTCTTTTCAATAGCCGTTGGTTCTGTCGTATAATTTTTCTTCTATGTAATGAAGCAGGTGTTTCCGGGTAGATAAGTTTCGATACCAAAAGGGTCATCAGTACATACCTACACTCTCAACCTGATATTTCTTTCGATTCGTGATTTCTTAACTACGAAACCTTGACACCACAACCTCTTCTGAGAACTCTAAGGGAACCTGACGTTTTTCTAGGTTGGTCAGGTAGGATTTCTTTTAGTCAGGATTATAAATAACCTTCCTGACTACGACTTGGACTTTGAGACTATGAAAACGGTGGACTACAATTCTTGACTGAGTAAACTTTTCTGGGACTACGACCCTTTCTAACTTCCGTCCTCCACTACCCCTACTGTTTTCTACTGTACCAACATACCGTAGTGGCTGAGTTACCTGTACTCAAACCCATTTGAGACCCTCAATCACTACATATCCTTTCGGACCGAACGAAGTCAGATAGCCCAGTGTTTCTTAGTCTGCGCTGACTCATTGACTCGACTTGACTTGATTGTCCTCCGACACTTGTGTTGATAGGGTTTCTTTTAATATACTTCTTCGGTTTCACCAACAGACTCTTCCGAAATGTTTATCGACTCTTTTCTTCCCTTCACTTTTCGTTACCTCTTTCCTTTTTTATATGGGTTCACTTATGTCTCAAAGTCTCTTATCGTTCCTCTCTATTCTTCGGGTAGAATTTACTTGTTATGTCACTTTATATCTTTTTTGTTGTGATAACCCTTCCTATATATAAAAAAAAAGCGATTTTAACCTCTATAGTTGCGTTATAAAGTACTTTCCTACCTGTACTATTTCCCGTCTTTACCATTCCTGTCTTCTGTAAATCTTCTCTACCGTTATTATGTCACTTCTTTCACTTTCACTTCAACGAGTCAGCACAGGTTGAGAAACGCTGGGCACCTGACATCGGGTGTTTCGAGGAGGCAGGTACCCTAAGAGGTCCGTTCTTATGACCTCAGACGACGGTAAAGGAAGAGGTCCCCTAGAAGGGTTGGGTCCCTAGCTTGGGTCCAGAGGGTGTAACGTCCGTCTACGAAATTGGAGACGTGGTGGTGTCACTTCATGATCTTTTTTTTTTCCAGAATTACTGGGTATATCTATACTACCACACCACTGAGTAGATCTCGACATGTAGGATCTTACACTTCAGTACACCCGGAATCCTTCCTAATGGTGTTTGTTTCGATCACCGCCACTATCTTAAGGATGACTAGATAAATTTTAGGATTTTCTGTTGCGACAATTTCACGGTGTGAGTTACACAGTCGTTTAAACCTTTTGAGTCGTCACCGGTTGACCTTTTACGGTCAAAAGTAAAATTAGGGTTTCTTCCCGTTACGGTTTCTAACAAGTTTTATGGTATGTTGACCCGAGTAAAGTGTAGATCGTTCCAATGTGAAGTTTAAGAAGTTCGATCCGAAGTCGTCGTGTACTAGAATCTTGAAAGTCTACATGTTCGACCTAAATCTTTTACGTCTCCATGATCTCTAGTTTAACGGTTGTAAGAGACCTAGTACCTCTTTCGTTCCCTCAAGGTGTTTTTATAGATGAAGACGAAGTAACTGATACGATATCAGTAACAAACCTAATGTTGTTTGACCTTCAAAGAATTTCTCTACTTTTATAGTCTGGTGGAATGGACAGAGTACTCTTTATGCATTCGTCTAGGTATTCGTTGTCAATATTGACGTACCTAGTTTTTTTGACTAAGGTCAAACCCTTTCCTTATAGTTACAAGGGAACTGTAGATTTTAAAAGAAATTTTTTTATAGATCAGAAAGGACACAGTTCCAATATATAACAGTATATATGGACTTTTTGACTTTGAAAGTTTTACGTCACGGACACTTCTTATGACTCTAACAGAGTTTACGTTCCTCTAGTTTAGTCAGTTAGGATTTCTGTTTGTTGGGACTCATAAGTGACCTTAATGACAACGATTTCCACTTCTAGGTTATAAAACCGGTTGACTACAATTCTCGACTTAGTAATTTTTTCTGGGACTACGACCCTTTCTAACTTCCGTTTTCCTTTTCCCCCGTAGTCTCCTAACTTACCAATCTATCGTAGTCTCTGAGTTTCCTGTACCTTAACTCCTTTGACCCTCAGTCACCTCCTGTCTCCTCGGACCTTACGATGTCACGGAAAAGTGAAAGGAGAAAGTGAACGTAGTTCTCCGAAAAAGTAAAGAGAAGTGAAAGACGGTATTCCCACCACAGTAGACGTATAGACTCCAATAACTATAAAGAGTCGTAGGAATACTTTTAGATAACTAATATTTATACTCCCAAATAAATACTTGAAATGTAACTAGATATATGGAAAAGTTTGACTCATGGTATCTCAGACCGAAAGATATTGATAGAACACTCTACACTTTAGTCTGACACAAAAGTGGTTCAAAAAATGAAATGTACTAATAAAACCGATAAGGTCCAGGTAACTTAAAGGATACTTAAAGTAGTACGCTTCAGTTCACCCGGAATTTCGTAGTAATACTTGTTTCGATCACCTCTACTACATTAAGGTCAACTCGATAAAGTTTAGGACTTTCTACTACGACACTTTCACGACGTGAGTTATACGGTCGTTTAAACCTTTTGAGTCGTCACCGGTGTCCTTACCTTTTCCAGTCAAAAGTAAGGTTCAGGTTTCTTTCCGTTACGTTTTCTTACGAGTTTGATGGTGTGTTAACGTGCGTAGAGTGTACGATCCTTTCATTACGAGTTTTAAGAGGTTCGGTCCGAAGTCGTTATGCACTTAACACTTGAAGGACTACAAGTTCGACCAAAATCTTTTCCGTCTCCTTGGTCTTTAGTTTAACGGTCATAGACGACATAGTACCTTTTTCGTTCTCTCAAGGTCTTTTTGTAGATAAAGACGAAATAACTGATACGGTTTCGGAAACTGACACACCTAGTGTTAGTTGATACCTTTTAAGACTCTCTCTACCCTTAGGGTCTGGTTGACTGGACGGTGAACTCCTTGGACATACGTCCAGTCCTTCGTTGTCAATCTTCACCTGTACCTTGTTGTCTGACCAAGTTTTATCCTTTTCCTCATGCAGTTCCGACATATAACAGTGGGACGAATAAATTGAATATACGTCTCATGTAGTACTCTTTGCGACCTGACCTTCTTTGTGTTCGACATTAGTACTAACGGCCCTCTTTATAGTCATTGGAGTCAATACGTCTACTGTGGTGGGAATACCGTCTTTCACTTCTTTTTGATTTTTCGGGGAACTACTTTCACTTTCTCCTCTCACTTTTGTAACCGAATTTCGAGTCGTAAGTCTTTTGCTTCTAGTACCGTAGGACAGGGGAGTGAAGTACCCTTTATTTACCCCTTTTTCACCCTTGTCACAGTCTGAAATAAAAACCCCCGAGGTCGTAGTGACGTCTACCACTGACGTCGGACTTTAATTTTCTGTGAATGAGGAACCTTCTTTTCAATACTGGTTGGATCTATCGTATAAGTTTTCGTCTCTGTAATGAAACGGTTGTTTCCAGGCAGATCAGTTCGGATAACAAAAAGGTGATCAGTACATACCTACACTCAACCTGACACTTCTTCCGACTCGAGGTTTCATAACTACGTAAACTTGACACCACAACCTCTTCTGAGAACTCTCAGGGAACCTGACGTCCCTCTAGTTTGGTCAGGTAAGACTTTCTCTAGTCGGGACCCTGAAGAAACCTTCCTTACTACGATTTCGACTTCGAGGTCAAGAAACCGGTGGTGTACTCTTCTCAACTGAATAACCTTTTCTGAGACTACGACCCTCCCTAACCCCCGTCCTCCTCTTCCCCTACTGACTCCTACTCTACCGACCTACCGTAGTGACTGAGCTACCTGCACTCAGACTCACTTGAGGCCCTCAACCACTACCTGTATCTCCGGACCGTACGACGTTAAGTACTACAGCGTTTCTCAGTCTGTGCTGACTCGCTGACTTGACTATCATATCATAAAGATGGATAGACATGAATATAGATATATGTATGTTTATTTGTGTCTCTTCCTTTATCTCACTCTCCCTCTTTCTTTCTCTATTTGTACTTAAGAAAAAAAAAATGAACGGATTAATAAGATCTATCTACACGATTATGTCAACTGATAAGTATAAACACCCAAAGTGTAGGTACCTATACCTTCCGACTTATATTTTCTGAATTGATAGGTACCTAAAACCATAAGTGTTCTCTACGACCTTTATGGAACATCTATGAGTTCCTCCTCATATGTTACGACCCTTTTTTCACCTTTTTTACTTATAGGAAAAGAAAAAGAATTTGACTACTTCTTTCGTAACATACAGTAGTAATTGTCACCACAATCGACACCCAAAAAACATATATAAAAGGTAGTTTAAAACCTGCAACGGAAAATAAGGATCAAAAAACTTATAAAGAATTAGTTCTTTTAAACAACATACACTGGTTTACGAAAAAAACGTGGATTACTTTACTATTTCACCCTAAACGGTAAATAAGATATGTATAATATAACGTAACTAAAAGTTTATATTATATTATAGTTGGTACATAAGGATCCAATTTAGAACTAAAGTTCAACGTCAAAAAAACATATGACGAACTACAATGAATGAGTATAGAACAACTTCTAAAAATATAGGGATATTCACTATGCCTTTCTTTATGTTTTTTCGTTTTACCGACAGACTCCTCCGGAATTTTTATCGACACTCTTCTCCTCTTCGTTTTTCGTTTTCTCTTTTCCTTTCTATATTCGTAGACTTACGTCTCGAGGTTTCTTATCGTTCTTCTATATTCTTTCGGAGGGAGTTCCTAGTTACGTTTCTTTATCTCCTTTTGTTGTCTTACCCTTTCTGATCTCTAAAGAAGTTCTTTTAATCTCTATGGTTCCCTTGTAAAATACGTTTCTACCCGAGCTAATTCCTGTCTTTACCATACCTGGATTGTCTTGGTCTTCTATAATTCTTCACCGTTCTTATGTGTCTTCTTGAGATGTTCTTTCTAGAAATAATGTGTCTATTAGTGCTACCACATTAGTGAGTGCATCTTGGTCTGTAGGACCTTACAATTCAGTTCACCCGGAATCTTTCGTAGTGATACTTTTTTCGATCACCTCCACTACCTTAAGGTCAACTCGACAAAGTTTAGGACTTTCTACTGCGATACGTACACGACGTGAGTTATACGGTCGTTTAACCTTTTGAGTCGTCACCGGTGTCCTTACCTTTTCTAGTCAAAAGTAAGGTTAGGGTTTCTTTCCGTTACTGTTTCTTACGTGTTTGATGGCGTGTTAACGTTAGTAGAGTGTACGATCATTTCATTACGAGTTTTAAGAGGTTCGGTCTGAATTCGTCATGGACTTAGCACTTGAAAGTCTACAATTTCGACCAAAATCTTTTCCGTCTCCTTGGTCTTTAGTTTATCGGTTGTAGACGACCTAGTAGCTTTTTCGTTCTCTCAAGGTCTTTTTGTAGATAAAGACGAAATAACTGATAAGGTTTCGGAAACTGAGACACCTAGTGTTATTTGACACCTTTTAAGACTTTCTCTACCCTTATGGTCTGGTGGACTGGACGGCGAACTCTTTATACATACATCCAGTCCTTCGTTGTCAATCTTGACCTATACCTGGTTGTCTTACCAAGGTTTATCAAAGCTTTCCTTCATGAAGTTCCGACATATAACAGTGGGACGGATAAATTGAAAATACGTCTCATGTAGTACTCTTTACGACCCGACCTTCTATGTGTTCGACCTTAGTTCTAACGACCCTCTTTATAGTTATTGGAGTCTATACGTCTACTGTGTTGGGAATACCGTCTTTCACTTCTCCTCGATTTTTCGGAGAAAGAACTACTTTCACTTTTTCTTCTCGTTTTTACAACTGAATTTCGAGTTGTAAGTTTTTTGTTTCTAGTACCGGAGACCAGGGTAGTGAAGTACCCTTTATCTACCCCTTTGTCACCTTTGTCACAGTCTGAAGTAAAAAAACCCGAAGTTTTACTGACGTCTACCACTGACGTCGGTACTTTAATTTTCTGCGAATGAGGAACCTTTCTTTCAAAACTGGTTGGATCTATCGTATAGTTTTTCGTCTCAATAATCAAACGGTTGTTTCCAGACAGATCAGTTCCGATACCAAAAAGGACACCAGTAAATAACTACATTCTCAACCTGACACTTCTTTGTACTCGTGACTTCTTGACTACGAAAAATTGACACCACAACCTCTTCTGAGAACTCTCGGGAAACCTGACGTTCCTCCAGGTTGGGTAGGTAGGATTTCCCGAGTCAGGACCCACAACAAACCTTCCTGACTATGACTTCGACTTTGAGGTTATGAAACCGGTGGAGTACGAGTCACGATTGAGTAACCTTTTCTGAGACTACGACCCTCCCTGATCCCCGTCCTCCTCTTCCCCTACTGGATCCTACTTTACTGACCTACCGTAGTGGCTGAGTTACCTGTACTAAGACTCACTTGAGGCCCTCTACCAATGGCGGTCCCTCCGGACCGTACGACACTAAGTACCTCAACGTTTCTCAACCTGTACTGACTCACTGATTCAACTTGACTTGACTTCCCTATAACAAAATATCAAAAGAAAAGGACACTATAGAAACAGTCTTAGACTATAGTTATTATGACTGTAGTAGTCTACTCGACGTTTTACAATGAAAAGTATTTAAAACCTTCTCAAACACTTTCTAACTACAATTACTAAAAATTTATAAACTATCTTCAGTCGTCGTTTTAGAAGACCAGGAAACACCCTCTAAAAAATAACGATTAAATTATAGAGACATGAACAGTATCTAAATAAATCTAAAACAGAAAGAAGAACTTGATCAAAGCTATCAAACACAGAAAGTTTCTAAACAAGTAAAGTAGATCTAATAGATTATATAACGTCAAAAAGTATTTAAATCAATCGTGACTGTTAAAAAGAATAGAAAATTTTATTAGTCGAAAATAAAATATCAAAAAATTTCAATAGGATAAGAAAGGTATAAAATATAGAGGATATTAGAAATAGTAAAGGAAAATGATGAACTAAACACAAAACGAACGAGAAGAAAAAGATCATAACATTCAATCTTCTAACAATACTTAAAGTCTATAAATAAGAAAAGTTATAAAGATAAATTAGAAATGTAAAAGGAGATTCGTGATGAAGACGACATAGAGTATGTAAAACACATACCACAAAGGTAAATTACAGGGACTTTTACTAGAGAATAAATAAAACACTAAAGAAGAATTGTATGATCAATAAATCGTAGCACATAAATTAAAAGGTGTTTAAAAACTTAAAAGTTTGAAAGAAACGATAACTGAAGATCAAACTAAGGTAACACCAATCTCTAGTATAAAATGTAATAAAGTCAAGAATATATACACAAATCTAAGAAAACTGATTGTATACCAGTCAAAACCTCTTACAAGATACATGTCAACTCTTATTAGACACATATGAAAGACGACAACAACCTCATATATATTCTTAGATAATCTAGGTCAACCAATATACAAATAAGTTTATAATACAATGAAACAACTAAAAAACGAACCAATAAGATTAGTAATAACTTGTATCCATAATTTTATAGGTTTATAAGAAGTACTTATAAGATAAACTTGAACGTTAAAATATTCAAAGTCAAGGAAAAACAGACAATGTTTCTACAAACATTAACAATCCAGAAGTTCTAACTAAGAAAAACTCTCCTCCTCAATTTAATAAAACTACAGATTAAATGTGTGAATAAATGTACAAGTAAATAAGTAAAACTTAACTCTACATGAAAATATTATAACACGTTGTTTTTAAACGTTGTAAACTGAATTACGTAAATATACAACGTTATACTAATATCTATAGTACAATCGATTGTGGAGATCGTGTACAAACACCACATTTATAAATTCTAAATCAGAGTCATTAAAATTTCACATACTATGGTAAAAATGATATTAATAATACGACACGGAATCTAGAGGTCTCAAATAAGGAGAAGATTAAAATTGATACATGAGATTGTATTAAAAGAGAGACAACAAGTCTAATATATTAAAGATAACAAGGTAGAAATTGACACGGGAGAGAAAAGACGACAACTCAACAAAATCAAACCAATTTCATGAAAAGTCGACAATTTATATGTAAACAAAAAAGAAATATAGAAGATAAAGAAAAGACTTTACATAAAGAAACAACTCTGAAAACGAGTTTAAAGTACAATTTCGTAAAAATAATCACGAAATTTTGACAGTCTGTTAAAGTTATAAAACGTAAAAAAGTATCAAGTTTGTATAAAACTTAACAGAAAGAGTAACTTCAGCTCTAACCAACAAACATACTTTTAACTCAAACTAAAATAGGACCTATAAAACTTATAATGTGGTACTTTGTGAATTAGAATATATTTCGAAGACACAATCTTCAATAGAAGATTTTATTGTGACCGGTCCTTTCCTTTCTCCTTTACAGTAGTGAGATGAAGGTTTACCCTCACTTTTCAGGTCCACGGAGTAAGTCATGAGGACCATGAGGTCCCACCCTCCTTGTGGAGTAATAATGACCCAAACTTTCAAGTCCGTGACATAATCTGGAGACTACTGTAATGGGACAGAACAACGCCCTCTTTCTGGGAAGAAATGACGAGAAGTGCACCGGAGAGGTAACAGTAACGTTTTCCCCTTAAAGTAATGACGAATTGTCACCATGTACAATGTAGAGAAACGATACGGGGAAGTCTGTTATGTTACCGCATCTCCCCATGGAGTGATGACAGTTAACACCACATTTTCAGGTCTAAGAGGTGTAGGAGAGGTGACTATGGTACCTACTACCACCCTCCACGGGGTAATGGTAGACCGTTACTACTTTCAAGGTCAAATGGTGATCAAGAAAAGACTGTGTTGGGAGAACCTAACACGCCACCTCCAAATAGAAGAACATCGTACCATTTATACCTTAAGAACAGAGGGAAGAAACAGAAACCATTAATTCATCCCATCCTGATGACAAAGTAAAAAAGACATAACAAACCGATGTCATTATACTCATAACAGAGTTTCAAAAGAATAATCCCAAGAGGTGGTACCATGAAATCGATAACTTTTATCCGAAAACAACCCCTATAAAAAACAGTGTATATAACCACAAAGACCGGACGGTGTAAGAGATCGTAGTTCAGATCCTATATATTCCACTTTTTCTTTTGAGTGTCTGTATTATTATGACAAAAGGAAACATAGGGATCCAGGAATCGATGAAATGAAAAAAGAGAATAGGAAATTCTCAGAGGACTATGCAGAAAGTATATATTGTAGGTTCTAAGCGTATATTATAGGTTCTCAAAGTTATTCACATAAACTTCCCTTCTTATTCTTCTTACATATGAGGTTGAACAGATATTAGTCAACGGATTTTTATAGATTAACAAATAGAACGAAAAAGATATTAGGTCGTCTACAACCGTTAAACTAGAAATCAAGGAAACGGAAAAGATTTAGGTCGAACTTGTAGACCTTCAAGAACCAAGTACGTGACAACTTCGGAGTGAACTTCTTAAAACTTGTAATGAAACGATCGTACACTCTACTCACGATACTTTTGACTTTAAATAAATCACTAAAATTTCAAATCCCTGTCCGTGGGATTTGTTTCTTTCCCTGTCAGTGGTTACGAACATATATTTATAAATTCGTAAATTTCACAACGTCTTTATAAATTTCTTTTAAGTGTGGTTAATGAACGTTTGAGAAGGTTATTCGATGTCTCGTACCTTAGTAAGTGTCTGGTAAGATACTCTCTTTATGATGAGAGTATAGAGTTATTCTTTTACTATGCTGTTTTTTTTTTTTTTTTTTTGTACCTATTCATTCTAGGAGTCTCTTGGACTAAAATTGAATTATACTCTTTATTGACAATACGATGTGTTGTACTTTAACGGAATATTTCATCACTCAAGAAATACTGAATCTCACAAATTTATTTTCAACTCACTGACTAGTTTAAATTTCTACGACATCTTTAATGTACTATTAGTTTTCTTAACAATCTGATCCACTGAAAATATAAGGTTGGATTGGTACACTACGATACTAACCAATCTTTCAGTGATTTTGTAACATATTCAAGTCTTGTCCCGTACTTTTGACACTATAACTCAACCAGTACCTTTTCCGTCTTAAATTTTGACGGGAACTCTCCCTATTTTTAAATCTATTCACCTATTATAATATTTTCTAGTAAAGTAATCTCACGTTAGTTAAATTCAGTCAGAAACAACTACGTTTCCACGTATATAAAACTTTTAACTTTTAAAGAAAGGACAAAATTTTAAAATAAATAAAAAATAACCTCTTATTAACGAAATGTTACAACACAACTAGAGACGGTATGTAGTTGTACTTAGTCGGTATCTGTACGTATATAGGGGAGGGAGAACTTTGAGGGAGAGTGGAGGGTGGGGTAGGGTGGGGAAATCCATCAGTGTCTCGTGACCCAAACCCAAGGGACGTAGTATGTCTTTTAAGGGTGACCGATAAATAAACTATATACCATTACGTATACAAAGTTGTGATCCCAACTCTTAAAGAATTGACTTTAAGATCTTTGACATTAAAATCATGATAATCACATTAAGATGTATCTTTCTAAAATAGAACCTATGTACGTACGTTTTCCTCATAAATTTTTACGATTAATTACCCTACATCTAATCCAACCGTCCCCTTCTTCCTATCTATGCCTGATATGGACATCATTCTGGATATTTCCTTGTAATCTTTTAGAATAGGAGATTCCTGGGTTTAGCCACAACACTGTCATCCTTACATTATATTTCTTATCCATACTCTCCCTTTTAATTCGTAGTCATAAACCTTTAACTAACCAACATTTACATCTAGTCCTATTACGTAAATTTAGGTCCAAATAGTAACCAAAGACCCATTGTTCTCCTCTTTACCCAGAAACCTTTCTTTGATCGAGACGTAATCTACAATCATGTTCCTCCCTTCTATTTTAAGTTCTCTACTTTATTAAGGTAGTATAAGGTAGGACAGTGAATTTTTTTTTTAGTAACTAGTACTCTCAAGAGTGTTTATTTTGTCTAGTGTTTTCAGTAAGACTGTCTCGGTTACTGACGACGGTTTCACTCTCGTGTGAGAGAAATGGAGACCTAGTAGTCCCTTAAGGTCGCAGGTAAGAGATAAAAATCAGACAGTATGATTATAGAAGGACAAGATGTACTATAAGGTGGACTAATATGAGACGACCAACCGGAGATCAGAGTATATAGACTATCTAACGAAAATACTAACTTCAATATTCTTATAGTCAAGTCAAGTCAAGTCAAGTCAAGTCGGCGAGTCAGGACAGGCTGAGAAACGCTGGGGTACTTAGCGTCGTGCGGTCCGGAGGGACAGTTAGTGGTAGAGGACCTCAAGTGAGTCTGAGTGCAGGTAGCTCAGGTACTACGGTAGGTCGGTAGAGTAGGAGACAACAGGGGAAGAGGAGGACGGGGGGTTAGAGAGGGTCGTAGTCTCAGAAAAGGTTACTCAGTTGAGAAGCGTACTCCACAGGTTTCATGACCTCGAAGTCGAAATCGTTGTAAGGAAGTTTTCTTTAGGGTCTCAACTAGAGGAAGTCTTATCTGACCAACCTAGAGGAACGTCAAGTTCCCTGAGAGTTCTCAGAAGAGGTTGTGGTGTCAAGTTTGCGTAGTTAGGAAACCACGAGTCGGAAGAAGTGTCAGGTTGAGACCGTAGGTATGTACTGGTGTCCTTTTTGGTATCGGAACTGATCTGCCTGGATTCTGCCGTTTCATTACAGAGACGAAAACTTATATGATAGATCCAACCAGTAGTGAAAAGAAGGTTCCTCATTCGCAGAAAATTAAAGTACCGACGTCAGTGGTAGACGTCACTAAAACCTAGGGGTTTTTTATTTCAGACTGTGACAAAGATGACAAAGGGGTAGATAAAAGGTACTTCACTACCCTGGCCTACGGTACTAGAAGTAAAAGACTTACAACTCGAAATTCGGTTGAAAAAGTGAGAGGAGAAAGTGAAAGTAGTTCCCCGAAAAATCAAAGAGAAGTGAAAGATGGTATTCCCACCACAGTAGACGTATAGACTCCACTAACTATAAAGAGGCCCGTTATAACTAAGGTCGAACACAAAGAAGGTCAGGTCCCAAAGAGTACTACATGAGACGTATCTTCAATTTATTCGTCCCACTGTTATATGTCGGAACTGCATGAGGAAAAGGATAAACCTTGGTCAGACAACAAGGTACAGGTCAAGATTGACAACGAAGGACTGGGCGTATGTCTAAAGAGTTCTCCGTCCAATCCACCAGACCATAAGGGTAGAGAAAGTCTTAAAAGGTGTCAAATAACACTAGGTGTGTCAGTTTCAGAAACCGTATCAGTTTTTTCGTCTTTATCTACAAAAAGACCTTGAGAGAACGAAAAAGGTAATAGGACGCCTACAACCGTTAAATTAGAGACCAAGGAGACGGAAAAGATTTTGGTCGAACTTGTAGTCCCTCAAGTGCCAAGTACATGACGACTTCGGACCGAACCTCTTAAAACTCGTAATGAAAGGATCGTACACTCTACTCATGTTAACACACCATCAAACTCGTAAGGAAACGTCACGGAAAGAAACCTTAACCTTACTTTCGACTGGAAAAGGTCAGGACACCGATGACGACTCAAAAGGTTTGAACGACCGTATAACTCACGTCGTGAAAGTGTCGTAGTAGAAAGTCCTAAACTTTGTCGAGTTGACCTTAAGGTAGTGGAAGTGATCGATATCATCTAGTATTGAGAGTGAGATTTCAGTCTAACTGACTCAAATAACAATAGGTGACACAGTATGATGGAGACGTCTGACTGACTCAAACTTAGGTCTGAGACGATGAATAATCGACATACTGAAACTTTTTACATTAAAATTAACGGAGTTCAACGTGTAGAACTTTTATTTCTATTAAAAAAGATGAAGTATCTCAACGAACTTTTATTTTTCTCACATTACTATATTATTCGAATTGTGTTCCGGACCATGTGTTAATCACAATCATAAAAGTATAAAGAAAACTAAAGAGTACAACGAATCGTATCATCACTTACGTACGATCTCGAAGGGACCACTGAGTCTCTAATTTCGCAGACGAACGTTACACCCTCTGGACCCAAGTTAGAGACCCAGTCCTTCTATGGGACTTCTTCCTTTACCGTTGGGTGAGGTCATAAGAACGGACCTCTTAGGGTACTCACCTCCTCGGACCACCCGATGTCAGGTACCCCAGTTGACTCACTGAAGTGAAAGAAAGAAAGGAAGAATCTACGAAATATTTTGGGAAAACCCTACTTAAAAATAAGATTGACTTAATAATTGTTTCAATTTAAAGAAGACTAGTTTAAAAATGATTAAAAATATTCTTCCATATTTGACACCACAACCTCTTCTGAGAACTCTCAGGGAACCTGACGTTCCTCTATGTTGGTCAGGTAAGACTTCCTCTAGTTGGGACCTTAAAGAAACCTACCTTACTACGATTTCGACTTTGAGGTCATGAGGTGGAGTACGTTTCTCAACTGAGTAACCTTTTCTGAGACTATGACCCTCCCTAATCCCCGTCCTCCTCTTCCCCTGCTGGGTCCTACTCTACCGACCTACCGTAGTCACTGAGCTACCTGTACTCAGACCCACTTGAGACCCTCAACCACTACCTGTCCCTCCGGGCCGCACGACGCTAAGTACCCCAGTCTTTCACAGCCTGTGCTGACTCGCTGACTTGACTTGACTTGACTTGACTATGGAGAAAAAGAGTCCAAGCTTAGATAACAATATAACTACGAAGTGGATGGACCCTTGGTTGTCCGTCGATAACTTTAGATCGGTCTCTTGACTACTTTAATAGAGTAAAATAGGTCTAAAACTATGGTACACTCGTGTAAGTATTAGATACCCCTGTTTTCAGTACAAATTAATGGTGACACTTTAGTATATTGTGTCTTCTTACGTAGAAGTTTGACTACTATTTGACCTTAACGTACGACAATTGGACAATTCAACGGAGTCAGCACAGGCTGAGACACGCTGGGGTATCTGCCGTCAGGTGGTCCGAGGGGGCAGGGACCTTAAGAGGTCCGTTCTAGTGACCTCACCCAAAGGTAAAGGAAGAGGTTACGTACTTTCACCTTTCACTTTTAACTTTACTTCAGCGAGTCAGTACAGGTTGAGAAGCACTGGGGCACCTAACGTCGGATGGTCCGAGGAGACAGGTACCCTAAAAGGTCCGTTCTGATGACCTCACCCAACGGTAACGTACAAGTCAATTAAGCCACATCTTCTCTATTGTTCTTTTTATAGATAGAACCTCTAAAAGGATTAAATTTAAATTAAAAAAAATTAAATTTTTCACTTAGACATATTGCTGTAACAAGAAGTCCACAACTATTTTTTCATTAATTATTTACGTCCCAAATTTTTTAGAGGTTTACACATTACACTTTATCATTCTTTTTGTAATATCTTTCATTAGAGTAATTATTTTTATTGTTTTGACTCTTTACAAGTGTAATGTTAAACCTTTTCATTACGGTAATAACGTTTAAAATCAAGTATGTTATGACGATTTTTGTACCGTTTTTCACGGAGTCAAAAAGTGAGAGTTATCATGACAAAACAGCGGTAGAATAAAGTTACGTGATATTACAATATTAAAATCCTTATCTAGGTCATCTTTATTAAACTTTATTGAAATTTCAATAAATTACGTTTATGAGATCTTAGAAAATTAAAATATTAAGAAGACTTCCGGATAAAGTTTGGAATAGGTCGTCAGAAATTATTTGTAAAACCCTGAGTTTATGTGAGACGAGTTCCGTGTCTTTTTGTTTCTTCGTTTTAAAAAAAAATCAGATTAAAACGGTTTTTTATAAACTTTTAAGACAACTGAGATAACCCCTTGTGCCAAATGATTTCTTAGAGATTCGGGGTCCAAAGTGGATCGTGTTTGAAAGTCAAGTCTCGTGTAAAAAGAACTACCGGTGTATAACTAAATCTACATGTACTTTAGTTAATGTCTTAGTTCCTTTCCAAGAAGGTACATGAATATATTTTCAACTGATTACTCAGTGGGACGATCATTAGTTTCATGAGAACCATCAAATGAAGTAAGAAGTTCGTAGAAGGTTATAAGGACTAGGTCTTTTTACGAAAGAAAGTGAGGACTAACGGAAGAAGATAATAACGAAACAGAATAAGAGAGGAAAAGTTTGTAGGAGAACAAGACCAAAGAAAAGATTAAAAAAAAAGAAATATGTAATGTAAAAACAGTGTAAAGGTGGGTGAAGACATCACTTTGGGAAGTTAATCATACATTATATTAGACAATACGAACATGTTAATTTTCTATTAATAAGAAAAAATTTGATCTTTATGTATATACTATATGTTACCAAAACGACAACAACAAGTCAGTGAATCAATACAAACTGAGAAACGTTGGGGTACCTGACATCGTGTGGACTAAAGGGACAGGAAGTGATAGAGGGACTCAAACGAGTTTAAGTACAGGTAACTCAATTATTACGGTAGGTTAGTAGAGTAGGAGACAGTGGGGGTAGAGGACGGGAGTTAGAAAAGGTCGTAGTCCTAGAAAAGGTTACTCATCCGAGAAGTGCAGTCCACCGGTTTCATAACCTCGAAGTCGAAGTCAAGAAAGTTACTTATAAGTTCCAACTAAATAAAATCCTAACTGACCAAACTAGAGGAACGACAGGTACCCTGAGAACTCTCAGAAGAGGTCGGCGTCAAGTTTTCGTAGTCAAGAAGTCACAAGACGGAAGAAATACCAGGTTGAGAGTGTAGATATGTACTAATAACCTTTTTGGTGTCGAAACTGATGTTCCTGGAAACAACCGTTTCACTGCAGAGACGAAAAAATCATGTGACAGTTCCAAATAGTGTCGAAAAGAAGTTCCTCGTCTGAAAAAAAAAAAAATTAAAATACCGACGCCAGTGGTAAACGTCACTAAACCCTCGGGTTCTTTTTCAGACAGTGACAAAGGTAAAAAAGGGATAGATATACGGTACTTCATTACCTTGGTCTACGGTACTAGAATCAAAAAACTTACAACTTAAAATTCGGTCACAAAAGTGAGAGGAGAAAGTGAAAGTAGTTCTCCGAGATATCAAGGAGAAGTGAAAGACGGTAATCTCACCATAGTAGACATATGGACTTCAACAACCATAAAGAGGGCCGTCAGAACTAAGATCAAACACTAAGTACGTCGGACCGTAAAACGTACTACATGAGACGTACATTCAATTTATTCGTCCCACTGTTTTGAGTCGGAACAGTATAAAGAAGCCTCCCTGAACCCGGACGGAAGACCACTCTCCTACACTCAAAAACAACAACAACAACAACAAAAGAGAGACTAAACGTCCCGTTAAAAAATTTTATATTTAAATAAACAAAATTAAAACTACCACACAAACCTGACAGACAACCTCGGACAGACTACTACTAACTCAAACACAAGGACAGAACGGACAACAAACCCATTCCACAGGACGTGACCATCGACGTCCTATAACCCACTACGACCAAGAATCTAATTCCACCTCTAGAAACACCTACAAAAGTGACTAATTGTGAGGGACCCCAGTCTTCAACAGTCCACCGGATCTCAGGACCAGAGTCGTCAGGATGGGTTCTGTGAATCCGGACTGTAAAAACCAGTCCTTTGGTTCTAGGGTGTCGGTAAAAAATACTGTCATTTCTCCAAATTTTGTTTGTTTTTTGTTCCTTGTTTTTACATTTGGGTCTACTTATCAGTTTCGTTTAAGTCTGTTTATCTTCGTTTTTGTTTCCTTGTATGTGTGTGTGTATATGGATATGTGTTTGTTTTTGTCTGGTTTGTTGTTGTTGTTTCATTTCTACTAATAGACTACTCGATTTTAATATAGTTAGTTAATTTTTGTTTTGATTGATTTTGTCTTTTGTTCTGGTTTAGTCTCACGGTTCACTCCTTATTTCTTTTATTTTGTTTGTTTATACTACTTGTTTGCTGTTTTGTTATCTTTCCGTTTCAATTTATATTTATAAAATAAATTTAAATATATATAATTTCCTTTTCATACTCCTTTATTAAATTTTGTTTGTCTTTGTTTTGGTGTCTAGATGTCTTTCGGTTTTATCTGTATGTTTATATATTTTCTTTATTTTCATACTAAAATTTCATTCAAGGATTTTCGGTTTTAAAACTATTATTATTATTGTTATTTTGTGTTGTCATCTGTTTTCTAATCTCTTAAGATCTTTCTTTTTATCTTCTTTTTTTTTTCTTTTTAGATCTTGGTTGATATCTTACTCAGATTTGTATTCTTATTATTATTTGCAAAAAGAACCCAGAGTTAACAGACGTAGGAAAGGAGGGTGATACTCGGTGTCGGATGGAGACGGAGGAATCCTCCGTGAGGTCACGACCCTTCCTCACTAGAGACCTGGACGATAATCCATCCTGTCGAGTCTGAGATCAGACAGGGATGAGGAGACACACGAACGGAGGTACAGGTGTCGACGGTCTCGATCCCGTAAAAGAAAACATCTTTGTGAGTAACGGAAAATACATAAGGTATCTGTGTCACAGATAGATCACCTAACACATGTAAATTATACGTTGAATATGTCTAACACCTTTCTAAAAGTTAGGTGAAGGAATCAGTGAGATGGGGGCCTTGAGTTAACACCAAAATAGGTGTGAATACGTACACCCAGTAGGTACCCTCAAACAAGGACTCCGACGGAACCTCCTGAACCCAGACAGGGTCACTCATGATCCGTACCTCCACTACGTCGACGAATCTAGTGTCCCTGGGACCACCAAGGTCCACACGTCCCTTCGGTCGTCGGTGTTCACGTCATCTATACCGAGAGAAACCTTAAAAAAGATTGCAGACCGTCGACCACGAATTTGTCGGAGGGACCGACCAGGAAGAGATAACGAGTTACGTCATCCGTGAGTTTCCCGGTAGGAACGAAACCAGAAATAACGAGTCGACGACCGTGGTCGTACACCCCACTCGCTCAGATGTCATTACCGAGGTGAGGGACGTATACTGAGTCGTCATCACGGGACGGAGGTACCGGTAGACAGAAAGGAGGTTTCTGTAAAAGGTGGTTCCTAAAGAAGGGAGGGTAGGAGAGTCCAACAGAGAGGTGTTAATGTCCGTTAGGAACGGGTTTTAAGGAGAGGTTAGGAGTACGAGGTCGAGGGTCGGTGGTTCGTAAGACCACCTGAACACAGGGATATGTCTCATATATCCCGGTACCGTATCAAACAGGTACACCGAGTGTGAGGTAAATTTGACAGTGTCTAGTCGACGAAGTAGGAGGAGACTGTTGTAGTTTATGAAGGGAAGACAAGGTTTCTTAACGGGGTCTACACTTTAGAGGGGACGAAGTAGAGGGGATAGGGTCCTACGTCAAGGCTAAGATGAAGGAGAGAAGGAGGAAGAGGGAAGGAAGGTGTAGGATGTCTCAACACACACCTAGATATGTAAAGAAAGACCACCACTTCCCGAGGACGGTCATGAATCGACCACAAGATACCCTTGAAGACATAAACATCTATATAAGGACTACTTAGGTCTCTCTCTCTACATGAGGTACAGGGAGATAAGGTGACGGTAGAACAGGACATATGAAATTTAAACACTTAATATACAATACACGTAATATACCTTTCGACAATTTGTATTAATTTTAGATACTTTTTATTATGTTTTTTGTACTTACACCATTTTTCTCTTTTTCGCGAGATTTCAAAATTGTAATAATCTTTTTATCATTTTATTATTAAACATAATCTGAGATTATTTATGTACAACATTAGAGATTCTATTGGTGATTTTTTTGTGATTGACTTATTTATCTATACTTCAATTATCTTCCTTATTATATTTTGAAATTCTTCCGGTTTTTTTTTTTTTTCGTTCTTTTTCATCTGACCATTCGGTATCGTTTTTACTTATCTTTTATTCGTCATAGTATTGTCTATAGGTTTATATAATCGTCAAAGTAATTTATATTTAATTCATTTTAGATTCTAATAGTCCAATTTTTATTAAACTTTTTTTTCTTTAAAAATTTTTGATACCACGGATTTTCTATGTATAAAAATTATCTTCTTAAGTATCTACATTTTTTATCACCTTTCCTATAATTATTTTCTTCTTACGAGTAAGTCATATTATGTTATACATAAATCCTCTTCGTAACGATCTCTATGACTAACTGTAAAATATCAGTATTTTAATAATCAAGTTTTCTTTTTACTAATTAATATTTTGAATAAAGTACATTATCGTCGAGTTTTGTCCATTTCTTTCTATCTATAATATCAATGTTTTCCTTTTTATCTGTTTAAGTGTTACTATGAACCTATAAATTGTGTAGATAGAGTCATCGAATGTTCCAACGCCGACGACGACGACGACGACGACGATTCAACGCGGTCAGCACAGGCTGAAACACGATGGGGTATCTGCCGTCGGGTGATCCGAGGAGACAGAGACCCTAAGAGGTCCGTTCTTGTGACCTCACCCAACGGTAAAGGAAGAGGTTACGTACTTTCACTTTTCGTATTCACTTCAGTGAGTCAGCACGGGCTGAGAATCACTGGGGTACCTGACGTCGGGTGGTCCGAGGAGGTAGGTACTCTAAAAGGTCCGTTCTCATGACCTCACCCCACGGTAATGGAAGAGGTCGAATGTTTCGATCGTTTGTTATTTTGTAATACCAACTTCTTTATTCATTATGTTATCGTTTGAATCTTATTTCTTTCTATGTCTTGTGTACTGGATTGTTTAAGTATTATGTGTATAAAAATTCAGGTTTACGTTGTAAAATTTTATACTAATGTACAATCTAGAATTTCATGTAGAACATTAATTATAATGAGTCTTCATAAGAGACTGGGTTATTATAATCCGACCTGTAACTATTACTTTTCGTATTAATCTTTAGTATCTTACGATTCTTTGACTGGACATATGAGTGGAGTTTACCAGTTTATTAATTTCCGGTTAATTCTTGAAGTTCTCTTTATTCTTTGATAAAACTTGACTCATTATTATTATGTTATTTAGTCTTCGATACCTTATGTCTGTTTGTTAGTAAAACTCCCTTTAAATACAAGAAAGTACACGTATATAAATATAATTACATGTATACTTACACTTTTCACGGGTCAGGACAGACTGAGAAACGCTGGGGTACCTGACATCGGGTGGTCTGAGGAGACAAGTACCTTAAAGGATCCGTTCTTATGATCTCACCCAACGGTAAAGGAAGAAGTCCCCTAGAAAGACTGGTTCCCTAACTTGGGCCCAGAGAACGTAACGTCCGTCTAAGAAATAGTAGACTCGGTGGTCCCTTCGGGTTACATGTATATCTTCGGACTTTTAACTTATTAGATAATAAGTGGTACCTTAGAGCTTTTTATCATTCAATTAAGATATTTTTTCATCTTCCTTCCGTAAGTCAAGTCAAGTCAAGTTAAGTCAGCGAGTCAGCACAGGCTGAGAAACACTGAGGTACTTAGTGTCGTACTGTCCAGAGGGACAGGTAGTGGTTGAGAGCCTCAAGTGAGTTTGAGTACAGGTAGCTAAGCTAGTACAGTAGGTCGGTAGAGTAGGAGACAGTAGGGGAAGAGAAGGACGGGGGTTAGGGAGGGTCGTAGTCCCAGAAAAGGTTACTCAGTTGAGAAGTGTACTCCACCGATTTCATAACTTCAAAGTCGAAGTCGTAGTCAGGAAGGTTACTTGTGGGTCCTGACTAGAAGAAATCCTACCTGACCAACCTAAAGGAACGTCAGGTTCCCTGAGTGTTCTGAGAAGAGATTGTGGTGTCAAGTTTTCGTAGTTAAGATGGCGTGAGTCGAAAGAAGTGTCAGGTTGAGAGTGTAGGTATGTACTTGTGACCTTTTTGGTATCGGAACTGATCTACCTGGAAACAACCGTTTCATTATAGAGACGAAAAGTTATACAATAGATCCAACTAGTATTGAAAGGAAGGTTCCTCATTCGCAGAAAATTAAAGTACCGACGTCAGTGGTAGACGTCACTGAAACCTCGGGGGGTTTTATTTCAGATTGTGAAAGGTGAGAAAGGGGTAGATAAAGGGTACTTCACTACCCTGGTCTACGGTACAAGATTCTCCTTCCGTAATTATTTCTATTTTCACGTTTAGGTATTTTGTTTTATATTTACAAGTTGTCTTATTTGTTCCGATTTTAAATTAAGAAACTATTCTTATTACACTATTTAATGTAACTACAACGGTCAAGGAGAGATAGTGTATTGTCTTAATACATAAGTATAGATAACGAAACACTAAAATATCACGGAAGAGACACTAGTTCTTAATCAAGGGGGGGTGTGTGTTTTTACACAAACCATAATAATGAAAAAGGATATATGTAATTATTCTTACACCCATCGTTGTTGTAACACAGACAAGATTTAGATTCAGAATTTCTTATCGTTACAAGGTGAGAAGGTGAATATGAAAACATAAGTCTGTGTTCATAATATCCAGGTGTCACAATCAAATTCTTTTCATTCCTCTTTGTACCTCGTTTTCGTCAAGCATGAGTGTCTGATCTGATTCGAATCGACTGGATCTCTGACTTTATCTCGGTTAGATGTTTATGTACTCCCTCTCTTTTTGTAAATAATATGTTACAAACAACAAAAAGAGAGCATATAGCACTCATTTCGTTTTTAACAGAATATAATAAATATTTTAACTACCCTGAGATCTTTCTATTCAATTCTTTACTTATCTTCGTTTTTAGTGAATAAAGTATTTACTTTTTTTCGTGTAATGATATCTAACATGTTTATACTTTTCCTATTTTAGTATAACACTTTTTTAATATAGTTGGTAAAACTGTTTAATTTACTGTACTAGTAGTAGGTATTTTAAAAATGATTTGATAACTTTTATCTTTGGTCTCATGAAGACGTAGATAATTTACTTAGTTGACGATTATTCTATGAAACGAAGGTTGTTCGGTTTTTGATTTCATTTGTTTGTTTAGTGTAGTCCGAGTATACTGAATTTAACACTCCAAAAAACATGGAAAATCAATTTTTTTATATCTTTAGAAAGAATTTGAAAAAGTTTCTTTTTCTTTGTTTCTTTTATGAAGAGTAAAGTAAATACCCCGTCATACAAAACCTCTGGTTTTACACTCCTTTTTCTAAGATCTTTTAGAGAGAGGTCTTATACTTACGTTTATAAAATTCGTTATATCATTGTTTAGTTTATTCCCGAATTAAGTGTTTTATATGTTTGTCGAGTTTGTTAAGTTATTTGTTTTTTCTGTTTGTTGGGTTATTCTTTTAACCATCTTTTGGATTTAGTCGTAAAGAGGTTTCCTCTGTACATCCACCAGTTATACGTGTACCTTTCTACAAATTGTAGTAATTATCTCTTTACATTCAATTTTGATATCAGTCTATGGTGGAGTGTGACCAGTCTTACCTGTACTAATTTTTCAGATGTTTACGTTTATGACCTGTCCTATACCTCTTTTTCCTTAGGAGTATGTAACAACCACGCTTACCATTTAACCCCGTCAGTGACGCCTTTTCTTATACTTCAAAGGAGTTTTTTTTGATCTCAATGTCATACTATGTCACTATACTGAGGACCCGTATGTAAACATGTTTTTATATTAAGTTTTTCTATGCACGTGGGGATACAAGTATCGTCGTGATAAATGTTATTGGTTCTGTACCTTTCTTGGATTTATAGGTAACTGTCCACTCATCTATACTTCTACACCATGTATATATGTTAGCTTATGGTAGGTCGGTATTTATTTCTCACTTATGATGGTCAACGTCGTTGTACCTACCTAAATCTCTAATAATATAATTTACGTCATTCAGTCTTTCTCTTTCCGTTTATATAATATATAGTCATTATGTAACCTAGATTTTATGATTTTATACTGTGTTTACTTGTATAGATACTTTGTTTGTCTAAGTGTCTGTATCTCTAGTCTTAAGACCTACAGTTCCTCTTCTTGCCTGACCCTGTCCTTACATAACCCTCAAATCCTAATCTTCTACGTTCGATAATAAATATATATATATATATATATATATATATATATATTTGTGTGTCTATATATATATATATACATTTAGTGAAACCACATGTGGTCTTTGATTGTGTAGTAACATTTAGTTGATACGAAACTTTTTTATTCCAGATTTTCCTTAAAGGGAAGTAGTTTTCTTTTTTTTTTCGTGAGACGTCTCTTACTTTTATATTTAACAAATCACACTCTTCCATAAAAATATGGATATGTGTCACTTTTTGTATATAAACTTTATGAAAATTTTCCGAGAAATTTAAATTCTTTTTCTTTCTTGTAAACTTTTCCTTTCTTATTTATTTCCTATTTTGGACTATCTTTATACCCGTCTTATGAAATTGTTTAGAAAGTCTTTTTACACACAGGTTTATTGGTCATATGCATATTTTTCTCCGAGTTAAAGTGATCAATCATCCTTTTACTAAATCACTGACTTATTACCGTAATTAATATTTCAGTCAACACTCAAAGAAAATATATAGAAACTAGTCCCACTCCTTAGAAGGAACATGAGATTTAAACAATTCACATAAAAGTACTTTACCCCAACCTAAAAAAAGTCTAGAAAAACGTAAATAGGTTCGTTAACACGAAATGAAAAGGAAAATACGATAATTATACTACGTATATAACTAACAAAAATGGAGAAATTAGAACACAAGACCGTATTTAGGATAAACCAGAACAATATACTGGGAAAAATATGTAATTATCTAAGTCAAGTCAAGTTAACGAGTCACGTCAGGTTGAGAAACGTTGGGGTAACTAACGTCGTGCGGTCCGTAGGGACAGGTAGTAGTTGAGGGTCTCGAACACGTTTGAGTACAGGTAACGGTCCTAACGGTAGGTTGGTAGAGTGAGAGACAGCGGGGGAAGAGGAGAACGGAAGTTTGAAACGGTTGTGGTCCCAAAAAAGGTTACTCAGTCAAGAAGCGTAGACCACCGGTTTCATAACCTTGAAGTCGAAGTCGTAGTCAGGAAGGTTACTTATAAGTCCTGACTAAAGGAAATCCTAACTGACCAAACTAGAACAACGTCGGGTTCCCTGAGAGTTCTCAGAAGAGGTTGCGGTGTCAAGTTTTCGTAGTTAAGAAACCACGATTCGAAAGAAATATCAGGTCGAGAGTGTGGGTATGTACTGATGACCTTTTTGGTATCGAAACTGATCTACCTGGAAATAACCGTTTCATTACAGAGAATAAAAATTATACGACAGATCCAAACGTTACCGAAAAGAAGGTTCCTCGTTCACAGAAAATAAATAAATAAATAAATAAAAGGGCGCGATTGTAAAATACTACTAGTAAAAAGTTACGTCTGTCTTTCAACTCTCGTGTCACGTCACTTGTGGACATACAGAAGGTGGACCTAGTGTGTCAAGAATCGTAAAACGTCAAAGACGAGTAAAAGAGGGGGATACATACATATTATCACTAAGTTTGTGAAGTTTCATTCAACAATACAACTTGGTAAACTTTTAACGTCTGCAGTATTACAAAGAAAAAAAAAAAATTGAGAAATAAAAAAAAAAATAAAAATAAATAAAAAAAAAATTAAAATTTTAGTAATTAAGAATGTACGCAAGGGTTTGTACTTGGGGGGAGGGTGGAGGGAGGGGTGTTGTAGAGAGACCCAGTAGGGGTACGTGGTCGGGGTTCGTTCGACGTGGGATGCAGTCTGTACCTGACCGCTAAGTTAAGAATGTACTGTCATATGTACAATATTAAGGGTAAGAGGGTTTAGTAGGGTGGGAGAGGGAGAGGGAGACTCAGGTTTTCAGACCATATGTGTAGACACAGAAAAAAGGACAGAACGTATGTCCCAGCAGTAACGGTAGAAGGATTTAAGGTATATATACACAATCATATGACATAACCACAAAAAGAAAGACCGAATGAAGTGAGACATATTAACCGAGGTCAAAGTGGGTAGAGTAGTCTTGACTAAGTTTACTTAAGAAAAATTGCCGACTTATTATGAGGTAACACATATACATGGTGTCGAAAGAATAGGTAAGTAGACGACTACCTGTAGATCCAACAAAGGTACAGGACCGATAACATTTGTCACGACGCTACTTGTAACCCCATGTACACAGAGAAAGTTAAGACCAAAGGAGCCACACATACGGGTCTTCACCCTAACGACCCAGTATTCCATCAAGATAAACGTTAAAAAATTCCTTAGAGGTGTGACAAGAGGTATCACCGACATGATCAAACGTAAGGGTGGTTGTCACATCCTCCCAAGGGAAAAGAGGTGTGGGAGAGGTCGTAAATAACGAACGTCTAAAAACCTAGCGTCGGTAAGACTGACCACACTTCACCATGGAGTAACACCAAAACTAAACGTAAAGAGATTATTACTCACTACAACTCGTAGAAAAGTACACAAACAATCGGTAGGCATACAGAAGAAACCTCTTTACAGATAAATCAAGAAACCGGGTAAAAAACTAACCCAGCAAATAAAAAGACCTTAACTCGACGTCTTCAACGAACATATAAAAACTCTAATCAACAAACAGTCAACGAAGTAAACGATAATAAAAGAGGGTAAGTCTTCCGACAGAAAAGTGGAACGAATATAAAAGGAAACAACACGTCTTCGAAAATTAAAATTAATCTAGGGTAAACAAATAAAAACGAAAATAAAGGTCTTAAGACCCTCCACCTAGTATCTCCTAGGACGACACTAAATACAGACTCTCACAAAACGGATACAAGAGGAGATCCTCAAAATATCAAAGACCAGAATGTAAATCTAGAAATTAGGTAAAACTCAAATAAAAACACACGCCACTATCTTTCACTAGATCAAAGTAAGAAAATGTTCACCAACTGGTCAAAAGGGTCGTGGTGAACAATTTCTCTAACAGAAATGAGGTAACATATAAGAACGGAGGAAACAGTTTCTATTCCACAGGTATACACACACCTAAATAGAGACCCGAAAGATAAAACAAGGTAACTAGATATACAGACAGAAACACGGTCATGGTATGACAGAACTACTGACACCGAAACATCATCTCGGACTTCAGTCCGTTCAACTAAGGAGGTCAAGGTAAGAAGAAGGAGTTCTAACGAAACCGATAAGCTCCAAAAAACATAAAGGTATGTTTAGAACTTTAATAAACAAGATCAAGACACTTTTTACACCGACCATCGAACTATCCCTAACGTTGATTGTGAAATGTAGTACTGTACAGTATTAATTCATGAAATTGTACGTAAAGACGTCTTATTACTATTATAAGACATTTCGTTGTTATAGTAGTGTAGATTCTGTTAATAAGACTAAATCTCTCATCGTGACGGTATATATTTTGTCTATTGATTACCTTTCGACAATATAACGTGTGTCTCTAGTCGAGAGAGGAGACACTACTGGATCCTCACTACCTACCCCTAACCCCCACCCTCCTTGCGAGTTTTCCCTTCCCTATATACATATTTATATCAATTAAGAACGATAAACAACCTAGGTGTAACACAACAAAGTCGTCTTTGATTGTGTTGTGACATTTCGTTAATATAAAGGTTAAATTTAATTTTTTTTTTTGACTTCGGTTCTCCAACAGGTAAGAGGAAACTTTCTATTATCCATACCCTTCCCTCCACCCTCCCCCCAAGTCCTCACCCTTGAATACATGTGGGCACCGCCTAAGTACAACTACATACCGTTTTGTTTATAGCATAACATTTTATTTTATTATTATTATTTTCCTTTTTTTTCTTTCTATTATCCATTACTAGTAGTAATATCCATTACTATGGATAATATACTGGAACGGACCAGATAAGTAAAAAAAAATTAAAATTAACCTCCTATTAATGAAATGTTATAACATCACCAAAAACGGTATGTAACTGTTCTTAGTCGGTATCCACATGTACACGAGGGGTAGAACTTGAGGGGAGGGTAGAGGGAGGGGTAGGGTAGGGAGTCCCAGTAGGGTCACGTGGTCGGGACTCGTGGGACAGAGTACGTAACTTGGACCTGACCGCTAGACAAAGTGTATACTATTATATTCACAAAGTTACAATAAGAGAATTTAATAGGGTGGGAATTGGAGAGGGTCTCTCAGGTTTTCTGACAAGATATGTAGACACAGAGAAAACGACAGAGCGTATATCCCAGTAGCAATGGTAGAAAGATTTGAGGTATACATACACCTTTTGTGACATAGCCACAAAAGGAAAGACTGAATGGAGTGAGACACATTATCTGAGGTCAAAGTAGTTGGAGTAATCTTAGTGGGAAATTAGAGTACCGATACCAGTCGTAAACTTCACTAAAACCTCGGAGGATTTTATTTCAGACAGTGACAAAGTAATAAAGGGGTAGATAAACAGTACTTCACTACCCTGACCTACGGTACTAGAATCAAAAAACTTACAACTCAAAATCCAGTCGAAAAAGTGAGAGGAGAAAGTGTAAGTAGTTCTCCGAGAAATCAAGGAAAAGTAAAAGACGGTATTCACATAACATTAGACACATAGACTCCAATAACCGTAAAGAGGACAGGTAGTACTAAGGTCGAGCATGAAGTAGGTCGGGTCGTAAAACTTACTACATGAGACGTATATTCAATTTATTCGTCCCACTTTTATATGTCGGAATTACATGATGAGGAAACGGTTCAACCTTGGTCAGATAACAAGGTACAGGTCAAGATTGACAACGAAGAACTGGACGTATGTCTAAAGAGTGCTCTGTCCATTCCAACAGACCATAAGGATTGAGAAATTCTTAAAAGGTGTCAAACAACAGTAGGTGTGACAGTTACCGAAACCGTATCAGTTATTTCGTCTTCATCTACAAAAAGACCTTGAGAAGGGAAAAGATATTAGGTTACCTACAACCTTTAAACTAGAGACTGAAGAGACGGAAAAGATTTACATCGAACTTATAGACCTTTAAGGACCAAGTACATGACAACTTCGGAGTGAACCTCTTAGTACTCGTAATAAAACGGTCGCACATTCTACTCACTATAACACACCATCAAACCAAAAAGAAACGGTAACAGAAAGAAACCCTAACCTAACTTTTGACTGGAAAAGGTCAGAACACCGGTACCGACTCAAAAGGTTTAAAAGACCGAATTACTCACACCGTGAAAGTTTAACGGTTACAAAATAACTTATAAAAACATAAATAAAAGTATTCTTTATGACATGGTATAAATAAAAGAGTATAAAAAGAGAATAACTCTATACTCTCATCACAAACAGAATGTCTTACTAGACACTTACTAAGGTACGAGACATCAAATTCACAAACGCTCATTGACCACAATTAGAAAGAATTGATAAAGACAATTTTGAAATTTATGAATTTATAAAGACACGTCGGGAACCTAGGATAGGGAAAGAAACATAATTACTTCAAATTTAATGATTTGTTAAAAAAAATAAAAATATAAATCTTAATAGAAAGAAGAACTTAGTTAAAGACAATAAACATATATGATCGTTACAAAGCTAATGAAGATCCAACTAGTATACACCATCAAGGACTATAAGACAATGTTAGTGAAATTAAGACAATTTATTTATCACTAGAGTGTAAAGTAAGAACCAAAATCCGTTAACTAAAAACCAAATAAAAAAGAACCGAATAAAACAAACAACTAGAAAAACTTTTGGTAGAAAAGTTACTAAAAGAGGTATAAAAAGATAAAGAAAGATAGGTACGAATGAAGAATGAAAGACGAAAGAAATCAAAAACAAATGGAAGGAATAAAATCAGAGAATACTCCTTCTAATACAATAACTAAATTCTCCATAAGAAATCTCTTTTACAAAAACATTATATTCGGAAATTTGGAGGTGTAGAGGTTATGGTTATATATCAACTTGGAATACAAAATTAGGTTAGTATGGTATGTAGAAATAGCTTAACAAATTTTATACATGTAAATTATAATAACTATACCAACTTATTTATAGACTGTAACAAAAGAGATGATATATAGATTAAAAAAGGGGAGAAAAGGAATAAATGTCGAAAGAAAACGTTATTCACTTACCTGAGACAACACTATGAAACAAATTAATAAAAATTTGATATCAACTCCCTAAAGAAAAAGTCACCAACGAGATCATAAATGTTATATGTAGAATTAAGTAGTTTAGTATAAATGTTAAACATCATTGTAATGTCACTCCATATTTAAAAATGAGAATCAATGAGATAAAGGACAGGTTGAAAACAACATACGATAAAAACATTATATATGATCAGTTGTATAAAGTACTCGGGTTGTTACAAAAATATTATTAATAAAATATATGAAAACAGAAAATTTATTGAAGTCTCCTCTTTCCTTCTGTTCAAGTATAAACATCTATAAAGATAAATTGAGAAGAGTAAATGGTAAAGAGAAATAAAAAAGGATACCTAAACTCAATAATAGACCAGTGTATAATGACGTCACGTCGAACCAAAGGTCGGGTAGAAAAACACGACAATATAAGAAATGTAAATATATACAATATCTGAACTGTTATGTTAATATGTGTGTCTTACAATGTATGTGTACTACAAACAACTTTAGAAAATTTTAGTCACTATTTTTTCCACTTTTATACGTTAATACCACAGAATAATAATGGATGTACCTATGTACATAGTCATTATAAATAAAAACGTATACCTGAATTTTATATAAGACTCCACTAAACTAAGTCGGACTTGTTGATTTTCTTCAAAAAGAACATTACACCTAGACGAACATTGTACAAAAGTCAAAAATAACAAGACCTTTATAGAAATAAAGTGAAAATATAAACTTTTTATCAAAACCACCTATATTCTAAGAATGAACTGTCTAAAAAAAAGGAATGGTGAAACTTATACAGTAAGGTGACGTAGGACATGACATAGTAAAGACTATTATTCAGTCGATATTTAAAATAATCTCAAGGGTACACGAACTACTCAATAAAAAGAGAATGACGAAAGTTCTTAAAGAAGAAAGTAACGGAAGGTCATAAAATGAAAAACATATATCAACACCTATAACACAAATAGAATGAACTTGAAACAACCCAAAGAACATACATAATCTAAGTACAAAAAGTGATTTACACTCTTAAAAATTCAGTAATAAGAAAGTTTATGTGTAAGACTAAGAAATATAGAGAAAAGAGGAAACATAAGGGACATATATAAAAACACGTGAATTTCTAAGAGGTGTAAAGTGACTCCATGACAAGTAAAAAGAGACAAGAAGTCTGTCGTATCAAAGGTAACTACACATAAATTTGGTCGTGTAAGAAAACAGTTGAGATTAGATAACAATTAGAGAGATGGTTTAAAAGGTATAACTCATGATATGGGTCTTTACATTTTAGGTAGATTTAAAAGGTTTGACTATAAACTCTTTCCATGTTTTCGTTAAGTTACCTCTTTCCTATATTAAAACTTGATGACCACGGTCTTGTTACCTTGTATATATCCTTTTTTCTGATTAGTCGTTTACTTATCTTTTACACGTGTGTGATTACAGGATCGCGCGTACGTGTACGTGTGTGTGTGATGGTCCTCACTTTTACTCTTATTTTTGGTTTTGTTTCGTTTTATTTTCCGTGGAGATATATTTAAATTGTGTAATATGTTTTGAAATTGAACTTTAACTAAATATTAAAATGGTTAAACTCAAGAGAGGGAAAAAAAAGAACTAGTAAGACTGACTTTCGATACTTAAAACAAATAGGAAAGTTTCTTGGTTTAAAGTCAAAGTAACTAGAAACAATAACAAAAGAAACAGACATAAAGTGAATAATAAAGAGACTAAAAATACTAAAAGAAGGAAGATGATTTAAATCCGAAATGCAAGATCAACAAAATGCACATTTCAATACAACAAACTCTAAAAAGAACAAAGAACTCCATTCTAAAATGATGATATTTGAAGGGAGAATCTTGACGGAAACGTCGTAGAGTATGTAAAACCTGGTGACACGACTCAAAAGTAAACAGAAGTCCGTAAAAAACAAAGAAAAACTAAAGAAGTCAATAGGTTACAAAAAATCATCGTATAACAAATCAACGGTACATAAACACAAAGACTCTCCCCAAAAAAAAACCATCAATTAAAAATTATAGTATCTCAACACTAGTCCCTTCTACAAACTATACTAAAAGTAGAAGAATTTAAAAGGTTGTGAATTGAACACCGGGTCGTACACCAGTCAGAACTTTTTACAAGATACACGTGAACTCTTCTTACATGTCAGACGACTAAACCCTACAGTAAATTCCGGTTACAAACGAATACCTAAAAGACAGACCTACTAAACAGGTACTACTTTCACACTATAATCCCCGGGGTGGTTATTGGCACAATGACAGCTAAAGAGGGAAATACAAACAATCATAAACAGAATACATAGTTCCACACCACACATATATAAATACTAACGGTAAAAAAAATTGACTTAGGAACAAGTAATACATCACAGGATGAAACAGAGAATATTGACAGAAACAGAATTACAGATAAAAAAGACTGTACTCATAACGATGAGGTCGAAAGAATACTAAAGGTAAACGTACTTTATAGAAGAGGGTGGGGGAATGAAAGTCCAACATTCACAGGAATCCAGACTCCACCCAGAGAATATCTGTTGTGTGTATACCCATAACAAAAACATAGATAGGTCGGTCAGATACAGAGAACGAACCACGTAAATTAGGTAAATGTAAATTCCATTCATAACTACAAATACTAGGATAAGTCAAGTCAAGTCAGTCAGACAGCACAGGCAGAGAAACTTTGGGGTATTTAGTGTCATGCGATCCGGAGGGACAGGTAGTGGTTGAGGGTCTCAAGTGGGTTTGGGTACAGGTAACTCAACCACTACGGTAGGTTTGTAGAGTAGGAGACAGTAGGGGAAGCGGAGGACGGGAGTTGGAAAGGGTCGTAGTCTCAGTAAAGGTTACTCAGTCGAGAAGTGTAGTCCACCGGTTTCCTAACCTCAAAGTCGAAGTCGTAGTCAGGAAGGTTACTTATGGGTCCTGACTAGAGGAGATCCTACCTGACCAACCTAGAGGAACGTCAAGTTCCCTGAGAGTTCTCAGAAGAGGTTGTGGTGTCAAGTTTTCGTAGTTAAGAAACCACGAGTCGAGAGAAATATCTTAAGAGTGTAGGTATGTACTGATGACCTTTTTGGTATTGGAACTGATCTTCCTAGAAACAACTGTTTCATTATAGAGACAAAAAATTATACGACAGATCCAACCAGTATTGAAAGGAAGGTTCCTCATTCGCAGAAAATTAAAGTGGTAGACGTCACTAAAACCTCGGGTCTTTTTATTTCAGTCGGTGACAAAGGTGACAAAGGGGTAGATAAACGGTACTTCACTACCTTGCTTTACGGTACTAGAATCAAAAGACTTACAACTCGAAATTCGGTTGACCCATTTGAACATTGTAATTATCATAGAAACAGAACCTTATAATTATCATCGTAATAAGTACTTTACTTTTAGGTTTTGATCCTTGTTAGGTTGACAAAATAGTTACACCCTTACTAATTTTTTTTCGACATTATGTAGGTAAAACAACAACAAATCAGTGACTCAATACAGGTTGAGAAAACATTGGGGTACTTGACATCGGACGGTCCGAGGAGATCGGTACCCCAAAGGGTCCCTTCTTATGTCGTCATCAAACCGTAAAGGAAGAGGTCCCGACAAGGGTTGGGCTCCTAACTTAGATACATAAGACGTAACGGTCCGTATAAAAACTCGTGACTCGGTGGTCACTCCGGGACGTCATATAGGTATGGTATTATGTATATGTCGACTGAGAACTTGTTAAACCCCTAATTCCCGTGACTGAGAGATGTGTCAGTTTTTTAGGTCATATAGAATACCCATCGGGATGGATATGTTCGTACGATATGTTTCTAAAAACATAAGACCAAGAAGGGATAGGTTCCTAGACGTAAACGTCTAAGTTGGTTACTGTCTAACACATGAAACACAAACCCCCCCCCCCTTCGAGTACAACAAGTGACCAGGTGACATGATGAGTTGTTATTTTTATTCAATCAATGACTATGTTTGTCGACGAATCTACCTAGCGGTCCCTTAATACGATTCATTTTTGTTGTTGTTGTTGTTGGTCAATCTAATGCATAAAAATTAAAAATAAATACATTGTAATAACTTTACTGTTACAGTATCCTTTCCTCTTCTCTAATCACCAACGGTCGTCAGTCCTTATTTTTAATCCCCAATATAGTTACGTATACCGATTCTTTTCCACGTAGAGTCTATACGTCTACTGTGTTAGAAATACCGTCTTTCACTTCTCCTTGATTTTTCGGAGAACTACTTTCACTTTCTCCTCTCACTTTTTCAACCGAATTTCGAGTTGTAAGTCTTTTGATTCTGGTGCCGTAGGCCAGGGTAGTGAAGTACAGTTTATCTACCCTTCTGTCACCTTTGTCACAGTATGAAATAAACCCCCCCGAGATTTTAGTGACTTCTACCACTAACGTCAGTACTTTAATTTTCTGCAAATGAGGAACCTCCCTTTCAATACTGGTTGGATCTGTCGTATAATTTTTGGTCTCTGTAATGAAACGGTTTTTTCCAGGTAGATCAGTTCCGATACTAAAAAGGACACCAGTACATACCTACACTCTCAACCTGACACTCCTTTCGACTCGCGGTTTCTTAACTACGAAAACTTGACACAACAACCTCTTCTGAGAACGCTCGGGGAACCTGACGTTCCTCTAGGTTGGTCAGGTAGGATCTCCTCCAGTCAGGACCCATAAGTAACCTTCCCGATTACGACTTCGACTTTGAGGTTAGGAAACCGGTGGACTACACTTCTCAACTGAGTAACCTTTTCTGCGACTACGACCCTCCCTAACCCCCGTCCTCATCTTCCCCTGTTGTCTCCTACTCTATCGACCTACCGTAGTGGTTGAACTACCTGTACTCAAACTCATTTAACGCCCTCAACCACTACCTGTCCCTCCGGACCGTACGACGCTAAGTACCCCAGTGTTTCTCAGTCTGTGCTGACTCACTGACTTGACTTCTTCCCCACTTCCTATGAACACCACTACCTGCAAAAGAGATAATAATGGTTATAGTACTAAAACACTGATATGATGGGTTTCGTTAGACGTCTAAGTTAAGTTAGGGATAGTTTAAAGGTTGTTGTAGAAGTATCTTGAGCTTGTTTTCTTTTAGTTTTGAACATACTTTTGTGTTTTCTGGGGTTTATCCATTTTGTTAGAACTCTTTCTTTTTGACTCGACCCCATTAGTTGGAAGAACTGAAGTCTGATAAGATGTTTCGATGTCAGTAGTACTGTTATGGTATGACCGTGTTCTTTATCTTTGTATCTAGTTACCTTGTTCTATCTTTTGTGTCTTTATTTGAGTACTTGAACGTCAGTTAAATAGAAACTGTTTCTTATATCATTATATCTTACCTCTTTCCAATCTGAGAAGTTATTCACCACAACCCTTTTGACCCGTCGATACACATTTTCTTTCTTTAGTCTTGTGAGGTATTGTGGTTTGTGTTTATTTTTGAGTTTTACCTAATTTTTGCAGTTACATTCTGACCTACGAGATTTTGAGGATCTCCTTTTATATCTTGTAAGAAATAGTATTTAGCGTCATTCTAGGAGAAACTGGGTGGAGGGTCTCATTATCTTTATTTTTATTCGTTTACTCTGAAATAATTTGAATTTTCAAAAACATGTCGTTTCGTTTGATTTTTGTTCTACTTTTCTGTTAGGAGTCTTACCCTCTTATTAACGTTTACTTCGTTGACTGTTTCCTAATTAGAGGTTTTATATGTTCGGTATGTACGTCGAGTTATAGTCTTTTTGTTTGTTAGGTTAATTTTTTACCCGTCTCATGGATTTGTCCATAAACAGGTTTCCTCTGTATGTTTACTTGTTGTTTGTGAACTTTTATACAAGTCGTAGTGTCATAGTGCATAATAATCTCTTTACGTTTAGTTTTGACGTTGCTCCATAGTGGAATATGGCTAGACTTACCGGTAGTAATTTTTTAAATGTTTGTTATTTACGACCTCTCCTACATTTCATTTCCCTTGGGAGAACGTGGCAACCTTCATTACATATAACTTTGTCGGTGATACCTCTAAGGAATCTTTTGATCCTTATTTTGATGATATACTGGGTCGTTGGGGTGATGACCCTTATATGAGACTCTTTTGGAATTAAGTTTTGCTGTGTACATATTGTCACAAGTAACGTCGTAATAAATGTTATCGGTCTTGTACTTTCTTTAGATCTAAAAGTAGTTATCTATTTACCTATGTTTTCAACACTATGTGTGTGTGTATATATATATGTGTGTGTGTGTGTATATTACCTTATAATGAGTTAGTATTTTTCTTCACTTAAACTCAGTCAACATCACTCTACCTACTTCGATCTCGGACAATATGTCTCAATTTATTAAGTCTTTCTCTTTTTTTCATAACATATAGTTACACGTATATACCTTAGATCTTTTTACTATGAATACTTCGATAAACGTCTCGTCGTTATCTCTGTATCTATATCTCTTGTCTGAACACCTGTGTTGGTCCCTTCTCTCCCACCCTACCTAACTCTCTTATCGTGACTTTGTATGTATAATGATATACATTTTATAATTACCTATCGATCACCTTTCGACCAACCTACCGTAGTGATTGAGTTACCTGTACTCAAACTCGTTAGAGGCCCTCTACCACTTCCTGTCCCTTCGGACCGTACGAAATCAGACACCGCACCGTTTCTCAGTCTATACTGTATCTTTGACTTGTTTCGCTCTTCAACGACATATTGTGTTCCTCAAGTTTGCACACGAGAGACTGTTAGATTTCCCCAACTTACCCTCACCCACTACCCTCCCTGTAAATTCTGTCTCACCTGTATACATATGAATACCGACTAAGTGCAACAATATACCGTCTTTGGTTGTTATAACATTTCTTAATAGAATATTAATTTTTACTTAAATCTTTTATTTCTTTTAGTCATAGGACTAAAACGACAACTTGTCACGAAACGTTCGCAATTGTAACACATTTGAGCCCCTTTCTCATAACCCTATCTAGAGGCACAATAAAGAATGTTGACGTGTACTTACCGTTGGGTGAGGTCATAAGAACGGACCTTTTAGGGTACTTATCTCTTCAGACCACCCGATGTCAGGTACCCCAGTTTTTTTCAGTCTGGGTTACCGTACGTGTGTGTGAGTGTACTTGAATTTTAATAGAGTTTTATTTTACAGATTAATTTTTTTTTTTTAAGTCGGGTGGAAATGATGCTAATAAAGTGTCACATAAGAAGTGTTTGACCTTCTTACGTATCGAAAGTAAGTGACTTTATCGACGGAAAACTACAAGTTCCAACTCGACCTTCTAAAATGGGAAACTTTAGTACGAGGGAAGACATATGACGAAACGAATTGTTCGTACGTCGATTACTTCAAACATTCGTGTTTATATAGAGTTAAAGGACTCAAGAAATACGAAGAAGGTCGATGTACGAGTCTTAAAAAAACGATATTCTAAAAAGAATCACGCATATAAAGAGACGTCAACAATATGTTATGTGATAAAACAATGATAATAAATCGAGTCTGAAACACGAATCGTTTATTGTTAAACTCATTGTACTTGGTACTATTTCTTTGGTAATCTTTAAATACTCGATCGTTAATAAAACGTATTTTCTTTCTCTTATCCCGTCTAGTGAGTGCATAATAGACAAAACACTACGACGTACCTTTAGATCAACATGCCGAAATTGGATTATGTTATAACAAAAGGACATCGATATAACAAAGAGACATCAAAATTTTTAGGAAGAAGTATTAATAGTGGTTCATAGGACATAGGATAGAGAAAAGACGAAGCACGTACGTCTTGTACAAGGGACGTTCGACAAGAGAAAAGGGACTCACAGAAAGATTTTCTTTAGTCAAATGTGACTGTGACTCCACTGTCATCTTCTTAGGACGACCCACGGGAGTGGTATTGGGTTAAAGGAGGGATAAGCAAGGTACCCTTTACTAATGGACGTCACAAATTCGTGTGAAAATCTGACTATTGAGTCTTGATTTGTTGAATTTTTCATATATCTTTACTCTAAACGTCCTAGTAAACTTTGTAATCTCGAAAACGAGTTTCGTAAAAAATTTGTTTTCATTACTGAAAATACATCACTGACATTTCAAACCTTACGTCTTTAAGTTAAGACAACAGGAACAGTGTTATATGGTACGTACTGAAGATCTACTATACGGGGTAATACAACCGTACATATCAGTAAAATTTTGTAAGGTAAGTGTATTTTAATAAGAGTGTCAAGGAACTTTTGAATTATCTAAAATAAAGGTTTCCGTAAAGATTGATTAAAATATCTACGTTCGAAGTCATCCGAGACTTCTCGAGAACTCTAATAATTCGAACTTTAGTAAACCTCTGTATCAACACTAAGTTCATTTTTCAAAAGTGATAGTCTATCAAAAAACCACTGGAGACACCTTTCTCTACGGTCTCAGAATAAGTACAAGGACTTCATGTCCATTAACGATGTCCTGTTAGTGTTTCCCCATCAACCGGGGTGAATCACGGTTTGAGTTTATCTTCGGATCCTCGTCTTAGTTAGTTTTTGTGTTATGTTACGTCGTCGTACCTCTCGAGTGTACCGACAAAGGGTAAGTTCTAGACGAGCAATTTTTCATTCTAAGTAAGTAATATACAAGTAAAATAAATACCCCAAAAAAAAAAAAGAGACTTTTCCGAATATTCAAACTAATCCGGGGTAATAAAATAAAAACGATAATAAAGATAACGGAACCCTTATAACTGTGGGTGGATTCTTTTATAACCATGTTACATTCACTCTCTTGCAAAACGGATTCAAGAGAAGATCTTCAAAATACCACAGTACAGAATAGAAATTCAGAGATTCGGTACAACTTAATAAAAACACATACCACACTTTTTCACAAGATTGAAGAAATTAAATGTGCATCGAAAGGTTGTAAGGATTGTTGTGAACAACTTCTCTGACAGAAAAGAGGTAACATGCAATAACTAGGAAAATAGTCTGGTATCTCCATGTTCAAATAAAGGCTCGAGAGATAGGACAAGGTAACTATTAACTTACCCTCTTTTATAAACGTTTACTACGTTTGTTGTTTCCGAATTAAAGGTTTTATATGTGTATCGAGTATGTTGTTTTATTGTTGTTTTTAGACTAAATTTTTGTTTACCCGTCTTCTAGATTTATCTGTAAAGAGGTTTCTTCTGTATGACTACCCGTTGGCTGTGTACTTTATTACGAGTTGTAATGATCTCTTTACGTTCAGTTTTGTCGTTGTTCAATAGCGGAGTACGTCAAGTCTTACCGGTAGTAGTTTTAGACATTTATTATTTACGACCTCTATCACACTTTTTTTCCCTTGGGAGGATATGACAAAAGTTCCGTTCTTATGATCTCGTTCAACGATAAAGGATGAGGTCGGATATGACAACCACCCTTACATTTAACTATATCGGTGATACCTTTTTATATACTTCCGAAGACTTTTTGGATTTTGATCTCAATAGTATACTAAGTCGTTAGGGTAAGGACTCGTATATAGACCTTTTCTATTTTCGAGATGAAGTTTTTCTATGGATGTGGGGTTACAAAGGTTACCGTGATAAATTTTATCGGTTCTATACCTCGAGGTCGAGAAGACCGGACCGGTCGGGGGAGGAGGGCACCTCCCTCTCTCCCTTCGACCTTCCTACACGACTCTCGAGGAAGCAACCCAAATCACTCGAGGGTTGGTGGCCGGCTCCAGTTGTCCACGTCGACAGTCGGACGGACGGAGTCGACCCCCGTCTCTCTGACTCCTCTCCTCTCCTCTCCCCTACGTCTCTGTGCGACCCGTCGCGTAACGACTCAGAGTGGACGTCAGGTAGTCGTTACACCCACTCTTGGTCCGGTGCCTCCTCCTACTCGACCCCCTCGACGCCCTTGACCCGATGGGTTCTCTCCTTCTCCTCCTCCTTCTCCTCCTCCTACTTCTCCTCCTCCTCCTCCTGTCGGTCCGCCTTCAAGACTTCCCGTCGTCCCCCAGACGACCCGTCTTCTGTTGAATACCGGTTCCAGACCTCCCAGGGACCCTCGAGGACGGAGGAGACCTACCCGGGGTCTCTCTGCCTTCGAGACTCCTGGTTCACCTTCTGGGTCGTAACTTACTTGGACCCCTCCTCGGTGTCGGGTGGGACTCGGACCGTGTATCCGTGGGTCGGGATATAGAGGACCTTCCTTCACCCTCCTCCGTAACTACAAGAGGTCTTTAGGTAAGACAAGTGTGGACTAAAACATGGGACGAAGAGTGAACGATCCCGACACCGAAGACTGAAAATCTTCTGATTCCGACCAGACACAAACGAACAGAAGGGTTGAAGCCGACTACGGGTCTCAGGGACCGTGAACGACGGACTACGGATGGGGACGGTCAGTAAGGGGGTGTGTGGGTCGTCCTCCACCCTACCCTCTCGAACGCAACCCTTTAGGTCATTTACCCCCTGTTTCTAAGTAGGAAGTGTTAAGATGAGGGATCTGGGAGAGGGGACCTGTATCCTTTGGGTGTCCCGTCCTGGGATTCTAGACCCGTTTTCCCTATGACTCTTGAACATTCACGGGTATCTAGAAAGAGGTAAGGGACCCGTTAAGGTTCAGTAGTAGGGAAGTGACGGTCCCGGGTCTTAAGTCCGGAGTCGAAAACCATTTAGAAGGGGAATAGTGGACGAGGGGTCGGACCCACGGACCTTCTACCTGACCGTCTCTGACGAAACAACGTAAAATACACACGAAACTACGGTCCTTACAGTGGATCATATTATTCAGGAATCACCCCGTGTACCACCCCCTCGGTTCGAGAGGAACAGGAGGTCGACGAGACAGGGGAAGGGGAGAAGGGACTGAGGGCCGGACTTGGACATTATTTAGAAAAAAAATTAATTTTTTTTCTTTGTTGTTGTTGTTTTTTTTCGGTTCTATACCTAAGTTGGCGTCACGGGTAGTTGTCTACTTACCTATCTTTTCTACAATATATAAATACACATATATGTGTATGTGTGTGTGTGTGTGTGTGTGTGTGTGTGTGTGTGTGTGTGTGTGTATATATATATATATATATTCGAGTTCGAGTCAGTGAAGTCAGTACAGACTGAGAAACGTTGTGACACCTAGTATCGGACGGTCCGAGGAGACAGGTACCGTAGACTGGACCTAGAGAATTCAGAGGACTTATTGTCCGTCTAAGAAATATATCTTACCTTATAATGAATCGGTACTTTTTATTACTTTATTACGGTAAACGCCGTTGTACCGACATAGAACTCTAATAGCATGATTCAGTCTGTCTCTTTGTGTTTATAACGTACTATAGTGAATATACACCTTAGATTTTTATCCTGTTAACTTAAATAAATATTTTGTCTTTGTCTAAGTGTCTACATCTTTTGTTTGAATACCAATGGTTTGCCCTTTACTCCCTCTCCCGGTTTAACCCTTATACACTAGTTACCTATATTTGATAGTATATACTTTTTGTATTTGTTGTACCTAAATGACATATCGTGTCCGTTGGTATAATTATAGAACATTATTTAATATTACCTTTTCTTTTTTTTTTTGCTAAACAAAGTCTCCTTCAACGGTTACATCATTTAGAGTCGTAATGGTTCCGGTAAGAAAATAAAAAGAATTCAGAAACTCGTTCTTTATTCATACAGTATCTAAAGATCCAGTATATCTGTTGTGTTTCTAGGATCTCAAGGTCAATGACCTTATAAATTAAAGGTCAACTAATCTTTTCTAACAATATACGGGTACGGTATTCGATTCTATAGTTTTACCAGACGTCACCACTGAAAAAAGACCTTAACATTAATACCTGACTTGTAAAAAAACCTTTCAAAGTTCTTAAAAATAATGTCTCAGATTGTCTCTATCTAAACGTGATAGAATAAGTAAAAGGGTTACGGTGAAGTAGAATTATAAAACCAAAATATTATTCAAACTTAATAGTCATCCCGTTCTCGAAATGGTTTATATAAAGGAAATATTTTGAAAACAGTAAAAACCAGATGTCGTATTTACGAAGAAACTATCGAGTTGTCAATTCTTGTGTGGACGTTACATCCTCTGTGTCGTCCTCGTCACCCAAACTAGGGACCTAGTCCTTCTAAGGGACCTCTTCCTTTACCGTTAGACGAGGTCATAAGAACGGATCTTTTGGGTACTTGTTTCCTTGGACCACCCGATATCGGGTCCCTCAGTGTTTTCACAACTTGTACAGAATCGTTGATTTTGTTGAAGGGATATGTAATCTTAGTACAACAGTTAACGTGTGGACATGAGAACCCTAAAATAACATCAATTTAGATATCTAGTTAAATCCATCTTGTCTAGAAGATAATAGAATAATTGTTTATCTGACATAGACATGTAAAGAAAATCTAGAAAAATTTCATTATGAAAGAAATTTTTCCAAAATGAAAATAACATAACAAGGGGATTTACAGATACATAAAAACAACAATGACTTACACTGTTGAAATTTTACAAGGTTGTCAGCGACCAGATTTCTTTACTTTATCCGTAACCATATAACTGGGATATACGGTGTTTATACGAGATAAAATTTATTTATTATTATTAATCATATAACTGACGTGACCGGATACACGTATGTATTAGTACAGTAGAAACTTATAACGTAATAACTGAACACAAAAGTAACCTATTATACAAGAAATATTATGTTTAAGAAACTCAAAAAACTCTGTATTCGAATATTCTTAACTTAATATTACATATTAGTTTAAGTATCAAAAACCTACAAGTAAAAGTTGTCATACATAAAGGGTAAACTACTTTAAAGAACATCGAAGGGTCCACCGAGTCACTATCTCAGACGGACGGTCAAGTCCTCTGTGTCCTTTACGTTCAAGTTAGGGACACAGTCCTTCTATGGGACCTCTTCCTTTACCCAAGGGTGGGGTCATAAGAACGGACCTTTAGGGTACCTGTATTCTCTGACCACCCGATGTAAGGTACCCCAGTGTTTCTTGGTCTGTGTTGACTTATTGATTCGTACGTGTACGCACTTACTTTAAAGAACGTTAAACAAAATATTTACAGATCGAGATAAGAAAGTCAAATCATATTTATTGAGAGAAAAATTTGTTTAAAATTTTTATTATGTATAAGAATGGTAGAACTACTTGTTAAGTTCACTGAATTCTATGTAATAGATGTTTGAACATATAAAAACAGAAGATAAAATCTAGATCGAATAGAAAGAATAGGATATGAATTTTATAACTTGATTAGAATTTAAAGACCCTATTTAGATAAATCAGTATGGTACGGACACACGTACGATTCAGTGAGTCAACACAGACCAAGAAACACTGGGGTACCTTACATCGGGTGGTCAGAGAATACAGAGAATACAACACAGACTGAGAAACTCTGGGATACCGGACTTCTGACGGTCCGAGGAGACAGATACCCTAAGAGGTCCGTTCTTACGACCTCAGCCAACGGTAAAGGAAGAGGTCCCCTAGAGAGGCTAGGTCCGTAACTTGGGAGATGACGTAACCATCTGCCTAAGAAATGGTGACTTGGTGGACCCTTCGGAAATAATTTGATGTGATAGAAAATTTTTATAACAATCTAAGTTATACAATTAATCATGTACTAAACGTAGATACAAGTGGTCTCCGTAACTAGATATTAAAGGAAAATAACATTGTTGAAGAAGTCCTATTTTGTTTTATTCGAATATTCTATTTTATTTTATAAGACCTTTCACACAAGTAGCGGATATGAAAAAACTTCTCTAAATACCTTTTAACCACGGTAGACAAAAATTTACTAACGATATACCAGAACCTTCAGTGAAACACTTCTCCAAACACTATTGTTTAAGTTAGAAAATGATCTATATGATCTGATAATTCTTAAACTTAAAATAGAACACAGTGAAGCAATAAAAAGTTCTGTTACGTAGGTAAAGTAGACTTAACAGATTAAACAATCGTATTTCAGAAAAAAAAAAGGAAAAAATAAATTACCTATATCTTAGACGTTACTATTCGGGGTAAAGTAGGATTAATTACTCCTACACATGAGAGAAAGGAATAATGAATAATCAGATCGATTCGTTATCAGTGATTCAGAAAATACTGAGAAATGCTGGGTACCTGACATCGGGCAGTCCGAGGAGGTAAGTACCCTAAAGGGTCCGTTCTTACGACCTCACCCAACGGTAAAGGAATAGGTCCAGATCGATTCCCAAAAATTTAAAGTAGTTAGTAAAACTCATTAGTATCAGATAAACCGACAATGTATTAACTAAAGATGGGTATAGAGGTATGAAGAAAATAAAAAGAATAAAACTTAAATCAAGAAGACGGAAACATTACATCCTACAATATAGTAAATAAATATAGTATATAAGAAATACATAAATTCGAAAATTTCGTTACTTTAAAGGGGATTTGTGACGAAATAGACGTTCGTTATTTAAAACTGTACATAATTAAAGTAATAAAAGTTCAAACTTTGTAAAGGCTAAAGTGAACATTAAAGAGGAGATTAGGTTCCTCAAATCTTAAACGACTCAAAAAGGTATCTACAAAATAAAAAGAACTCAAAAACTTTAAAAAACTCATATCAACTAAATGTTTTAACGTAATCAAAGGTCACATATCGTTTCACTTTGTTAATATATATAAATATATGTGAGAAAAATTCAACAAAAAGGGTGTATTCAGTAATTTTTCATAACTCATCTAAAGGGACACGATATGTCATCCAGGGATAGTCAATCTATAAAATATATATCATTACACATACACAGTCAAGATTGGAGGGTCAAATCGAGGGGTAAGGAGGAGATCACTGGTATTCAAACAAAAGATGTAGACACTGAGGTAAAAACAAAACATTTATTCAAATAAAGATAGGAAAATAAAAAAAATTCTAAAGTGTATATTCGTTATAGTATAATATAAACAGAAAGAGACAGACTGAACAAAGTTAGTATACTGTTAAAGATCCAGGTGGGTACAAAGACATCTCTGTAATAAAGTAAGAAAAAACACTGAGTAACTATAAGGTGACGTACATACATGATATAGAAATAGGTGACCGACAACTACTTGTAAATCCAACAAAGGTACAGAACCAATAACAAGCATCACAACATTACTTGTAATTTAACACATATAGAAAAGTTTAATAACCAACGAGAATTATATTTGGGTCCTCTCACTAACATCCTAGTATACTTTCTAGATAAAAATTAAAAATTCCTTGGAGATGTAACAATAGGCATCACCGATATGGTTAAATGTATAGGTATTTGTCTCGTCCTTCCAAGGTAAAAGAGATGTGGGAGAGGTCGTAAATGACAAATATCTAAAAGACTACTACCGGTAAGACTATTCACACTCCACTATGGAGTAACATCAAATATAAACGTAAAGAAAACATTAACCACTACGACTCATAGAAGAGTACACGAAAAACCGGTAGACATACAGAAGAAACTTCGTTACAGATAAATCTGGAAGGTAAGTAAAAAACTGACTTTCTTAGTTCCAGGGACTGAAGTCTGATATGACGTTTCGATGTCATTAGTTTTACCATACCATGACTGTGTTTTTGTTTTTATATCTACTTACGTTGTTTAATCTTTCAGGTTTCTATTTAGGTGTGTGGATACGAGTCGATTTAATACCGTTTCCTTCGTTCCTATACGTTACATCTTTTCTGTCAGAGAAGTTATCCACCAAGACCCTCTTGACCTGTCGATGTACATCTTTTACTTTAATCTTCTGAAGGATTACCGTATGTGTTTTTATTCGAATTTAAACTAATTTCTAGATTTACATTTCGACGTATCAGATTTTAAGAATCTCCTTTTCTATCTGTATTATAAAAGACTGTATTTAGTATCTTTCTAAAAAAAATAGGTGAAGAATCTCATTACTTTTATTTTCTTTTTATTTGTTTACTCTGAATTAATTTGAATTTTCGAAGACGTATCATTTCTTTAGTATTTGTTTTACTTTTTTGTTAGAAAATTTAAATTAAGATAACACTAATCTCTTGTATAAAATATACTAAAATTGAAAAATTTTTATCAAAACAAAAAAAAAGGACCGAAGTGTAACAGATTGAACCCTTTCACTACACAATAGAACTTTTGTTTTACATAACACTTTTCATTTTCGTCACTAGAAATTTATGATATATCCGGTTCGACCACTTATCACAATAAATCTACGAAATATAGAAGTGAAAAACAGACTGAACAGATATTTTATAACTGGACCTTATCTTTTTTTTTTTTTGTTATCTCTTTCTATCTCCAATTTAAGGGGTTAGTATCAACACAAAAACCGATAAATAAGGAAGTCAAGACAGTCCTAAAAGATGTAAATAATACTCCGAAACAATCTTCTACTGATGAATAAAGACTAACAGTTTGAAGTACAACCTAACTGAGAAATCAGTAATACTTTCACAGGGAGAATAGAAAAATGTGACTTTATATAAAAGAGACCATAAATATGTCTAAAACGTTCGGATGACTATCGTAGTATAGATAAAAAAGAATAGGTAAAAACAAATTTGATATAGAAATATACATGGTATAAAGGTGAAATCTATCAACATCATAGAAGATCAATCACTGAGGTCAAATGTCAGAAACCACAGAGTTACATTATAAAAAGACGTCTAAGAGTGTATCCTACAACATAAATGAATACACCCAAAAAATCAAACGAAGTAAAAATAAATGAAAAAATAATACTTCAATTCACTTTCAGCGAGTCAGCACAGGTTGAGAAACGCTGGGGTACTGATATGTAAGGTACCTTAGGAGGTCCGATCTTATGACCTCACCCACAGGAAAGGGAAGAGGTTCCCTAGAAGTGTTGGGTTCCTAATTTTGGGTGCAGAGGACGTAACGTCCTTCTAAGAAATGGTCGACTCTTTGTTCCCTTCGGACCTCACCCATCGGATAGGGAAGAGGTCGTCTAGAAGGACTGGGTCCTTAACTTGGTCCCAGAGGACGTAATGTCTGTCTAAGAAATGGTTGACTCGGTACTCCCTTCGGGGGGATACTTGAAACAACTTTACAATTAACACTCTGTAAAACTACACTCTCAATTTTACGAAACGTAATATTTTCTACAAATAATAAGTACAACCCCAAACCCCCCTCCGTGATTGTTTTCTCTTTTCACATTTGATCCCGAAGTCGAAACTAAAAATAACACTATTTTATGTGTATTGTATTTTAAACAGTGAAATTCATATGTTAAAACATCGTAATTCACATAAGTCTAACTGTACGTTGGCATTAGTGACAGATAGGGTCTTGAAAAAGTAGTATTGTTTAACTTTGTGAAACGGGGAATTTTCGATTTGGAGGTAAGGTAGAAGGTGGATCTGGGACCATTGGTGATAAGATGAAACACAGATATACTTAAACTGATAAAACTCATGGAGTATGTTCACTTTAGTAGATTATAAGGAGAAAGAAACAGACTGTAAAGTGAATCATACAGAAGTTATACTTGCGAGTCTAGGACGGTACATTGTCTTAAAGTATTATAAGGTAACATACATACATATATTTTTACGAAAATCGGTAACAACTACCTATCACCCCAACAAAGGTGGTAAACCGATTACATTATTAGGACGATACTTGTAGTCAAACGTGTATAGATAAACTCAGAAACGAATAATAAGAAAACACGTATATGCATCTTTCCTTTTACGACTTAGTGTGTCATTAAAATACTCCTTTACGATATGTCGGAAGGTGTCTCTGAATGGTGTAATGTTAAGGTTATCGTTACGTGTTCATGAAGTTGACGAAGTGTAAGAGTTGGGAATAACAAAAGAAAATAAATAAAAATGAGATTATCGGTAAGATTTACCCAAACTGAACGTAAATGGATTACTGATCGTTACAACTACTAATAAAGTACATGAATAACCGGTAATCACATATAAGAATCTTTTTTTTTCATATGGTTAAAAAGTTGAGCTAAATAATAAAACAAGAACTTAACGTATCTGAAAATATGAGACTCCTATTGTAAAAATAGTCCATATGTTAATCGTTTATTAAAGAGGACATGACACCCGACGAAAAAACGAGAGAACTGTCACAGACAAAAAGAATACAACGGGTACTAAAAGAACAGTAAACAACAGTCATTGAGTCAGAACAGAATGAGAAACTTTGAAGTACCTGACGTCGTGCGGTAAGAAGGGACAGGAACTGGTAAAGGACCTCAAACGAGTTTGAATACACGTAACTCAACGATTACGGTGTGTTGATAAAGTAGACGACAGTAGGGGAAGAGGAAAACGGAAGTTAAAAAGGGTCGTAGTTCCAGAAATGTTACTCACTCGAGAAATGTATACCACCGGTTACGTGACCTCAAAGTCGAAGTCGTAGTCAGGAAGGTTACTTTTAAGTCCTGACTATAGAAAATCCTAACTGACCAAACTAAAACGTCACGTTCTCTGAGAGTTCTCAGAAGAGGTTGTGGTGTCAAGTTTTCGTAGTTAAGAAGTCACAAGTCGTAAGAAATACCAGGTTGAGAATGTGGTATGTACTGATGACCCTTTTGGTATCGAAACTGATCTACCTGGAAACAGTTATTTCATTACAGAGACGGAAAATTATACCACAGATCCAAACAGTATCGAAAAGAAGAGAAGATTCCTCGTTCGCGGTAAATTAAAGTACCGACGTCAGTGGTAAACGTCACTAAAACTTCGGGGAGTTTTTATTTCCGAGAATGACAAAGGTAACAAAGGGGTAGATAAACAATACTTCGCTACCCTGACCTATGGTACCGGAATCAAAAGACTTACAACTCAAAATTCGTTTGTAAAAGTAAGAACAAGGGTAAAAACGTACTTCACAAGAGAACCATAGAGATTAAAAGACTCCTCTAGAGATCTTAAAGAGTAAGATAACAAAAGGATATAAAGAAACGTAACGAGAGATCCTTCCGAAAGAATAGAGAGAAACGATAAGAAACCTTGAGACGTAAGTCTACCTATATCGAAAGGAAAAGAAGAAAAGTAAAGTGAACAGAAGAAAAGTGTCGATAAACATTCCGGAGGAGTCTGTCGGTAAAGCGAAAAAACGTAAAGAAAAAGAACCCCTATCAAAAATAGTAACGAAGGAAATGTCACAATGTTTGAAGGTAGGTATCAAGAAGTCCGTGAGATAGTCTAGATTAGGGAACTTAGATAAACAATGAAGGTGACATATTAACGTTCACTAAAATAAATTCAGTACGTCTCCTCTCACTTTTTCAACCGAATTTCGAGTTGTAAGTCTTTTGATTCTGGAACCGTAGACCACGGTAGTGAAGTATCCTTTATCTACACCTTTGTCACCTTTGTCACAGTCTGAAATAAAAACCCCCGAGGTTTTAGTGACGTCTACCACTAACGTCGGTACTTTAAATTTCTGCGAATGAGGAACCTTCCTTTCAATACTGGTTGGATATTTCTGCGGATGAGGAACCTTCCTTTCAATACTGGTTGGATCTATCGTATAAGTTTTCGTCTCTGTAATGAAACAGTTGTTTCCAGACAGATCAGTTCCGATACCAAAAAGGTCATCAGTACATACCTACACTCTCAACCTGACACTTCTTTCGACTTGTGGCATCTTAACTACGAAAACGTGGCACCACAACCTCCTTTGAGAACTCTCAGGGAACCTGACGTTCCTCTAGGTTGGTCAGGTAAGACTTCCTCTAGTCAGGACCCACAAGAAACCTTCCTTACTACAATTTCGACTTTGAGGTCATGAAACCGGTGGAGTGCGTTTCTCAACTGAGTAACCTTTTCTGAGACTACGACCCTCCCTAACCTCCGTTCTCCTCTTCCCCTGCTGTCTCCGACTCTATCGACCTACCGTAGTGGCTGAGCTACCTGAACTCAAACTCACTTGAGGTCCTCAACCACTACCTGTCCCTCCGGACCGCACGACGTTAAGTACCCCAGTGTCTCAGTCTGTGCTGACTCGATGACTTGACTTGACTTGACTTAACTTACCGGATCACCGAAAGGGATGAAAGAAGTTAAATTCAGACTTAAAACATTAAGTTAACCTAAACAACAGTATCATTTTAGGTTACGGTACTTCTAAAAGGGGATGCAAAAGGATATTCAACATACGAAAATCATGAAAATAAATTTAGAAACTACATGAAAAATATACACCACATTCCATTTTACGAGTGGAAGTAAAAAAAAAAAAACGCGTACCAATAGAGAGGAAAGGGAATATCCTAACAGAACCGTGGGTACGACTTATAGTGAACCGTCACGTACACAAATAAAGACCCTAGCGATAAGATAAGGTAAAAGGAGAGAAATATATAAACATACGTACAGTTCCTGATATATATATTGAAAAGATTAATGGTACCGAAACCAAAATTCTAGTCCTTCGTACTCAGAACGTTGAGAAAAAAAAAAAAAAAGATCTATGAAAACCAATGTGTTCCAGGAAACTCTAAGGTATATTTAAAGAGATAAAAACTTTTTTTTTATTAAGTAACATTGAAACTACCGTTAGTGTAACTTATGTAGTTGACCAAACCCGTTTTAATGATAAGAATTTTTATAGTAGAATGTCAGGTATTTGTCTCTACATAATGGTTAACGAATACAGAATAAATTAAAGGAAGTTTTGACTAAAATCAAAAGTCATAAACACAGAAAGTGGAAGAATTGAAATAAGGATTCATAAAATGAGAAACAATGATAACGTTTACTTTAACTAAAGAATTTAAGGCAAAGTCTAAAAGTAAGAATCACATGTCTTTACTTTGACTAAAAAAAAACATATAAATAAAACCCAGAACGTCTCACGATTAAAAAAAATAATAATCAAGATTATCTACAAAACGACGTACAAAATCCTTAAAATTGCATATTTTAATAAAGTAGACACTTTTCTAGTAAAGTGAAGAAAGATAGGTTGAACCTTCCTAAAATGAAGGAAAAGACCAGCAAGACGAGACTGATGTTGAGGGCCAAGATGCAACTTACTTACACCGTCTTAACCCGTAGGTACAGAACAAGGACTAAAATCCCTTTTTGTAAAGTTTAAAAGTGGTAATTCAAACCAGAATCGATACCTAAAAGGTATATGTCGAAAATCATATAACTTATTAAAAAGAAAGTAATGACTAGACTACTTAGTAGTACTTTAACATAACTTTAACAGTTTACAGAAAAGACATAGTCAACTCTTCTAGGACACCTAAAAAAAGGGGATTTAAGACAATCACTTTACTTCAGTGAGTCTGTGCAGGCTGAGAAACGCTGGGGTACCTGACATCGGACGGTCCGAGGAGGCAGGTACCCGAAAAGGTCCGTTCTTACGACCTCACCCAACGACAAAGGAAGAAGTTCCCTAGAAGGGTTGGGTCCCTAACTTGGGCCCAGAGAGTGTGACGTCTGTCTGAGAAATGGTAGACTCGTTTAAGACAATGACCGACTCAATTTAAGACAATTGTACCATATACTACGACTAACTACAAATATATAACACAATGGAAACATAAGGTTTTTATTTTGTGTACGAATACCGTATACGAGAAAGGTTATACGACGTTTTAAAATAAAGGACCTATAAATAAGTAAATAAATCCGTACTGTACGTCCTAGAATAAAGGGACTGATTCCTACTTTGAACACGGGGACGACACCTTCGTATCTCAGAATCGGTGGTTTAGTGGTCTCTTCAGGATCAACTTCTAAAAAATTTTAGTCATAAGTCGTCCAAATAATAATACACAGAGTCGTACCTAGAGACCCAAAAGGATGAACCTCAAACGACTTGAATAAATGAATATATAAGTTAAAAAAAAAGTTTTTTAGTTAAAATCCTGTAAAAGTCAGTAATAAAGAAGTTCATTAGGAGACGAGGAAAGAGAGAGAAGAAGACACTGAAGGTACTACACATATAACCAGATGAACTACCACAAGACATTTAAGGAATTTTAGACGAGTGAAAAGACGTAAGAAAAAAGAAAGTCAAAGAACCTGAGTTATTAACGTTCACTGGATTGAAGTTCACACGACTAAGAGATAAGACCGACAAACTCAGACGACAACTAGAAGAGATCACTTAAAAAGTTAAGTTAATACAATAAAAAATCAAAATGTTAAAGACAAGTCAATGAAAAATATTAAAATATACAAAATTATAAAATTAAAATAAGTATATAGTAAAAAAGACTAAAGGAAAGTAACAAACATAAAAAGAAGTGGAACAACCCGTATAAAGTCTGTCAAAAAAACCTCGGTAATGGACAACTTTGACTACAGACACTATGGTACGTCCCGGGACACTCTGAGGGTACATGTGGAAAAAAAATAATAATAATATCCTTTGTCGGAAGTAAGTCAGAGGTACTCGTAGACTTAAGGTTACCCATCTGAGTTTATCAACAATTAATCTCTTCTTTCCCGTACACTTCGGTCTGCGACGACGATTCAGCGAAGTCAGCACAGACTGAGACACGCTGGGGTCTCTGCCGTCGGGTGGTCCGAGAGGGTAGGGACCCTAAGAGGTCCGTTCTTGTGACCTCACCCAACGGTAAAGGAAAAGGTTACGTACTTTCACTTTCACTTCAGTGAGTCAGCACAGTCTGAGGATCGCTGGAGTACCTGACGTCGGATGGTCCGAGGAGATAGGTACCCTAAAAGGTCTGTTCTCAACATCTCACCCCACGGTAACGGAACACTCCGGTCTCTCTTCGTTTGGTAGTTCTCGTCGGAACCCCGGATCAGGACAAAGGGGCAGTTACCCTATAGAAAAAGATAAAGCGAGTTTTGAGACAGAGGTTATAAACTAAACCGTGGTCACATGTCTCTTCAACTCGAAAACTGTAGTGGACATGAAGAAGTCCCTACTAAAGAGGGACTTTTATTCTAGACAAAATGAGGGAAGACTCCCTCATTTAAACCTTACTCAACAACAGAGGTGGACTTACTCTGCAGTGGTATGATCCCATTCACACCCTGTACCTTCTCATTTTTACGGTACTTTAAAGGACGGTAGAAAATACACCCAAAAAGAATTAACCACAAAAGAACCAACAACAAAGAAACTGACGAATGACGAATAACCTCAAAGATATTCTAATAAAATAGGTCGAACCACCTTCTTGTTCTAGGACCTCGAAGGAGTACTATAGTGAGAACGAAGAGTAGAAAATTAAAACCTCTAGTATGTTAGAATAAGTTTGGAGTTTAAGTGTACTCCCGATAGAACACAAACTCTTATAAATCTAAAAAAAAAGAAAAAAAAGAAGGAAGAAGTTTTCGGTTCAAGTTGCGTTAGTCCACAAATTTGACGAAGAAAGTTACTCTTTACCAAAAAAGAATAAATTAGTTTGACTTCTACACCGAGAATTCTATATGAAATAAATTTACTCCTGGAGTTAAGTTGAAGGATGGAACAAACCAAGGATTCGAGACAGAGAAGTGGAGACGAAGACTGGGTACTAGTCAAGAACCGAAGTTATATCGAAACCACTAAGTACAAAAGAGTCATCAAAATGAGACATTGGTACCGGAAATGAAAGCACTGTAAACGTGTTACGTAAATTGACAGATTTTTATAAAGAAATAGGTCGTAAAAACCAATAAAACATTTTCATCTACACAACGTTTTATACATCGGATGATACAACAGTGTGTGTATTTAGGAAGTAGTGAGTGAAAACAATCAAAAAGAAATCTCCGGTATTTCTTATTACCACTAATAGAATAAGGGATGTCGAAAAGAGATCTTTTACATACTTAAATGTGCCATAGTTCCCTAGTCAGAAAGTACTTGTAAAGGTGTAAAACTAATTGTTCTACATCCAGGATTTTTATAATTAAATACTCAAATAAAAATATAAAATAAAAAATTAATGTTCTATTAATGAAATGTCAAAACACAACTAAAAACGGTATGTAGTTGTACTTAACCGTAACCCATATATATATACAAGAGAGAGAGAACTTGGAGGAGGTTTGAGAGAGGTGTAGGATGGGAAGATCCAACAGTGTCTCGTGACCGAAACCCAAGGGACACAACATGTAGTTTGGGGTGACCGATAGACAAAATGTATACCGTTACATATACAAAGTTTCGATAAGAGAAAATAGTGGGGTGGGAGATAAAAGGGGTGGTACAGGTTTTATAGGCACAGAGGAAACGACGGGATGTTCATCCTAGTATTCATTATATAAAGATCTAAAGTGTATATACACAATTATATATAAACCCAAAGGGTCCACCGTGTCACCATCTCTTTGGTGGACAGTTACGTCCTCTAAGTCCAAGTTAGCGACCAAACCCTTCTAAGGGATATCCTCCTTTACCGTTGAGTGAGGTCATAAGAACGGACTTTTTAAGGTACCTGTCTCCTCGGATCTCCCGATTCCAGTACCTCAACGGTTCTCAACCTACACTAACTCATGTGTGCTCGGGATCGACTAAGACTGTATTACACCATGTGATCTCTTCTCTTACCGTTCGGGGAATCATTATAACGGAGTTCTTGAGGTACTTTTCATACATTTCCTTTTTTATATACTTTGACCTTCTATTCGTGGGGTCAACCATACACCGGTTATACGATGACCCCTTCTCACCTCTTTATCGATCTCTTTCTTACTTCTCCGACTTGGTTTCTCCTTGTTACAGGTCAGCGCCTACCTTACCACCGTTTTCATTACAGGCTACGACATTTCTTGTAAAGTATCCTTGGACCTTATAATCCAGGTACTTAGTTCCATTTAACCTACACCAGTTTATCCTCTACCGTCCTCACTTGTTACTGTAAAATCCTTAGTTTGGTTTTACCTACCCTTAAATAAAATTAAATTAAGTCTACTGGTATTATAGATGATGATACCCGTTCTTAGAGAATCTTCCTTACCTTATAGGGAGTATCAGTTGTTTTCTCTGACTTTACGTCATGAACGTACGTAAGAGTTTTAACTGTCTTTATAAAACCAAGTAAAAGAATCGTTTGGTAAGTTGTAGTGTTATTAGGTTCAGATAAGTGGTTGGAGATTACGACTTCTTCGACTTCAACCTACCAAGATACTTCTTAATGCACTGGAAGATCTTCATTGTGGTTTTTTTTTTTTTTCAGGAAAAGTAGTATCCCTTAACCTTACGTTTTGGTCCTTCAGTTCTCTATGGACCTCGTCGTCTGTTCAAACCGGAACGTTATGTTTTACTTCGTCCTGTTTCCGATTGTCTCAAACCGACTCTTTTACGTGACCAGTGTCGTTTACGAGAGAAAGTTGTTGTGTTCTCTACTAAGACGTGCACCTGTAGTGGTTTAGGGGTTTATGGGTTGCTTTTTAGTCTGACTAATATAAGAAACGTCGGCTTCTACCTTTTTCGAGATATATCAATCGTTTTTGTTCTGGAGTTTGACTGACACCGAGTCTAGTAGTTCAGGAATAACATTTTAAGTCCGAATTTAACTTCTTTCATTCCTTTTCGTGATTCGGTAAGCCTATACTGGATATAGTTTAGAAAATTTTAATATGACACCTTCACTTTTTATCTAATTTCCCTAATCTTGACTATTCGTCTCATGGACTTTTTGATAACTACTTCCAAACATTGTAATATGTCCTCCGTTACTGGTTTTGGTTGGGTTTCTTTTCATCTACGTTGTTCCGTTTCATAACGGACTCCTTCCAAATGTATATAAACTATTTTCTGCTCTTCCCTTTTCGTTTCCTCTTTCCCTTTCTACATGGTTTGTCTTACATCTCAAGGTCTCTTATCGTTTCTCCCTATTCTTCCGGCAAAATTCACTTGTTACGTTTCTTGACCTCCTTTTGTTATCTTACCTTTTCTGATCTCTAGAGAAGTTCTTTTAACCTCTATGGTTCCCATGTAAATTATATTTCTACCCGTATTATTTCCTGTCTTTACCATTCTTGGATTGTCTTCGTCTTCTATAATTCTTCTCCACCGTTCTTGCGTGTCTGCATGACATGCTTTTTACAGAGTTACTGGACCTACTGATACTACTAGAATAGTGAGTGGATCTCGGTCTATATAACTTCACACTTCAGTTCACGTGGAATCCTTTGTAATAATCCTTACTTCAATCACCTCCACTACCATAAGGTCGACTCGATAATATGTAGGATTTTCTACTATGACACTTTCCCGACGTGAGTTATACGATTGTTTAAACCTTTTGTGTAGTCATCGATGTCCTGACCTTTTACAGGCAAAAGTAAGGTCACAGTTTCATTCCGTTACGGTTTCTTCCAAGTTTGATGACATGTTAACGTGAGTAAAGTGTACGATCGTTTAATTACGAATGTTAGGAAGTTCGAACCGAAGTTGTCGTACACTCAACTCTTGAAGGTCTACATGTTCACCCTAAACCTTTTCCGTCTCCTTGGTCACTAGTTTAACGGTTGTAGGCAACCCAATATCTTTTTCGTTCTTTTAAGAACCTTTTATAGATGAAGACGATGTGACTGATGTGATTTTGGAAACTGACATACCTAGTGTTGTTTTACGTTTTAAGAAATTCTCTACCCTTAGGGTCTGTTATAATGGACGGATGACTCTTTGAATATACGTCCAGTTCTTCGTTGTCTTGGTTTGTACCTTGCTATCTGACCAAGGTTTAACCCTTTCCGACATATAAAAGTGGAACGGATAAATTGAATAAACGTATCAAGACACGACACAAATCAGTGAGTCAGTACAGGTTGAGACACTGGGGTATCTGACATCGGTCAGTCCCAGGAGACAGGTACCCCTAAGAGGTCCGTTTTTATGACCTCACCCAACGGTATGGGTGGAGGTACCCTAGAAGGGTTGTTTCCCTATTTTGAGTCAAGAGGACGTAACGTCCACCTAAGAAATCACAGACTCGGTGGTTCCTTCAGGTTATTATGACCTCACCCATCGGAGAGGGAAGAGGTCCCTTTGAAGGTTTAGGTCCTTAGTTTGGCCCCAGAGGAGGTAATTTCCGTCTAAGAAATGGTGGACTTGATGTTCCCTTCGGGGTATACCTCTTATGTAGTACACTTTACGACTCAACCTAATGAGTGTTCGACCTTAGTCCTAAAGGTTCTTTATAGTTGTTGGAGTACATACGGCTACTATGGTGGGATTACCGTCTTTCGTTTCTCCTTGATTTCTCAAAGAACTACTTTCACTTTCTCCTCTCACTTTTTCCATCGAATTTTGAGTTGTAAGTTTTTTGGTTCTAGTACCCAGAACAGAGTAGTGAAGTACCGTATATCAACCCCTTTTTAACCTTTGTCACTGTCTGAAATAAAAGAACCCGAGGTTTCAGTGACGTCTACTACTGACGAAGGTACTTTAACTTTCCGGAACGAAGAACCTTCTTTTCGATACTGTTTGGAACTGTCAGACAATTGTTCGTCTCCGTAGGGAAACGTCCGTTTCCAGACACATTAGTTTCGATACAAAAAAATTTGTCGGTCAGTACATACCTACACTCTTGACCTGGTATTTCTTTCGACTTGTGGCTTCTTACATACGAAAGTTTGACACTACGACCTCTTCTAAGAACTCTCAGGAAACACGTCGTTTCTTTAGTTTAGTCATTTAGGATTTCCTTTAGTTGGGACTTATAAGCAACTTTTATGACTACGAGTTTGACTTCGAGATGAAACCGATGGACTACACTTCTCGACTGAGTAACCTTTTCTGGAACTACCACCCTTTCTAACTCTCGTTCTCCTGTTCCCTCACTGTCTCCTACTCTACCAACCTACCGTAGTGGTTGAGTCCTGTAAACGAACTCGTTTGAGTCCCTCTATCACCTCCTGTCCCTTCGGACCGTACGACGTCAGGTACCCCAACGTTTCCCAGCTTGTGGTGACTCCTTCACTTGTTGTTGTTATACTAGTAATCTACGAAATCAGTAGAAACACATATAAAATTTGTAAAGTCGAATTTTTATAAAAAGAAAGAGAAGGTCGAATAACCCTATATTAACTGTACGTCAAGACGTATTCAAATAACACATGTCGTATTTTAAAAATGAACGAATGTCATACTTTATTAGTTTTATTAAAATCACTTATAGGTATTAGAGTATATCTATCTAAATTTTTATTCTGCTTACCTATTCTTTTGACACCATGTATATGTGATACTTCATAATGAGTCGGTAATTTTTCTTATGTAAACTTAGTCAAGATTTCTTCACCTACTTTGACCTCGGTTAATATGTCTCACTTCATTCGGTCTTTCTTTATGTGGTTATGTCATATGATTGTGTATATATACCTTAAATCTTTGTACCATTACTATTGGGACATACGCTCTGTCGTTTTCTCTGTGTCTACATTTCTTGTCTGAAAACCTGAGACACCCTCTCCCTCTCCCACCCTACTAAACCCTCTTACCGTAACTTTGTATATATGATAGTACATTCTTTGCTTAGCGATCAGATCCAAACTATGTCCTATGTCCTACAAACCCCGACCACGTGACCCTACTGGGTCTCTCTACTTTATCCCTCCCACCACCCTCCCCCCGAGTCCCAACCTTTGAGTTCATGTGGACACCACCTAAGTACAGTTACACACCGTTTTGGTTATGTCATAACATTTCATTTTTTTATTTTAAATTTATTTATTTATTTATTTCTAATTTTTTATACTTATGTAACAAAAACAAACAGTACTTTTGAGAATTCTGAATAACAGAATTGAAAGAACATATCGAAAAGTCATCACAATTAATATAAAATGGATAACGAATAATGTAGAGATCATGAATAAACAGAATATTGACCTTTAAACGTAGAAAACTGACGAAAGTAGGTTAAAGGGAAGGGGGTTGGGAGTGGGGAACATTGATGTTTTTACTAGAGAAAAAGATACTCAAACAAACGAGGACTATATGTTGTATTACTAAGTTATAAAGATATGTAAAGTTTTATTGGTGGTATCATTTAGATCAATGTTTAGACAGTGGTATCGTTCTGTAATATATTATTAACCGACATAAAAGGTGTAAGATACTATCTGTAGAGAGAGTAAAAAAAAAGAGTTACGGAAAGACATATTTTTTTAGATCGTAAAGGAAACTCCTGATAGGAGAAGTAAGAGTTAGGTATCCGAGACATACTTTAACTCCGGTAGTGTCTGGAGGTTCAAATATCGGACTAATCGGATTTGGTAAGGAGACGAGAGTCACTAGTAAAATTCCTACCCATAAACGGGATGACATCGGTCAGTGTACGTTAATTTTGACGTCTATATAGACCTTTTCTCTGACAATGAAAAAAACGAACCTATCTTCGGTCTCTACTACATGTATGACGTCACAGTGATAGAAGACTGAAGTATCTCGTATTCATACTTCCGTTGGATCGACTCAGTATAGTGTCTCCACTTGACTCATGACTATTGTAGTAAATTAGAATTTATATGGATAAGGACTTTCGTCAAAACAGGAACCTCGAAAGTAAACAATTAGTTGGATATATAATAAAGACAGAGAAAATAAAAAGAATGATTTGATACACCACTCAAAAGAAATGCACCTTGTCCATTTGATAAGGAGAGAGAGAGAAAGTGTGTGTGTGTGTGTGTGTGTGTGTGTGTGTATATGGTTTTTTTTTTTTTTTTTTTGGAATGACTACGATTTCCCAGTTTATACTGACTTGTCCATTTTACTCTCATTTATCCGTTTTAACGGGATTGTACCTTGTACAATGGTAAAAAGAGTCCAGAAGAATTTCAGATTATGAAGTTATTTACAATGAAACCTTATTTTTACTCCTTTATTAAATATAAAATCTAGGAACTATGTGGTTATACAATTAAGAAACTTTCATTAAAAATAAGCCGTTTCTCGAACGTAACGGATTCGATCGATATACACAAATCCATAACATAAAAATATTGAATTGTATTATGAAGTAATTACATTTAATATATAGGACAGGGATTATGAACAAAATGATTATTATAATTGTTATTGTCAATGATACATATCACGTAAATACGAGTTTTGTAATGAAATTCACTTTTCATGTTTTAATGAAACTGACTCTTTTGTGTGTATATTTGACTCGAAGTATTATAGGTAACATGTCTATACCTTTAACTCCGAGTCATTCAAATTTATTAAAAGGAGTCTATTTATTGTATCAGTTATTGATCGGAGGTACGGACTCCTAAATTGATAATAAGGTAACTTGAGGTTTCAGACATACTAGAAAATAAAAATAAATTTAATTAATTGAATAAAATTAACCTCCAATTTACGAAATGTTTTATCACCACCAAAAACGGTATGTAGTTGTATTTAGTACATGAACACAAGGGGGTAGGACTTGTGGGAAGGGTGGAGTGAGGGGTGGGGTGAGGAGACTCAACAGGGTCTCATGGCCGGAACTCACGGGACGAAGTACATAGCTTGAACGTGACCTCTTCCGTTACCGTCGGGTGAGGTCATGCAAACGGACCTTTTAGGGTACCTTCCTCGTCGGACAATCCGACGTCAGGTACCCCAGTGATTCTCAGCCTGTACTGACTCACTGAAGTGAAACTGAAAAGTGAAAGTACGTGACCTCTTCCTTTACCGTTGGGTGAGGTCACAAGAACGGACCTCTTATAGTCCCTACCCTCTCGGACCACCCGACGGCAGAGACCCCCAGCGTGTCTCAACCTATGCTGACTTCGCTGAACACCATGCCATACCATTATATGTACAAAGTTACGATTAGAGAGTTTAGTAGGGTGGGAGCGAAAGAGGGTGTATCACGTTTTCAAACAATAAATGTAGACACAGAGAAAACGATAGAACGTATATCCCAGTAGGGATGGTAGAAAGATTTAAAATATATATATATATATATATATATATATCGGTCTTTTTGTAGATAAAGACGAGATAACTTATACGGTTTCAGAAACTGACACACCTAGTGTTATTTGACACCTTTTAAGACTTTCTCTACCCTTATGGTCTAGTGGACTGGAAGGAGAACTCTTTAGACATACGTGTAGTCCTACGTTGTCAATCTTGACCTGTACCTTGTTGTCTGACCAAGTTTTATCCTTTTCCTCATACAGTTCCGACATATAACAGTGGGACGAATAAATCGAATATACGTCTCATATAGTACTCTTTACGACCTGACCTTCTTTGTGTCCGACCTTAGTTCTAACGGCCCTCTTTATAGTCATTGGAGTCTATGCGTCTACTGTGGTGGGAATACTGTCTTTCACTTCTCCTTGATTTTTCGGAGAACTACATTCACTTTCTCCTCTCACTTTTTCAACCGAATTTCGAGTTGTAAGTCTTTTGCTTCTAGTACCGTAGATCAGGGTAGTGAAGTACCCTTTATCTACCCCTTTGTCATAGTCTGAAATAAAAACCCCCCGAGGTTTTAGTGACGTCTACCACTGACGTCGGTACTTTAATTTTCTACGAATGAGGAACCTTCTTTTCAATACTGGTTAGATCTGTCATATAAGTTTTCGTCTCTGTAATGAAACGACTGATTCCAGACAGATCAGTTCCGATACCAAAAAGGACACCAATACATACTTACACTCTCAACCTGACACTTCTTCCGTCTCGTGGTTCTTTAAATACGAAAACGTGACACTACAACCTCTTTTGAGAACTCTCAGGGAACCTGACGTTCCTCTAGAATGGTCAGGTAAGAATTCCTCTAGTTGGGACCCCAAAGAAACCTTCCTTACTACGATTTCGACTTTGAGGCCATGAAACCGGTGGAGTACTCTTCTCAACTAAGTAACCTTTTCTGAGACTAGGACCCTCCCTAACCCCCGTCCTCCTCTTCCCCTGCTGTCTCCTACTCTACCGACCTACCGTAGTGCTTGAACTACCTGCACTCAGAGTCACTTAAGGCCCTCAACAACAACCTATCCCTCCGAACCGCACGACGTTAAGTACCCGAGTGTTTCTCAGCCTGTGCTGACTCACTGACTTGACTTGACTATATATGCATATATAAAGGTATATATATATATATATATATATATGTGTGTGTGTATATATATGTGTGTATATATATATCTATATATATGTGTATATCTATGTATGTGTATATATACGTGTATATATATGTATATATACATATATATACGCAATTATATGACATAACCACAAAGAGAAAGACTGAATGAAGTGATACATATTATCCTGGGTCAAAGTAAGTGGAGTAATCTTGGCTGAGTTTGCCCAAGGAAAAATACTGACTCATTATAAGGTAACACATATACATGGTGTTGAAGGAATAGGTAAGTAGACGACTACCTGTAGATCCAACGAAGAGACAAAATTGATGACATATTTTGTCAGAAAACCTGAGACCCTCTCCCTCTCTCACCCTACTAAACTCTCTTACCGTAACTTTGTGCAAATTATAGTATATTCTTTACTTAGCGGTCAGGTCCAAACTACGTCCTATGTCCTACGAACCCCGACCACGTGACCCTACTGGGTCTCCCTACCATACCCCTCCCCCCACTCTCCCCACAAGTCCTACCCCTTGTACACATGTGGGCACCACCTAAGTACAACTACATACCGTTTTGTTTATGTTATAACATTTCATTAATCGGAGGTTAATTTTATTTATTAATTTTTTTTTTGATAACATTTGTCACGACTTTACTTGTAACCCTATGTACACAGAGAAAGTGAAGACCAAAGGAACCACACATACGGGTCGTAACCCTAACGACCGAGTATACCTTCAAGATAAAGGTCAAAAAATTCCTTAGAGGTGTAACAAGAGGTATCACCGACATGATCAAACGTAATAGTGGTTGTCACGTTCTCCCAAGTGAAAAGAGGTGTGGTAGAGGTCATAAATAACAAATATCTGAAAAAGTACTGTTAGTAAGACTGACTGCACTCTACCATGGAGTAATACAAAAACTAAACGTAAAGAGACTATTACTCTTTATAACTCGTAGGAAAGTACAAACAATCGGTAGATATATAGAAGAAACCTCTTTACAGACAAATAAAGAAACCGGGTGAAAAACTAACCCAACAAGTAAAAAGACCATAACTCCACGTAATCCACAAACATATAAAACTTCTAATTAACAAACAGTCAATAAAGTAAACGATAGTAAAAGAGTTTAAAACTTCCGACAGAAAAGTGGAACGAATATCAAAGGAAGCAACACCTTTTCGAAAATTCAAATTAACCCAGGGTAAACAAATAAAAAAATGAAGGTATTGAAACCCTCCACCCAGTATCTCCTAGAATGAGAGTAAATATAGTCTCACAAGACGGCTACAAAAGGAGATTCTCAAAATATCAAAGACAAGAGTGTAAATCTAGAAATTAGGCAAAACTCAAATAAAAACACATAACACAATCTTTTAAAGATCTATGTAAGAAAATGTCCACCAACTGATCAAAAAGGTTGTAGTGAAAAATTTCTCTAACAGAAAAGAGGTAACATATAAAAACGGAGGAAACAGTTTCTATTCTACAGGTATCCACACACCTGAGGAGAGACCAGAAGGATAAAAGAAGGTAACCAGATATAAAGACAGAAACACGGACATGGTATGACAGAACTACGTTTCGGATAATTCGTGACAAGTTTTACTAGAATTTTGGTTTACCAGTTTTTTTTTTTTACATTGTGATACCTAGATTCTTCTCATCTCCTTCGTATCTGTCATTACTACTTGACCTTATACTTCATTTCTAGTCAAGTCAGTCAAGTCAGTGAGTCAGTACAGGCTGAGAAACACTGGGGTACCTGACATCGTGTGATCGGAAGGGACAGGTAGTGGTTGTTGGTCTTGAACGAGTTTGAGTACAGGTAGTGTAGCCACTGTGGTAGGTTGGTAGAGTAGGAGACAGTAGAGAAAGAGGAGGACAGAAGTCAGAAAGGGTCGTAGATCCAGAAAAGATGACTCAGTCAAGAAGTTTAGTCTACCAGTTTTATAACCTCAAAGTCGAAGTCGTAGTCAGGAAGGTTACTTATGAGTTCTGTCTAAAGGAAATTTTAAATGACCAAACTAGAGGAACGTCAGGTTCCCTGAGAGTTCTCAGAAGAGGTTGTGGTGTCAAGTTTTCGTAGCTAAAAAACTACAAGTCGAAAGAAATATTAGGTTGACAGTGTAGGTATGTACTGATGACCTTTTTGCTAGTGGAACTGATCCACCTGGAAACAACCGTTTCATTACAGAGACGAAAAATTATACGACAGATCCAAGTAGTATTGAAAAGAAGGTTCTTCGTTCGCAGAAAATTAAAATACCGACGTCAGTGGTAGACGTCACTAAAACCTCAGGGGGGTTTAATTGAGAGAGTGACAAAGTTAACAGAGGGTTAGATAAACGGTACTGCGTTACCCTAGTCTAAGGTACTAGAATCACAAAAAAAAAAAAATTATAACTCAAAATTCGGTTGTAAAAATAAGAGGGAATAGCGAAAGTAGTTCTCTGAGTAAGTCGTTCATTACTATCAACTATTATTTTACAAAAGTTATTGTTTTTTTTAGGTAATTTTTATTCGTGGTCTTGATTTATCCGTGGAAAGTATACTTCTATATTTTACCGGTTGTTTATATACTTTTCTACGAATGGTGGTGAATAGTAGGACCTTTACATCTAGATTTGATGTTACTCTATAACAAAGTGTGCATAATCTTACCTCTTCTGAGAACTCTCAGGGAAACTGAAGTGTTATAGTTTGGTCAGTTAGGGTTTCCTTTAGTTGGTACTTATAAGTAACCTTCCTGACTACGACTTCGACTTCGAGGTTTTACAACCGGTGGAATACGCTTGTTGGATCAGTGACCTTTTCTGGAACTACGACCCTTTCTGACTTCCGTTTCCTCTTCCCCTGTCGTCTTCTACTTTACTAATCTATCGTAATGACTGAATTACCTGTACTTAGACTCGTTTGAGACCCTTTGTCACCTCCTGTCTCCTAGGACCGTACAATGTCAGGTTCCCCAGTGTTTCTCAACTTGTACTGAATACCTAACTTGTTGTTGTTGTTTAATAGTTCCGTCCTCTATTGTTCCTAACAGTTCTTACATTTCTTATCCCTTGGGACATGTTACAACCACCCATACATTTAACTACGTCGATATTACCTGTTGTCATACCTCATAGAAATTTTTTAACTTTATCTTGATGATATATAAGGTCGTTAAGATGAAGATCCATATATGGGTTTACTTTACTTTTCGTCTTATAGTTTCTCTCCAGAATGAGGGGTACAAATAACTTTATGCTAAGTGATATCCGTTCTATGCCTTTGTTGGATTCAAGGGTAGTTGTTCACTTACCTATATCTTCTACACCTTTCGTTATAATAAGTTGGTGTATTTTAATTCTTTAGTACGGTAAACGTTGTTGTACTTATCTAGAACACCTATATACGATTCTCTCTATTCAGTCCTCTCTTTCTATTTATAACATACTATAGTAAGTGTATACTTTACATTTTTCAGCTTAAGTTTTTCCGTCAGGTTTTACCACCAATGGTCTCTGACCTCCTACCCCCTTATCTTCTATACGACAAAGTCCCATGTTTAAATGGAAGAACGAGTCAGTGAATCGGTACGGACTGAGAAGTTAGACTACTAGACACCGGGTGGTCCGAAGAGACAGGTACCTTAAAACGTCCGTTCTTACGACCTCACCCAACGGTAAATGGTGAGGTTCCCTAGAGGGACTAGGTTCCCTAGTTTAACCGTCCACCTAAGAGATGGTGACTCGGTGAACATTCAGGTGTTTAAATGTTACTCATCATTTATTAAAGATCCCTAGATTACATCTTTTATCACTTATAATTATCGTAACACAATATCAGTAGTTTTAACGTTTCTCTACTCGAAAATTTATAATGTTGGTGTTTTTAATTTACTATTCATGAACAACACTATCTCGAAAGGATCACAGAGTCACCGTTTCTTAGGTGGACGTTACGTCTTCTCCTCTGTGTCCAAGTTAAGGTCCTAGTCTTTCTAGGGGACCTATTCCTTTACAGTGAGGTGAGGTCATATAAGAACAGACCCTTTAGGATCCCTGTGTCCTCGAACCGTACGATGTCAGGTACCCCAGCGTTTCAACCTGTGTTAAATCTCTGATTTGTTTTTGTTGTGGAATTACATTATTTCCAAGATTTATAGTGATTTTACCGTTATTATAATGTTATATTTTTCCATAGTTTAGTATAACATATGGAATTTAAGTGTCAATATATAAATTATACAAAGTTAAATTTTTCAATACTTACATATCATTCCCTTTATTTTGTGTTAAGTTTATTCTAAGTACAACTACATACCGTTTTGGTTATGTCATAACATTTCATTTTATTTCAATTTTTTCTTTTTTTTTCTAAGTCACAAGATGTAAATTCCATGTTTTACAGGGTACCTTTTATAGATCCCAATATATGTTCACGTACTTTATTATGGGATTCAAGTCTTAGTCTAAAATTTTAAACTTCATTTTATCAGTTCTAAGAGAATTTAAAACTCTCTAAAATGAGTTCTCAATAGATCCCTCTATTGTGTAAAACCGTTGTATACAATCAGACATATGTTTCTTGGTTGTAAATGTTATTTTATGTTGTGACAATTTTTATTATATACGTTCTAAAGGGGTACTTTGAAGATTTCTGAGACAATGACCTAGACGTATGACGAATTGTAAGAATTTAATTTTTTAATTCTAAAAATTTTATACTAAAAGTCAACTCAGCAACTTTTAAACGTACCGTCGTTTCTGTCCTAAATGTTAAAGTTAATAAAAGTGTATGACTAATTTGAGTATCATTATAGTCTATCTTGTACAACTGATGTTTTAGTAAAGATGTTATATAAAAAGAACCTTTATTACCATCTTAGTAAATCTAAGTTGATCAAATCACGAAGTTTTAGATCAAGACATTGAAGAACACTCTGAAAAAAGAGATACAAATAGTTAAACAAAAATTGAAGACACTATTAAGTTCCTCACTAGATCAGACTTTTATATTAACTTCACTCGACTGTTTAGACTTTTTCACCTCTAGTATATACTCGGAAGTCATTTCCTAAGGATAAATTCTCTAAGGGTTGTCATTAAGTCTAAACTATTAAAAATATCTTAAACCACTTAAGTTGGACTCCAACGGAAACAAACTAGACAACTGGTTCTTCATTTGACTTAGTCTTAATCGATATACATTGACCCCGAAGACACCATCGAGTCGACCATTTCTTAAACGTACTCTATGTCCTCTGGGACCAAGTTAAAGACCCAGTTCTATAAAAGACCTCTTCCCTTTCCGATGGATGAGGTCATAAGAACTCAAAGGGATCACCGAGTCTACTATTTCTTAGGAAGATGTTACGCCCTCTGGACCCAAGCTAGGGATCCAACCCTTCTAGGGGACCTCCTCCAGTTCCGTTAGGTCATTTCATTAGAACGGATCTCTTAGGGTAGTAACTACCCCCTCGGCCCGTCCGATGTCAGGTGCCCCAGTGTTGTTCAGGTTGTGTTGATTCACTGATTCGTGTCACGTATACATTAACTTACACGGTCCTCTATTATACCGAGGTTAAAAAATAATTTAGTTTGAACTTTAATTTCCAATGATTTGTCAAGTCAATTCAAGTCATCAAGTCAGCACAGACTAAGAAACGTTGGGATACCTAACGTCGTGTGTACCTGTCCGAAGGGACAGGTAGTGGTTAAGGGTCTCGAACGTGTTTGAGTACAGGTAACTCAGCCACTACGGTAGGTTGGTAGGGTAGGAGACAACAAGGGAAGAGGAGGACGGAAGTTAGTAATGGTCGTAGTTCCAGACATTACCTCGAAGTCGTAATCAGGAAGGTTACTTATAAGCCCTGACTAAAGGAAATCCAAACTGACCAACCTAGAGGAACGTCAGGTTCTCTGAGAGTTCTCAGAAGATACAGGATACACAATACTCTGGACTCAATCCTATATTATAGATTGAAAAACTTACCTAAGTTGTTTCCGTTAACATTGGGTATAAGTCAACGTGTGGTTCCAAGTAACTCTAGTTAAAGTGTCTCTCTGAGTAAATCCCTTTCTAACTCTAGAAACTCACTTGTATTATGTTTCTTCTGTTTTACCAATAAGTAATCGTCACTCGAGTACTACTATAAAGTTCTCTTCAAACTTACCATTGAATTTTTAAAGTAAGAAGTCCTTGGGAACACCTGAACCCTAGAGATTTACTGTAACTATTCCTCTCTCATCGTCCCTTTTATAAACAGTTTACTGTATTACTTGAGAACTATACTATACATATTGTTATGGACTTAGATTCCTATAAAGTCTTTCTTCTGTAATCATAATAAAAAACAAACAAAAAGTTCAGAACAAAAATGTCAGATTTCCATTTATTTATAGTCTCACTCTACGAACTTTAACTTTACATTAGTTATACCGTATTCCTTTTATTTATAAGATTTAAGTTTTAATCACTTCGTCGTCTAAGGACCCGTTTGAGATAAAAGGGAGAAATTACAGTTCCTTTCGACGGTATACTTTATAACGAGATTCAAAATAGGTCCTATGTGATGTCCCATTTGGTTATAGAGTTTTTGTTAATCCGAAAGTCGTCTAGAGTTCTATTCAGGTTTCTGTCCATTACATTCCACTTCCTATGTTTCTATAAAATGTCATACTATCTGTTCCTGGTATTTCCCCCTTTTCCACGTCTAGTTCGTTCAGGACTTCAACGTGTTAAACGTGATGGTATTTTCAACGTTTCAGTAGTTTTAGTTCTGCACTACCCACAAGACTCCTGGAGACGAGTAAGGACGTTGACACCTAATACTATTGTAAACCGTCACGGTCCCGGTCCAGGTTATCCTAAGAATCGTTCGACAACAACCCTTTACTTACGTATCGTCATTGTAGGCCTGTGTCAGACCTCTTTTAGTTAAACAATCTTTCCAAAATAAATCCACACAAGAAAGCAAACTAAAAACACACAAATGAGTATCTATATTTTCTTAGTAATATTATTTTCACTAATAAACCTTTTGTTTTGTTTTCTTTTAATTTTATTTGTTTATAGGTTTGGTTAACGTACAAACTGTACATTTTTTCCTTTTTTTTTTACGGAAGTGACTGAAAAAGAAACTGAGATACCTTATATAACAATAACATCTCGTGTCCTTATGACCACAGTTTCTACTCAATACTTTCTAAACTAACTGTAGAAGTTCCAATGTTTCCACCCATTATTTTGGAACAGTTCGAGAGGAAAGCCAAGACACGTCATTTTACTCTTAGTTTCACAGTAAACTTTAATTATCGACTGTTTAAACCTATATTAAAATTTTAATGATAAAGACACCAGTCATACTTCATCTGACAACCTGACTACCAGTATCTCCGGTTAAGACATCAGTCAAGACTCCACCCAAATTATTAAAATACTGGTGATTATTACAAACACCTGAAGTGTGTTCGATTTGATTACTTCTCCCATCAGTTTCAGTACGATGTCACAAATCGAGAGGGGGGGTGGGGGCGGTACACGATTTCCTTATTAAAATGAAAGTAGGAGGTGGTAATTGAGTCTGTTTTTCTAATAAAGAAGGTAGCTCTCTAAGATTTGATTCGTGGCACCACGTGACAGTAGTATGTTGAAAGTCAAGTCAAGTCAAATCAGTGAGTCAGCACAGGCTGCGAAACGTTAGGGTACTTGACGTCGTGCGGTCCGGAGGGACAGGTAGTGGTTGAGGGCCTCAAATGGGTTTGAGCACAGGTAACTCGGTCACTACGGTAGGTTAGTAGAATAAGAGACAACAGGGGAAGAGGAGGGTGAGAGTTAGAAAGGATCGTAGTCCCATAAAAGTTTACTCAGTCGAAAAGTGTAGTTCACCGGTTTCATAACCTCAAAGTCGAAGTTGTAGTCAGGAAGGTTACTTGTGGGTCCTGACTAAAGGAAGTCCTACCTGACCAACCTAGAGGAACGTCAGGTTGTCTGAGAGTTCTCAGAATAGGTTGAAATGAATTCTATAATTATTATCTCTAGGAAGTGTAAACATATTACTAACTGTCAAAAGGTTTTATCAAATATGAGTTAATAGGTGAAGAGTATTATAAGATTTCGTTACTATTAGAAAACACTATAATACGAATGGAAAGAATTTTCTTTTACTTATATTAGGTCCGGTCTGTAAAGATATTAAATTGATTTCAGGAAATAATAGTTATCGATATTTGAGTCTCGTGTCCTAATTCATCCGGTTCCTTATAGGGACTAGAACTAGAGTCAAAAGAATAGTCATTTGACCTCAAATACTAGGAATCCTATGTAGGTCAAGATTATAATGTCTTTGGAAATTGAGATCCAATGAAAATTTCGGTTGAAGTAAAATTGTAATTTAGAAAGGTAGGACTCTCGTTACACACGTAAAAGAGTGAATCTTTCGTCTGATGATTAGAACAAGTCTAAGTTAGAAAAAACAAACAAACAAACAAATAAGAAAAAGAAACTACAATTAGAGACAGTTTTTATTTAAAAATATACCTTTCAACTATATAATCGTGGTACAAATTTGAAATGTCATGGTACTTAAATTCACACATTCATAATTGTGATTAAAGATGACTTCGAAGGTAAAACAAGTTCCATCTTTATCAACAGTTCAATGAAAGTATGTTTGGTGAGTCAAAATAATAAAAAGAGTCATTTAATTTTAAAATTAGTCAAAGAATAAACCGGTTTGGTCCAGAATCGACACCGTGTACCCTAGAAGTAAGAGACACAGTCGTACTCCCTAGCAATTAACACCGGGGACGCCATATATATATATTTATATTATTTATATAATAATATATATTATTTATTTATATTATTCATATATTATATATATCTCTCTCTCAATATTTCGTTCATGACATTCATTAGAACTTATCAGTAGTTTCCCAATTCTATACCCAGTATTCAGTCACACACACACACACACACACACACACAGACTTTTAAACATATGTGTATCGTCGTGATGTCCTTTATTTACCGAAATTAAAGGTAGTTTTAAATCAGAAAGAGTTAAGTCTGTTTTAAAATACTTGAAAATTATCTTGTCCCCCTTACTCACTATCTTGGACGTTCTGTATTTAATTTTCTATCACATTGACTCGATATTTCACACTTCTTAAAACCTTTTACGGTAAAAAAACAACTCAGTAAAGAATGAACACAACAAAGTTTGGGGTAAACGTCTAATCCTTACAGGGGTCGGATCTTAAAGGATAACGAAATACAAAATCTGTCTAACTTAGTAACAAGTTACCTCTGTATCTGGAAACCGGTATAAAGAATCGACAAGGTATAAGTTAATCAAAACGGTATGAAAAGTTTTTGTCCGAAGTTCAACTCTGACTATATTTTACAGAAAACATTATCTCTCAATTTTTTTTTTTTTGATCAGTATAAGAACGATCTAGGGAGAGACGGTTTCTTTAGGGTATCTTCTTTTAGTCATTTTTATACCGTTAACCATTTTTCTTTCTTTTTTCTTTTTGTGTGTGTGTTTTGAGAGTAGACGTCTTCGTCGACCCCTACTCATAATCTTGACTCATGGTAAGTTTACGTCATTTCGACTACTTTTACCTACTTTCGTGCCTTGAATTACCCCACTTCTCTAACCAACTCGAAACTAGTCTTCCTCATAAAGTTATTTAATTAATTATATAAAGTTCTAAATACAGTGGTAAAACACAAAAGGTTTATAGATAATAAACCCTATCTATAGTCTTCACCATCTATGGTATGGTAAATAAAATTTCTTTTCCGAAGTCAATGGTCATTACTTCCACACTCAAGGAGACACACCTTGAACAGTTATCTTAAGGCCTGTTTCCAGTGTAAGAGATTTCAACATCGACACCAATGAAGTTAGGTGGTGATAACATACATAAACCACTTCGTTTTCAAAAACGTTTTAAGAACTGAAGTAACAATATTTGACTTACTACTCCAGTAATTTTTGACTTCTTATTTATTAACATTATGGGTGAGGAGGTACTTCTAAGTGAAATATCTTTAACCTCTCATTTATAACGGGAATATACTATTTTTCAAGTTTATGAGTCATAAACCATACGATGAAAGTGTATTTTTCCTTACTTTCCTGAAATAAGTGGGGTTTGTCGTACTAAGTTATGTTAAGTAGATCTTATATAACCTTAAGGTAAAGACAACGTATTACATTTGATTAACTTCTCATTCGTAGACTAAGAGTTAAATTTTTTATCAGTATATGTTGACGTCGGTGTAAAGAAGATCCAATCGAGACACACTTTTCTAGAAGTCGTACGAACTTGAATCGTATTTTGTCCAGTGATTCTGTCGGCTTACCCTTAATGATTTACCTCTATGTCAGAAAACGAAAAAGTTCCAGTTATTTATTCTAAAGTCGGTCCCTTCATCCCTTACTACCAATAATGGTAAAACTCTGACAAATCCTCGGTTTCACTTTACTCAGTCACGAGACAGAAGATGGGGATCACTTGAAACAGTTTAGAGGGGTTTTCATGGTTGTGTTAATCGGAATTAATCTCTAGACCGATGGTCTCAATCCTTTCACCAGTTACGATGAAAATGTCCTCTCTGGTAAGGTGATTTCAGTTTAAAATGTAAAATTGCCGTCATCACTGAGAAAGTCATAGTTCAACACTGTGAAAGAGAGATTATTCGTTTCCAAGAGTCAGAAGTCATGGAATTTTATGGGAGATTTTTGTTCCGTCTGAAATATGAAATATAAAAATTTATATAAATGATATTTTTAAAGATAAAACAAAAGATTTTAAGATAAATTTATAGTATGATTATGTAGTTCTAAGATTCATTAAGTGAGATAGTTTCTCAATTCAATACCGTACTATAGGTTTAATCGTAAATCGTCATATGAATAAAATTATTGAAGAACATTTGACGGTACTGAATTTCTTTTAGTATGTAATAAACGGGTGTTCAACTTATATATTTAAGAAGAGACTCTATAGTACTTTTGAAGATTTTACGATGTAATATGGTTTCCTCGATGAACTTTACAAATTTCTTATCTGAGTCTTTCAGAACACGTAAAACCGATTTGTTGCATTTGTCTATCAAACTGTAAAAGTATTATAAACATTAAAAGATACAACAAAGTCCCTAACTTTAACCCTTTGATCAGTTTTTTCCTCATACACGTGTACGTATACAGACATACACGTATAAATAAACACAGACTATTTTCTCTCTTTTTCTTTTCCTCTCCCATTTCCTTCGGCTTGTTACATCATAAAAAAATTATTTACAAAATAACAAAATGGAACCTGTTAAATCTACGTATCTTTTGAACGTTTTTAAAACATATGAAACATAGAAGTGGGTGAAAAGGGTAAAAATTTGTAAAATGTATGTGTTAAACAGTTTTGATTCTTTAGTTGTGAACAAAAAGTGAGTGATTTAGTACAGAGTGTGATAAGGTTACTCAGTCGACAACCGTAGTCCACCGGTTTCATAACCTTGAAGTCGAAGACGTGGTCGGGAAGGTTACTTATAAGTCCTGACTAAAGGAAATCCTCACTGACCAAATAGAACGTCAGGTTCCCTCAGAGTTCTCAGAAGAGGTTGTGGTGTCAAAATTTCGTAGTTAAGAAGTGGCGAGTCGGAAGAAATACCATGTTGAGAGTGTAGGTATGTACTGATGACCTTTGTGGTATCAAAACTGATATACCTGCAAACGACCTTTTCATACGGAAACGAAAAATTACATGAGAGATCTAAACAGTATCGAGAAGAAGGTTCCTTGTTCTCAGAAAATTAAAATGACGACGTCAGTGACAGACGTAGTTAAAACCTCGGGTTCTTTTATTTTAGATATTGAAAAAAGTGTAAAAGAGGTAGATAAACGGTACTTTACTATTCTGTTCTATAGTACTAGAAGCAAAAAACTTACAACTTAAAATTCGATCGAAAATGTGAGAGGAGAAAGTGGAAGTTGTTCTCTGAGAAATCAAGGAGAAGTGAAAGACGGTGATTTCACCATAGTAGACGTATAGACTTCAACAACTATAAAGAGGACCATTAGAACTGAGGTCGAACCCGAAGTAGGTCGGACCGTAAAGTGTACTACATGAGACGTATCTTCAATTTATTCGTCCCACTGTTATATATCGGAACTACATGAGGAAAGGGTTATTTCTTGGTCAGAAAACAAAGTACAGACCAAGATTGACAACGAAGGACTGGACTTATGTTTAAAGAGTCCCGTCCAGTCGACCCGACCCTAACGGTAGAGAACTTCTTAAAAGGGGACAAACAACAGTAGGTGTGACAGTTTCCGAAACCGTATCCGAAGACGAAGTCACTTCGTCTTCATCTACAAAATCTTAAGAAGACGAAAGAGTCACTAGGTTACCTACAACCGTTAAACTAGAGACCAAGAAGACGGAAAAGATTTAACTCGAACTTTCAGACCTTAAAGTGTCAAGTACATAACAACTTCGGATCGAACCTGAACCTCTTAAAACTCGTAATAAAAAGATCACAAACTCTGTTCACGTTGACACGCCATCAAACTTGTAAGAAACCGTAACGGTATGAAACCGTAACCTTACTTTTGTCTGTAAAAGTTCAGGACACCGGTGACGACTCTAAAGGTTTAAACGACTGTATAACTTACATTGTGAAAGTGTCGTAGTAGAAAATCCTAAGCTTTATCGTGTTGACCTTAAGGTAGTGGAGACGATCGAAACAAATATCAAACTACAAAGGATTCCGGGTGAACTGAAGCGTAAGGTCCTACAGACCGAAATCCACTCACTGGTGTGGTAGCACCAATAGATCCAGTAATTCTAGAAAAAATATGTCAAGAAGACACATAAGAACGGTGGAAAAGAATTAGAGAAGACGAAGACAATCCAGGAACGGTGAAAACAGGAAATAACACAGATAGAAACGTACTTCATCAGGAAACCATAGAGGTTAACAGAAGTTCATGAGAAATCAGAAAGGTTAAGACAACGAAAGGAGATAAATAAACGTAACTAGTAATTCCTTCCGAAAGGATAGAGAGGAACGATAAGAAACCTTCACAGATTTAGAAGTAAGTCTAAATCACAAGATTTTGAAATAAGTCAAAGGAAAAAATAATGGATAATAGAAAAAGATAATCTTTTATAATAAGTCCTATGATGTAAAATAAACCAATAACACAAGTGAATTAGAGAAAACTAGACACTGTCAAAGAAATCAGAAACGAAAAGTACTACAACTATCAAAACTTCTCGAGACTATAAAACGTCTTATAGGTAATTAGACTCCAACAGTGATAATTCAAAGATTACTTGTGAAAGAAAGAAAAAAAAGATCAGTAAAATAAAATAAAATAAAAATGAAATGTTATAACTTAACCAAAACGGTATGTAGTTGTACTTAGGTGGTGCCCATATGTGTACAAGGGGTAGGACTTGGGGGAGGATGGAGGGAGGGGCATAGTAGGGAGACCCAGTAGGACCTTGTGAAAGTTATATGAATATGGTTTAAATACGATCTTCTAGTATTTAATTCTATTTCCTACAATCCTTATTAATATAAATAAAGGTCGAAATAACTCTGTATTAACTGTATTTTATTATGTATAAATTTCACATTTTGTATTACAAAATCATATGTATACGTGACATTTTACTAATGGTTTAGTTCCATTAATTGTGTAGGTATTAAAGTATATCAGTGGTAAAGTAAAAACACCACTCATGTGAACTCTAGATTAAAGAATTGTCTAAAGTTAATATATTACTTAACAATAATTCACATCAGTGTTAATATATATAATCAGAGGTCTTGAGTAAGTAAACTGTCAAGTTAAGTCAAATCAACGAGTCAACAAAGGTTTAGAAACACTGGGGTACCTGACGTCGTGCATTCGGAAGGGACAGGTAGTAGTTGAGAGTCTCGAACAAGTTTGAGTACATATAACACAGTCACTACAGTAGGTTGGTAGAGTAGGAGACAGTAGGGGAAGAGGATGACCGAAGTTAGTAAAGATCGTGGTCCCAACAAAGGTTACTCAGTCAAGAAGTGTAGTCCACCAGTCTTTTAATCTCAAAGTCGAAGTCGTAGTCAGGAAGGTTAATTATAAGTTCTGACCGAAGGAAATCCTAACTGACCATACTAGAGGAACGTTAAGTTCCCGGAGAGTTCTAAGAAAAGGTTGTGGTATCAAGTTTTAGTAGTTAAAAAGTCACGAGTGAAAAGAAATACCAGGTTCAAAGTTTAGGTATGTACTAATGACCTTTTTTTGTATCGAAACTGATCTACTCTGGAAACAGTCGTTTCACTACTGCAACAAAATATCATGTGGCAATTCGAAACAGTGTCGAAAAGATACTTCCTCGTTCGTAGAAAATTAAAGTACCGAAGGCAGTGCTAGACACCGTTAAAACCTTGGGATCTTTTATTTCAAACAGTGACAAAGGTAACAAAGGGGTAGATAAACGGTATTTCACTACCCTGGTATTCGGTACTAGAACCAAAAAACTTATAACTTAAAATTCGGTCGAAAATATGAGAGAAGAAAGTGAAAGTAGTTCTCCGAGAAGTCAAGGAGAAGTGAAAGACGGTATTCCCACCACAGTAGACGTATAGACTCCGATGACTATAAAGAAGGTCGTTAGTACTAAGGTCGCTAACAAAGTTGGTCGGGTCGTAAAGTGTATTACATGAGACGTATCTTAAGTTTATTGGTCCCACTGTTATATGTCGGAACTGTATGAGGAAAGGGTTAAACCTTGGTCAGTCAACAAGGTACTGCCAAGATTGACAACGAAGAACTGGAAGTATGTCTAAAGAGTTCTCCGTCCATTCCACCAGACCCTAAAGGTAGAGAACTTTTTAAAAGGTCAAACAACACTAGGAGAGCCGACGGCGGGGACTGGAGTCTACACCCCACAGAGGAGGGCCGACGGTGACTGGAACCTTCGCCCCATAGAGGAGGGCCGACGGTGGGGACTGGAGCCTGAACTCATCGAGGAGAGCCGGAAAGGACGTGGAAGGGTCGGACCGTGAGAGTCGGAGACGGGGAGACATCAATAGACCCAGTACCTCTAGTAAAAACATATCAAGAAGACACATAAGAACGGTAGAAAGAATTATAGAACACGAAGACAATCCAGGTATGGTGAAAATGGGAAATAACACTGGTAAAAACGTACCTTATAAGGAAACCATAGAGATTAAAAGAACTTGTCTAGAGATCACAAAGGGTGAGACAATAAAAGGAGATAAAGAAACGTAACTAGTAACTCCTCCCGAAGAATAGAGAGGAACGACAAGAACCTTGAGACGTGAGTATACCCATATAGAAAAGAAAAAAAGAAAAGAGAAAACGGAAAACGAAAAGAAGAAAAGAGTCGATAAACGTTCCGTAGGAGTCTGTTGGTAAAACAGAAAAAACGTAAAGAAAAAGAACCCATACAAGAACTAGTGACGGAGAACATTTTACAGTGTTTAGAGACAGGTATCAAGAAGTTTTAGAGACAGATAGTCTAGTAAACTGTTCGTAGAGTCATCGGCGGGGGCGGGGACGGACGGGTCGTAGACCCTCGGTGGTAAGATGAGAAAAATTCTATGATTTATTTTTATTTCTAGTACTTCGTAAACCGAAAGACACAGGCCGAGTACAGTAGAGTCTTTTATAGGAGGTCCAAATGGGTACTACCGTGTTCACCGACCTAAAGGATAAAGGACAACAGATGAAATACTCAGATTTCTTTTCAGTATATTAATGTAGTTATCTACGTCTTTTTAACAAACCGTCTTAGGTTGTGAATAGGTATCATTTTGAGAAACGTTAGACTCCTATTTTCCTTTGAAGAAGTTGAACTATTTCCTGTTGAGATTTTTTTGATATCGAATGTTGACGTATATACGAACAAGAGGGAGATGTTTGTGTGTGTGTGTGTGTGTGTGTATAAATGCGTAAATTAGAGAAATCGGAGTATTTCATATATTTATATATAAAGAAACAGGTAAGAAGACAACTTTTGTCAAACAAAGGTATTAAACCGACGACACTGATTACGACGTTTTAAGTGCCCTTTCGTTTTGAAATTCAAAGTTCAAAGTCAACAAATAAAGAATGTATATCCTTTTATTTAACTGAAAATATAAAGTTGAAACGTAGGACGTTGGAACTATATGGAGAAAATTAAAGGACTTCAAAGTAAAAAACATCTTTCGTTGACTTTAAACATTAGACTTTTATGACAAAATGAAGGAGGAAAGGTTGGATATATGTAATAAAAATAATAATAGAATAACACGATAGATTCTGAAAGTTACTTTACAGTTTCTCCTTCTCTCTTCTGTAGGAACGGATAGGGGTTAGTATTTTCTTTAGGAAAGATAGTGGTAATTTATATTATACTCTATATCAAAAAATGTCAACAGGAAATAGTTCAACTTCTTGATAGAAGAATAAGGATCAAAGAATTTTGAAAAAAAAATGATACGTACCCAAAACCTAAAACAGTTTACTAAAAAGATGTAGATAACAATACTAGTATTCTGAAAAGAATAAATCAGTCAACTAATATCTCACAAGTTGGTCGTCTAGTATCGACCCTATTTAGAGTGAACTGGTACCACATATTAACAAAAATATGTAACAATCTAAGTTAAACAATTACTAAATAATTTCTAAAAACGAAAATCCAAATATTTTCTATAACCAGGTATCAAAAGGATAGAAGACTACATAAAAAGACCCAAACTATTTCGACCAATCTCATTACGACCACAGTACCATACTGAGTCCTACATATATAAGACTAAAGTAATAAACTTTGTAAACACCTCTTTACCACAATAAGTAGGAATTTATAAACTATTTAAGTTATTTCTCTTTTAGGTTCGAATCACAAGAGAAAAGATCGATCAATAATCAGTAATTAAGTTAATGAAATTATATAAATCCCGATATATCCAATGTATAAAGGGGAAGACATTTAAACCCATCAAACATATAAACCGTCAGGTTAAATTTAAACCCACCAGGTTATATTTCCATAAACAAGTAAATAAGTTCAATATTTTAGACACGGGTACCTCAATAAGTATGACAAGAAAATAATATGAGTATTATAGGAACCCTATCCGTCAATACAGAAGATAAAGTATACAATATAATAAAACAATAGAGATAAAATGGGTCAATTGGTCTAATCTCCAAATAATTTAAATAACTAGAATAGTTTCTTATCTGAAAACAAAAATAACTAAAAGACATAAAAAGAACGAAAGTAGAAAAAAACTAAAGACATGATCAAATACAATAAGGAAAAAAAAGAGTAGTAACAAGTTTAATATAAAAGAGAAGAAAGAATTACAACTTCAAATATAATCAATCAAAAGATAGAAAAGAGAAGATTAAACACATAGATTATAATGTGTAAAGATATCTTGTCTAAAACGACGTAAATTTTTTACAACTATATATAAAAGAAAGTAAGATTAAATTAAGTTTTACAAGAATTAAAGAGTACTCTTATAAAGAGACTGGGTACCCTAAAAATCCCCAAACGACAGATTAGCGGTAACTCCAGTCGTAATAGAAGTAATGGAGGTGGTCTCAAACCCGGGTCCATTTATTGTCCCTCCCTTTTGTTAGGGTGGGTAGTCTTGTTCCGGGTCTAAGGGGAAGTCAGTCAGATAGGGTAATCATTCGTAGGTATCCGGAGAATAGGAAGAGGTAGTCTCACGTCCGTCGACGTTGTCGTACGTCTCACTCCGGCCCTTCTCGATGGGTTACAGGCTCCAGTCCCCGCCGTCGACCTTCGTCAATAGGGCGTAGGCTCCAGTCCCCGTAGTCGGCTCTCCTCGATGGGACGTTGGCTCCGGTCCCCGTCGTCGGCACTCCTCGACGAAGTGCGGGTTCCGGTTCCCACCGTCGACCCTCCTCGCTTGGGTCCAGGTTCCTCACCACCAACGGACCCACGGTCTCCCGGATCTGCTCGATAAGGTGCAAGTTCCAGTCCTCTCCGCCCCCACTCCTCTATAGGGAGTAGGTTCCATTCCTCGTCGTCGACACGAAACGACTTTGTCGGTACTTCTCTATGGGGTGCAGGTTCCATTCTCTTTGGGTTCATTCTACCATCCATAACGTTCTCCCGTCTGTGTGACTTTGGTATTAGTGTCTTTTGATCAGTTAGATTAGTGCTATCCTGATGTTGGAACAGATCGAGTTACTTTGATTCGGTACGGGACACCCCGGTGCGTTCTGCCCGGCCGTACCACCTCTCCAGACTATGTTATACCAGGTGACCTCTTCCCTTACCGTTTGGTGAAGTCATAAGAACAGAACTCTTGGGGTACTTGTCATCCTTTTCCGTTTTACTATCCTATGACTTTCTCCTTGAGGGGTCCAGTCATCCAGGGTTATACGATGACCTCTAGTCACCTCTTTATTGAGGTCTTTCTTACTTCCTTACCTCGGTTTCGTTTTTGTTATGGGTCAACACCTTCACTGACCACTATCTTCGTTCCGGGTTACGACATTTCTCGTTATAACGTATTCTTGGTTCTTACAGTCCAGGTACTTAATTCCGTTTAACCTTCACCAGTTTGTCCTCTACCGTTCTCACTTACAGCTTTAAGATCCTTAGTTGTTTGATTTTGCCTGACCTTCCCCACTTAAATTGAGTCTACTGGTAACATAAATCATGACGCCCGTCCTTAGGGAATCTTCTTTACCTCATCGGTAGTACCAGTTGTTTTCTCAGACTTTACGTCATGAACCTACATTAGAGTTTTTGCTATCTTACTAGAGACAAGTAAAGGTTCCGTTTGGTAAATTATAATGTCATTAGATTCAGATACGGGGTTGGTCATTACGACTTCTTCCACTTCAACTTGCCAAGATACTTCTGGATGTTCTGGAAAGTCTTGATTGTGGGTTTTTTCTACAAGTCATATCCCCTGACCTAACGTTTTCATCCTTCAGTTCTTTGTGGACCTCATTGTCCGTTTAAACCGGAACCTTATGTCTTACTTCGTCCCTTTTCCGATTATCTCAAACAGTTCTCTTGTGTGACCAGTATCGTTTGTGGGGGAAGGTTGTTGTGTTCTCTTCTGAGATGTGTACCTGTAGTGGTCTACCAGTTGTGACTTTAGTCTAACTAATATAAGAAACGTCGGTTTCAATCTCTTCGACATATGTCGGTCGTTTTGGTTCTGACCCTCGACTGACACAGAGTCTAGTACTTGAAGAATAAGGGTTTAAGTATGTATTTGACTTCTTTCATCCCTTTTGGTGATCTGGTAGGTCTATACTGGATTTAATTTAGGGATTGTTAATATGTCTCCTTCACTCTTTATTCAAATTCCCTAACCTAGACTATCTGTTTCACGGACTACTTGATACTTCCCTACAAGTACTGTAACATGTCCTCTGTCCCTACTTCTGGTAGGGATTCTTTTTCTTTACGTTTTTTCGTTTTACCGACAGACTCCTCCCGAATGTTTATCGACTCTTTTCTTCTCTTCGTTTTTCGTTTCCTCTTTTCCTTTCTGTATGGGTATACTTACGTTTCAAGGTTTCTTATTGTTCCTCTCTATTCTTTCGGAAGGAGTCATCAGTCACGTTTCTTCGACTCATTTTGTTATCTTTCCCTTTCTCATGTCTAGAGAAGTTCTTTCAATCTCTATGGTTCCCTTGTAAAGTACGTTTCTACCCGAGTTATTTACTGTCTTTACCATATCTGGATTGTCTTTGTCTTCTATAATTCTTTTCCACCGTTCATATGTTTCTTATTGACATGTTTTTCTGGGAGTACTTGTTCTATTAGTGCTACCACACTAGTGAGTGGATCTCGGCATGTAGACCTTACACCAGGAATCCCTAAAAGTGATGTTTGTTTCGATCACTTCCACTATCTTAAGGTCAACTTGATAAATTTTTGGATTTTCTACTACGACAGTTTCATGACGTGAGTTATATAGTCCTTTAAACCTTTTAAGTCGTCACCGGTGTTCTGACCTTTTCCAGTCGAAAGTAAGATTAGGGTTTCTTTCCGTTACGGTTTGTTACGAGTTTTGGTACGTTAACGTGAGTAGATTGTGTGATCATTTCATTACGAGTTTAAGGGTATAGTCCGAAGTTTTTATGTACTTGACACTTTAAGGTCTACAAGTTTTACCAAAATCTATTCCATCTTCTTGGTCTCTAGTTTAACGGTTGTAGGGGACCTAGTAACTTTTTCGTTCTCTCAAGTTCTTTTTGTAGATAAAGACGAAATAACTTACACGGTTTCGGAAACTGACACACTTAGTTTTGTTTGAAACCTTATAAGAAGTTCACTACCCTTATGGTCTGGTGGACTGGACAGAGAACTCTTTAGACATACGTCCAGTCCTTCGTTGTCAATCTTAACTTGTACCTTGTTCTCTGACCAAGGTTTAGTTCTGTCCTCATACAGTTCAGAAATATAACAGTGGGACGAATAAATTGAATATACGTCTCATGTGGTGCTCTTTACGACCCAACCTATTTCGTGTTCGACTTTAGTTCTAACGACCCTCTTTATAGTCATGGAGTCTATACGTCTATTGTGATGGGAATACCGTCATTCACTTCTTCTTGATTTCTCGGAGAACTACTTTCACTTTCTCCTCTCACCTTTTCAACCGAATTTAGAGTTGTAACTCATGTTTCTAGTACCGTAGGCCAGGGTAGTGAAGTACCGTTTATCTACCCCTTTCTCACTTTTGTCACCGTCTGGAGTAAAGAGACCCGAGGTTGTAGTGAGGTCTACCACTAACGTCGGTACTTTAATTTTCAACAAATGAGGAGTCTTCTTTTCAATACTCTGGTTTGATCTGTCGTATAATTTTTCGTCTCTGTTATGAAACGGTTGTTACCAGGAAGATCAGTTCCGACACCAAAAAGGTCGTCAGTACATACCTACACTCTAAACCTAATACTTCTTTAGACTTGTGTCTTTTTGACTACGAAAACTTGACACCACAACCTCTTCTGAGAACTCTCAGGGAGGCTGACATTACTTTAGGTTGGTCAGGTAGGATTTCCTCTAGTTAAGACTTATAAGTAAACTTCCTGACTACGACTTCGACTTTGAGGTTATGAAACTAGTGCACTATACTTTATGACCGAGTAACCTTTTCTGGGACTACAACCCTTTCTAAATTTCACCTTCTTCCCCTGTTGTCTATACTCGAACAACCCACCGTAGTGACTGAGTTACCTGTACTCAAATTCATTTGGGACCCTCGACCACTACCTGTCTCTCGGACCGCCCTACGTCAGTTACCCCAGTGTTTCTCAGTCGGTACTGACTCGTTGACTAGACTGACTTAATGACTGACTACCACTGAGGAAATAACAAAACTACTTACAATCGTATAAAAAGAAATGACGGTTAATAAAGATTAAACATATACGAAAAGACAAATTTCACGTAAAGAAAATTTGTCCCCGAAGAGACGACCGAGTCTACTGTTTCTTATACGGACTTTACGTCTCTGAATACAAGTTAGGGAACCAGTCTTACAAGAGGACCTCTTTCTTTACCGTTGAGTGAGGTCATAATAAGGGACCACATAGGACACCTGTCTCCTCGGACCACCACATGTCAGGTACCACAACGTTTCTCAGTCTGTACTGACTCGTTGATTGTGAAAGGAAATTTATTGTCAATATATACAGAACGAAATACTAGGTAAGACTATAGAAACAGGAAATTAACCACATAAATCTAGTAACGATAAGTTTCGTTAGAAACCACATCACTCTGAATAGATGATATAAACAATGATAAAAGATAAACAACTGAAGTAAGAGTAATCACAGAAGAAAAAGGGGACAGAAAGCACAAACATAAACTCATATACTAAGGTATAAGAGAGGACAGAATCGTATAGTCAAAATTGCACAAAAGAAAAATGAAGAAAATAACCATCACGATCTCAAACGTTTTATGGGATTATTTATTCAGTTCATGTCAGATTTTATTGTGATATGACGAAATGTCTATCATGTCCATGGAATATTATTGTTTTCTTATGATCAAAGGATTAATGATAGAAGGGAGCGTAATCACGACAGTAAATAGAATAAATATGTTTTTGTATGTATGAACATATATATTACATAATAATAATAAAAGTAATTTTTAGAAATAGTCTAGTTACTTCTTGTTCTTTTATTTTGAAAAATAAAACGTAAGTGTATAAGAAAGATACTACGATCAAAAAAACCTAAGTTTAAAGAAAAGAATGAGTTGACATTAAATAAATATTACGATATAATCAAAGTCTTCATGTTGTATCACTAATTCATAAAAATTTGTAATGTTTTACTAATGGTACTATATAGATCAATGGTAGACAGTAGTATGTTTCAATAATATTAATAACTTATATAAGGGATACTACATGTAATGTACTAATACTGAATAAATGAAATATTAACCTTCAAACATGAAGAATTATGGAAATGGTAAAGTTCGTTGAGAGATAATGGGAAAGGAGACCGTTATTGGTGACACAGGAGACATGGATACTCTGAAAGACAAAACGAGAGAGAAGTAAATAAACAATAAATCTAACGTGTATATTCACCCTAGTATACCATAAACGGAAAGAGACAGACTCGATAAAGTGAATGGTATTATGAAAGTTCCAAATAGGTACAAAAGTACTTACATTTCCAAAGTAAATAAAAAACACTTGATCTAAACAATCACAAAATACTGACTCTACACCGTAAACTGACTTTACGTAGGTCAGCAGTCACCTACGAATTCTGTGAAGGTATGAGACTGATAACATTTATTACAATGTGACTTGTTAACACTTGTATATATAAAAGTTTAAGCATAAAAGTAAAGTAAAAGAAACCTTTTTATGGGGTTTCACCATAAAGACCTAGTATATCATCAAGATAAAATCGAAAAGACTTTTTGGAGGTACTATAAAAGGTATGATCGACATGGTTATAAATAGTAATGGTTCTTTCTTGTTCTCAAGAGAACAGAGTTGTAGGAACGGTTAGGAACGATACAGAATAGAAACACTATTATTGGTGACACTGTTTACACTCCAGTATGGAACAACAAAACTAAACGTAAAGGGATTACTGATTACTACAACTCGTAGAAAAATACACGGACAACCGGTAACAGTCTATAAGAAACTTTTTTACAGTCAGTCCAGGAGACGGGTAAAAAGTTTATCTAACTTAGACATTATAACATACTCAATCAACATATATACACACACACACACACAAACACACACACACATAATGAAATAAAAATTAATTTCCTATTAACGAAATGTCTTAAAACAATAAAAGACACTTTGTAGTTGTACTTAGTCGGTATCTATATGTATAAAGGGGAGGAAGAACTTGAAGGGAGGGTAGAGAGAGGGGTAGGGTGGAGAGATCCAACTGTGTCTCGTGGAGAAACTCAAGGGACTCCGTATGTCGTTTAAAAGTAACCGATAGATAAAATGTATACTGTTACATTCAAAACTACAAAGAGAGAGGTATATAGAGTGGGAGATAAGGGGAGAAGGGTACAGGTATTCAGACAAAAGATACAGACGAAGAAGTGACGACGGAATGTTTTCTTAAGAAGTCATAGTAGAAATATCGAAGACATACATACACAATCATATACTATAAATGGAAAGGGACAGACTGAATGAAGTGAGGTATATTATCGGAGATCTAAGTGGGTTGAGTTCTCTTGACTGAGTTTACAAGGAAAAATACCGACTCATTGTAAGGTAACACGTATACATGGTGCTGAAGAAATAGGTAAGTAGACAATTACTTATAGATCCAACGAAGGTACAAGAGACAAGTCAAGGCAAGGCAAGTCAAGTCAGCGAGTCAGTACAGGCTGAGACGTTGGGGTACCTGACGTCGTACAGTCCGGGGACAGGTAGTGGTTGAGGGTCTCAAATGAACTTGTTTACCTGTATTCAGGTAACTCAGTCACTACGGTAGGTTAGTAGAGTAGGAAACAACAGGAGAAGAGGAGGGTGGAAGTTAGAAAGGGTCGTAGTACCAGAAAAGGTTACTCAGTCAAGAAGTGTAGTCCACCGGATTCATAACCTCAAAGTCGAAGTCGTAGTCAGGAAGGTTACTTATAGGTTACTTATAGGTCCTGACTAAAGGAAATCCTACCTGACCAACCCAGAGGTGTCAAGTTTTCGTAGTTAAGAAGTCACGAGTCGAAAGAAATATCAGGTTGAGAGTGTAAGTATGTACTGATGACCTTTTTGGTATCGAAACTGATCTGCCTGGAAACAACCATTTCATTACAGGGACGAAAAATTATGCGACAGATCCAGTCTTTATTGAAAAGAAGGTTCCTCACTCACTCATAGAAAATTAAAGTACCGTGATATACGTCAATAAAACCTCGGGGGGTTTTATTTCAGACAGTGACAAAGGTGACAAACAGGTAGATAAACAGTAGTTCACTACCCTAGTCTACGGTACTGGAATCAAAAGACTTACTACTTAAAATTCGATTGAAAAAGTGAGAGAAGAAAGTGAAAGTAGTTCTCTGAGAAATCAAGAAGTGAAAGACGGTATTCACACCACAGTAGACGTATAGACTCCAATAACCATAAAGAGGTCCGTTAGAACTAAGGTCGAACACAAAGTAGGTCAGGTCCCAAAGAGTACTATATAAGACATATATTCAATTTACTGGTCCCATTGTTAGATATCGGAACTACATAATGAAATCCATAACATTTTGCACGACGTTACTTGTAACACCATACATACAGAAAAAGTTAAAACAAAAGGACTTCCATATACGGATCCTCACCCTAAAGACCTAGTATAACACCAAAATAGGGATCAAAAAATTCCTTAGAGGTATGCCAGAGGGTATCACCGACATAGTTAAATGTAAGGGTGGTTATCACGATCTCACAAGGGAAGAGAGGTGTGGGAGAGGCCGTAAATAATAAACATCTGAAAAAACTATTACCGGTAAGACTAACCACACTCCAAGTGACACCGAAACTAAACGTAAAGAGATAATTGCTCACTACAACTCGTAGAAAGGTACACAAACAATCGATACGTAAAGAATGATACATTCTTTGTCTGTATCTCTTGTCTGAATACCTGAACTCCTCTCCCCTTATGTCCTACTCTCCATACCTCTCTCATTTGACCAGAAGAAACCTCTTTACAGACAAATCAAGAAAAAGAGTAAATAACTAACACAACATACAAAAAGTTAATGACTCAACATATTTGACGAACATATAAAACCTTTAATCAGGGAAAAGTCAACAAAGGAAACGATAATAAAAGAGGGTAAGACTTCCAACAGATGACAAAGGAAACGACAGGTTTTCGAAAATTCAAATTAGTACAGGGTGAACAAATGAAAACAAAAATTAAGGTAATGAGATCCTCAACCCAGTATCTCACAGAACGAAACTAAATACAACTCACAAGACGGATACAAAAGGAGATTCTCAAAATATCAAAGACGAGAATGTAAATCCAAAAAATAGGTAAAACTCCAATAGAAACACAAACCACGATCCTGCACAATATTAAAGTAATAAAACGTACATCGACAAGTCAAAAGGGTCGAGGTAAATAACTACTCCAACAGAAACGGGGTAACATATGAGAACGAGGGAAACAGTTTTTGTCCCATGGGTATCCACGTACCCAAATAAAGACTCGAAAGATAGAACAAGGTAACCAGATATAAAGACAAAGACAGGGTCATGGTATAACAGAACTACTGACACCTAAACACCAGACATCAGACTTCGGTCCTTTCAACTAAGGAGGTCGAGGTAAGAAGAAAGAGTTCTGACGAAACTAATAAACCATAGAAAACACAAGGATATACTTAACACTTTACAAAACAAGACACCCTTTACGGTAACCATCAAAATATCCGTAATGTGACTTATACGTCTAATGTAAACCATCATATCAGTAAAAGTGTTATAACTAAGAAGGATGGGTCCTTGTACCTTATAGAGAGGTAGTCAAATACAGTAAAACTAAAGAAAGTATTCACGAATATCAAAAGGTATATGTCAATAAAACAGTGGAACCCATCCAAATAAGGAACTATAAAATAAGACAAACAACGTTACCACTAACTCTAACTAAGGAATTAAAGAAAGACTAAAAAGTAATAATCATATATCATACGTTCATTAAAGATACATAACTAAAACATAGGACACTGAAGTGATTTACGTGACTAATCGAGATCATTAAAGGATATCATGGAAATCCCAAAAGATACATATGATAATACGGTAGACGTATGTCACTCAAAAAGAAGAAAAGGGTGAACCTAAGGAAAATAAAGAAAAAGAAGAGACTAACGACTTCGATCCTGAAGGTTTTAATACAAATTATTATCGCGACTTCCATCTGTGGGAACAGAACAAGGACTAGAATCCCCCTTACGAAAGTTGAACAGTGGAAACTCTTATTACAAACTACACCCGAATAGTATATACCGGAAATGATACAACTTCATCCAAGGAAAATACGGGTAAGAAACTTCTCAAAATTAGTATTTACCCACGACTTTAAACAGTTTCCGAAAAAAGACATAGATAACTCTAATAGTATAACATAAATAGAAAGTTAAACATATATACCACATAGGGTACTAACTAAACGTATTTAACTTCTTAGGAACGTAAGGACCTTATTTGGGTTGAAATAGTACCACATACTTGAACAATTACACAAGAACTTAAGACAAACGATCTTAAAACAACTCCTAAAACGTAGATTCAAGTAGTCACTATAACCGGATATCAAAAGAAAGAAAGACAACAAAAACAGACCAAAACCATAGTCCCACTATCGTCGGAGGATCTTACTCAAACTTTCAAAAGGAAGGAGACGTTAAAAATAAAAAACTTTCTCAAAATCTTCTTATCCATAATCGAGCAGAGATTTATAAACTATCTTAAGTGGACACTTCGGTAGACTGGGACTCGAAAACAAAAACCCTTCTAAAAAATAGTGGCAAAACAAAAGTCACGAACATTAACCCAACAAGTGTTAAAGATATAGAAGGACCGAGTCAGAACCTTCTAACTTGAAAATATTCATAGACAGGTAAAGAAGGTCAAATAGGTAAAATAACAGTATATCAACGAGTATTATCAGAGAATATTAGGAAACATAAAGACGTGAAAGACAACATTGGAGAAGAAAAAGTAAAGATTAAAATAAAACTAAGAAGAGAGAAAAAAGAACTACTCAGAACGATTTCCAATCAGTCAAAACAAATAGAAGATTTTCTTGGTCGAAAAAAAAAAAATGATAAACATGATTTAAAATGATAACAAAGAAAGTAAAGAAAAAGTGAATAAAGACGAGACTAGTACTAAAGAAAGGAAGACGATTAACACACACACACACACACACACACACACACACAACGACAATAAAAGGGTCAACAAAATCCATATTTCAATGTAACAGATAAGTTAGAAAAAGAACAAAGAACTCCATCCTAACATAATGATAGTTGAAGGGAGAATCTTGATGAAAACGACGTGGGGTATTCAAAACTCAACAGTACAAAAGTAACAGTAAATAAAGATATTTAAAAAATTAAAGGGAAAATTAAAGAAGTCATTGATAACCAATAAAGTATTGAACGACAAATTAGAAATACACAAACACAAAGGATGTCAAAATAAAAGGAACCTTAATCACACTAGTCTTTTCTACGAACTACACTAAAGTTAAAAGAATTTAAATAACTCCAAACTAAACACAGAGTTCTATACCAGATAGGACGTCTCACAAGTCACACGTGTACTCTTCTTCCATGTAAGAAGACATAGACTTACCTCACAGGATTTCTATAGTTACTCTATGTAGAGTAGATTATATATTAAATTCTGAACACAAAGGAATAAGTAAAAGACAAAACTACTAGACAGGTAACCGCATTCACCACACAATTTCAGAGGATGATGATAACACATTGATAGTTGAAGAGGAAAATACAGATAATCACAAACAGAATACATGACTCCACGAGAATACAACCCACGTATCCATAAACGTTAACAATACAGAAGGGGAACTTAACATCACGAGAAGGAATAGTGAACATTATAAAAATAAAATTTCAAATAAAACACACTATACTTCAACGATGAGGGTGAAAGAAAACTAAAGGTAGACGTACCTTATATAAAAAGGTAGGAAAGTAAAAGTCAGATATACACAAAAGTCGAGACTTCACCCAAAGAACATCTGTCGTGTATACACCAGAACAAAAACATAGGTAAGTCGGTCATACACAGAAAACCAACCGTGTGAATTAGATAAATGTAAATTTCATTAAAGACTATATATACGAAGATAACGGTAAAAGAATTAATTTACCCCAAACAAAAACATTTAGAAAAAGAAGAAAACATAAAGAATTGATTTATTCAGGAAAATTATAACTAACATTTCGACCAAACCACCGTGACTTAAGAGAATTGAAAACGAACAGACATTTCGAAAACTAAAGAGGTAGTTAAAACTTACTCTAGAAACGACCCATCTCGTTAGAACCAACATTTAAAAAGTGAAGCTTATGCAATTCACATAGGACCGTAAGGGAAGACCCAACCTCTCAAAGACTATTTTCTAGTCGACGATTTACATGCCCCAAAGGGAATATTAAATTGACAAGAAAAAAGGAACGACGAAAATTATAAGAAAGAAACACAAATTAGAAAAAATCAAACTAATCTTACACAGAACCTCACAAAGAGGAACTTAATAGGACGTATCCTGAGAAACACGGAGAAACTGAACTAACTGACAAAGGAAAAGGTACAACCCCTTTAAAAGTTGATATTAGAGAAGTTTTAAAAAGAGTATGGGATGAAAAAGAGAAGAAAACCCTGGTGACATTGAGATTACAACGACGTGAATTATAACAGGGTCTCCAGAGACTCTGATAAGAGTCAATAAAAGTAAGAAAAATGAAATAAGACGAGAAGTCGTAAATTTTAATTAACATATAAAATCTATGATTGAAGTTAATCTGTATATAAAACCTTTATAGAAGAGGATAGGACATCCAACACAAAAGTGAATCCATTGTTAAAAGAAGTGATACGTTTTAAATCATCGAATTACATCAGAGTAGACAAACAAACAAACAAACAAAAAAGAAAACGATGAGATGAGACTCTTCTCTCTCTAGATTTTTATATAACGAATCTATTTACAGTACTCGAATAACGGATTATAAAAAAGATTCTCAAAATACCAAATTCTAGAACATAAGTTCGGAAATCAGATAAAACTCAATTAAAGACATATATCACATTCTATCACCAAGTCAAAGTAATAAAACGTACACAGACGGATTATAAAGGTAATGTTATAACTTCTTTGAGAAAAGGGAGTGTCATATAAAAACAGAGGAAATACCAACTAATTAATTAGAATATTCTCAACTAAATAAAGACCTAAGAGATAAGACGAAGTAACTTGAGATACAGACAAAACACTGTTGTATTATGTCAAAACTATGATATCCAAAATCATATGAAACTTTAGTTCCTCAAATTATAGAGGTCTAAACAAGATAGAGTTCTTAGGGAACTATTAAATCCCAGTAAACACTAAGATATACTTAAATCCCTAATAAACACGGATTTTCTCTGGGGTCTAGATTTCTATGTGTCTGACTTTCTCTTCCCTACCTTTTACTATAAAGTATGTTTGACTTTACTTTTTCCTTCGAATTCATCGTTATACGTATAGTGTGTTTTATCTTAAGTTTCTTTGTTGACATTGTTTTCTGTTTTTTCCCATAATGTATTGTCATTTCCCCTTTAGGTTCATCTATATTGTGACATTTTATAAATAGTGAATTACATCCTCACGTATTTGTATGTTTGGTCTATAATTATCTGTACTTTATTCAACTTTTAATACATTATTTGTACCCTTTAATTCTGGGGGTGAATTTAGTTACTTATCTATTTGAAGATGAGTACAATAGAAAATTTCTTTCGCTTCAGTGAGTCAGCACAGACTGAGAAACGCTGAGGTACCTGACATCAGGTGGTCCGAGGAGGTAGGTACCCTAAGAGGTCCGTTCTTATGACCTCACCCAACGGCAAAGGAAGAGGTCCCCTAGAAGAACTGGGTCCCTAGTTTGGGTCCAGAGGACGTAACGTCCGTCTACAAAATTGGAGACTCGGTGGTCTCTTCGGGAATATGTTGTTCTTTTGTTTAAATAAAGGACTCCTGTAGTCCAAGTTCTACCGTCTCATCTTCTTACACGTGAGTAGAGGATACTTTCGTGGTTTTAGCACTGGTGGACAAGTTGTGGTAACTGACCTCCTATGACCTTGGATGGTTTTTCCTGCGTGTAGATTTCTGTTTCTTCTTCAACGTCGTTCTACCATTCTCCCGATGTTAGTGCTATTTTAGTTTAGAGTATTGGTGGCTCACACAATAGGTACTTAACCTTTTGTTACTATGATCTCTTTAAGAGGGTGACAACACTTTCAAGACTTGGGGTATAGTCCGAAGGGTCGGACCCCTAGACTGTTTCCCTTAGGGGTTCCTGAGACTGAAATTTTCGGTCGTCCTAAACTAATATTCTGAAGGTGTCCTGATCCCCTTTGTCTCTGAAGTTAGTACCTCCCGTATTTGTTTTAGAACATGTGTACTTCTGTATCTCCTTTCCTTGTCACTAGGGTGTCTTCTGACTCGGTTTTGATGGACCATGACAACCTCCCAGAAGACACCTCCGTACCTAGTCGTCTCCGAGTGGTATCCTTTTCCTCGTGACCGATGTCGTCAGACCCTTCCAAGGGGACCACATTCGGTAGAACCTCAAATGATAATTGGGATGGTATCTCGGGATCTTACCTTCTGACCCGGGTTGTTGATGGCCACTCCCCTGTGTTGGTGTGGGTAGTCGTCTATTAACCTAATTTCGAAATGACTCTTTCCGGGACGGGTGGTCTCGTTCTGAGTCAAAAAGGGTGGTAAGGGAGGGTCCTTCGACTATGTTCGGAGAATCGGAGTAGATAGTCTTCCGTCTGTCTTCGTTCTTCTTGGTGTCAACGTTTTGTCGATTTTGTTTTTGGTGTAATCTCTTTCAGGTAATCCTACTTTTCCGTCTCAATACCAGGTCTACTTCCCTGTTCTATTTTGGGGTCTTTTTGTTGATTTAATTCACCTCTATCTGTTGGTAGGTCTCTTTCTGTAGTCTTATTACTATCACTTCTACTAGGTCCCAGAGACCGTTTCTTACCTCTTCTACGTTCTTTACTAACGGTTTCTGTAACTTCTTTATTTCTCGTTTGTTTGTCCCTACTTATTATGTATTCTTCCTTAGATATCATCTTCTTACCTATTTACTGGACTTCCTGTCTTACCACGTTTAGTGACGGTATATTGTCTTATATCTTTTTCTTATTTTTCTTTACTACTGTCGGATTCTCTGGAGACCCTGTTATAACTTTTGTGGTTGTAAACGTAATATGTACAGGGTCTTCTTTCTCTTCTCTCTCTCTTTCCTGAACTCTTTTATAAACTTCCTCATTATCAACTTTTGAAGGGATTGTACCCTTTCTTTTATCCGTTGGTTCAGGTTCTTCGTATCTCAGGGTCCGTCCTATTTGGGTTCCTTTTTGTGTGGTTCTGTAATCTGTGTCTCATTAGTTTGACTTTTTTAATTTCTGTTTCTATTTTATAATTTTCGTTGTCTCCTTTATCCTGTTTATTGTACGTTCCCTTGAGGGTAGTTTAATAGTCAACTAAGAGTTGTCTTTAAGATGCTCCGTATTCACACCGGTTCTCCTCGATGTGGTGCAGGCTCCAGTCCCTGTCGCCGGATCTCACGGTCCGACACTGCCGCGTCCTTGCTAGTCCTCCTCGATGGGTCGGAGGCTCCAGTCACCGTCGGTCCTCCTCGATGGGGCGCATGCTCCAGTCCCCGCCACCGGCCCTCCTCGTTTACTCCTCACCACCGACGTGTCCGTGCCCTCCCGGATATCCTCGATAGGGTGCAACTTCCAGTACTTGCCATCGCCATTCCTCTATGGGGAGTAGGTTCCATTCCTCGTCGCCGCCCCGAAACGACGTTGTCGGCACTTCTCTATGGGGTGCGGGTTCCATTCTCTTTGGGTTCATTCTACCATCCACAACGTTCTCCCGTAGTCTCCCGTCTGTGTGACTTTATTATGAGTGTCTTTTGATCAGTCAGATTAGTGTGATCCTGGTGTCGGAACAGATTGAGTTACTTTGGTTCGGTACGGACACCCCGTTGAGTCCTTCCCGCCCAGTACCACCTCTCCAGACTGTCTCGTACCAGGTGACCTCTTCCCTTACCGTTCGGTGAAGTCATAAGAACAGAACTCTTGGGGTACTTGTCATACTTTTTCGTTTTACTATCCTATGCTTTTCTCCTTGAGGGGTCCAGTAAGCCACGGGTTATACGATGATCTCTAATCACCTCTTTATTGAGGTCTTTCTTACTTCCCTACCTCGGTTTCGTTTTTGTTATGGGTCAACACCTACATTGACCACTATCTTCGTTCTAGGTTACGACATTTCTCGTTATAACGTATCCTTGGACCTTACAGTCCAGGTACTTAATTCCGTTTAACCTTCACCAGTTTGTTCTCTACCGTTCTCACTTGCAGCTGTAAGATCCTTAGTCGTTTGATTTTACCTGACCTTACCCACTTAAATGGAGTCTACTGGTAATATAGGTGATGATACCCGTCCTTAGGGAGTCTTTTTAGACTCATCGGTAGTACCAGTTGTTTTCTCAGACTTTACTTCATAAACCTACGTTAGAGTTTTTGCTGTCTTACTAAAGACAAGGAGAGGTTCCGTTTGGTAAGTTATAGTGTCAACAGGTTCAGATACGGGGTTTGTCATTACGACTTCTTCGACTTCAACTTACCAAAATACTTCTGGATGTTCTAGAAAATCTTGATTGTGGGTTTTTTCTACAGGAAAAGTAATATCCCCTGACCTCACGTTTTCATCCTTCAGTTCTTTGTGGACCTCATTGTCCGTTTAAACCGGAACCTTACGTCTTACTTCGTCCCGTTTCTGATTATCTCAAAACGGTTCTTTTACGTGACCAGTGTCGTTGAGAAGGTTGTTGTGTTCTCTTCTGAGATGTGTACCTGTAGTGGTCTACCAGTTGTGGTTTTAGTCTATCTAATATAAGAAACGTCGATTTCTGCCTCTTCGAGATATGTCAGTTGTTTTTGTTCTGGGTCTCGACTGACACCGAGTCTAGTACTTGAGGAATAACGGTTTAAGTCTGAATTTAACCTCTTTCATCCCTTTTGGTGACCTGGTAAGTCCATACTGGATTTATTTTAGGGAATACTAATATGTCACCTTCACTCTTTATCTAAATTCCCGGATCTAGACTATCTATCTCACGGACTACTGATACCTTACTTAAACACTGTAACATGTCCTCTGTCCCTAGTTCTGGTAGGGGTACCTTTTATTTACGTTTTTCCATTTTACCGACAGACCCCTCCGGAATGTTTATCTACACTTTTCTTCTCTCCACTTTTCGTTTCCTCTTTTCCGTTTCTATATTCGTAGACTTACGTCTCAAGGTTTCTTATCGTTCTTCTCTATTCTTTCGGAAGAAGTCGTTAGTCACGTTTCTTTGTCTCCTTTTCTTGTCTTACCCTTTCTGATCTCTACAGAAGTTCTTTTAATCTCTATGGTTTCCTTGTAAAGTACGTTTCTACCCGAGCTATTTCCTGCTTTTTCCATACCTGGATTGTCTTGTTCTTCTATAATTCTTCTCCGCCGTTCTTATGTGCCTTCTTGACATCTTTTATCTAGAAGTACTGGGTCTATTAATACTACTACATCAGTGATTAGATCTCGGTTTGTAGAACCTTACACTTCAGTTCACCCGGAATCTTTCGTAGTGATGCTTGTTTCGATCACCTCCACTACCTTAAGGTCAACTCGACAAAGTTTAGGACTTTCTACTACGACACTTTCACGACGTGAGTTATACGGTCGTTTAAACCTTTTGAGTCGTCACAGGTGTTCTGACCTTTTCCAGTCAAAAGTAAGGTCAAGACTTCTTTGCGTTACGTTTCCTTACGAGTTTGATGGCGTGTTAACATGAGTAGAGTGTACGATTATTTCATTACGAGTTTTAAGAGGTTCGGTTCGAAGTCGTTATGCACTTGGCGTTTTAGGGACTGCAAGTTCGACTAAAATCTTTTCCGTCTCCTTGGTCTCTAGTTTAACGGTTGTAGACGACCTAGTACCTTTTTCGTTCTCTCAAGGTCTTTTTGTAGAGAAAGACGAAATAACTGATCCGGTTTCTGAAAGTGACACACCTAGTGTTATTTGACACCTTTTAAGACTTTCTCTACCCTGATGGTCTGGTGGACTGGACGGAGAACTCTTTAGACATACGTCCAGTCCTTCGTTGTCAATCTTGACCTGTACCTTGTTGTCTGACCAAGGTTTATCCTTTTCCTCGTGCAGTTCCGACATATAACAGTGGGACGAATAAATTGAAGATACGTCTCATGTAGTACTCTTTACGACCCGACATTCTTCGTGTTCGACCTTAGTTCTAACAGCCGTCTCTACAGTTAGTGGAGTCTATACGTCTACTGTGGTGGGAATACCGTCTTTCACTTCTCCTCGATTTTTCGGAGAACTACTTTCAATTTCTCCTCTCACTTTTTCAACCGAATTTCGAGTTGTAAGTCTTTTGCTTCTAGTACCGTAGACCAGGGTAGTGAAGTACCCTTTATCTACCCCTTTGTCATCTTTGTCACAGTCTGAAATAAAACCCCCGAGGTTTTAGAGACGTCTACCACTGACATCGGTACTTTAATTTTCTGCGAATGAGGAACCTTCTTTTCAATACTCGTTGGATCTATCGTATAAGTTTTCGTCTCTGTAATGAAACGGCTGATTCCGGGTAGATCAGTTCCGATTCCAAAAAGGTCACCAGTACATACCTACACTCTCAACCTGAGACTTCTTCCGACTCGTGGCTTCTTAACTACGAAAACTTGACACCACAACTTCTTCTGAGAACACTCAGGGTACCTGACGTTCCTCTAGGTTGGTCAGGTAAGACTTCCTCTAGTTGGGACCCTAAAGAAACCTTCCTTACTTCGATTTCGACTTTGAGGTCATGAAACCGGTGGAGTATGCCTCACAACTGAGTAACCTTTTCTGAGACTACGACCCTCCCTAACCCCTGTCCACCTCTTCGCCTGCTGGCTCCTGCTCTACCGACCTACCGTAGTGCCTGAGCTACCTGTACTCAGACCCACTTGAGGTCCTCTATCACTACCTGTCCCTCCGGACCGCACGATACTAAGTACCCTAGTGTTTCTCAGTCTGTACTGACTCGCTGACTTGACTTGACTTGACTTCTATATAAATTTCACTACGTTCCCTTCCTGGATAATGGTTCTTATGAGATAGGTCTTTCCGAGAGTAAGTCTAAAACACCTTTTTAGTTTTCAAAAGGTCTGTTCGTTTTCAATCCTCTGAAGTCTTGGTGGTTTAGTCGAAATGTTGTTTACGATTTCCTTGAAGAAATTCGTTCTGTGAGTTCTATTTCTTTTCCGACTACCGAATGACAATTACTACAGTCTAGGAATAGAAGTTTCTTCTAAATCGAAGTGTGTTCCCTTACACGTACTAGTGACTTCTGAAAAACACATCGTCTCAAAATAATTTCACTTTTTCCCTGTCTCTTTCGTAGACTGTAACCGTAGCCTTCCTCCTACCTATAACAAGGGGAGCGATTAAAGTCGTTCCCTCGATATATGGAAATAATGTCATTTACCAGAATGGTCTGGGTGAGAGTGTTATATTCTATTGTCCTAATCTTGATTGTTAACCTTCTAGAATGGTCTGGTTGGGATATTGTATGTAAAATTCTACTGTCCTAATCAGGTTTCCAAAAGTTATTCCTCTTTATACAGGAACTCGATCTATGTAACAATATAACTGATTCTGTTTATAGTAATAACGGTTTTAGTCTGAATTTAACTTCTTTCATCCCTTTCGGTGATCTGGTAAATCCATACTGGATTTTGTTTAGGGGGTTCTAGTATGTCACCTTCACTGTTTATCTAAGTTCCCTAATCTAGACTATCTGTCTGACGGACTTCTTGATACCTACCTCCAAGAATTGTAAGATGTTCTCCACCACTAGTTTTTGTAGCGGTTCTTTTTTTTTTATGTTTTTCCGTTTTAACAACAGACTCCTCCGAAATGTTTACTGACTCTTTTCTTCTCTTCGATATCCATTTTTTCTTTTCCTTTCTATATGGGTAAACTCACTTCTCAAGGTTTCTTATCGTTCCTCTCTATCTTTCGGAAGGAGTCGCTAGTCACGTTACTTTATCTTCTTTTATTATCTTAACCTTTCTAATCTCTAGAGAAGTTCTTTTAATCTCTATAGTTCCCTTGTAAAGTACGTTTCTACCTACGTTATTTCCTATCTTTACAATACCCGGATTGTTTTCGTCTTCTATAATTCTTCTCCACCGTTCTTATGTGCCTTCTTGATATGTTTTTTCTGGAAATACTGGGTCTATTGGTGCTACCACACTAGTGAGTGGATCTCGGTCTGTAGGACCTTACACTTTAGTTCACCCGGAATCCTTCGTAGTGACACTTGTTTCGATCACCTCACTACCTTAAGGTCAACTCGATAAAGTTTAGGACTTTCTACTACGACACTTTCACAACGTAAGTTATACGGTCGTTTAAACCTTTTGAGTCGTCACCAGTGTCTTGACCTTTTCCAGTCAAAAGTAAGGTTAGGGTTTCTTTCCGTTACGGTTTCTTAATGTGATGGTGTGTTAACGTGAGTAGAGTCTGTGATGGTTTCATTGCGAGTTTTAAGATTTCGGTCCGAAGTTGTTATGTACTTCGTACTTGAAGGTTTACAAGTTCGACGTAAATTTTTTCCGTCTCCTGGGTCTCTAGTTTAAAGGTTGTAGGCAACCTAGTAGTTTTTTGTTCTCTCAAGGTCTTTTTGTAGATGAAGACGAAATAACTGATACGGTTTCAAAAACTGACACGTCTAGTGTTGTTTGACACCTTTTAAGAATTTCTCTATCCTTATGGTCTGGTGGACTGGACGGAGAACTCTTTAGTCCAGTTCTTCGTTATGATTCTTGATCTGTACCTTGTTATCTCAACGAGGTTCAATCCTTTCCTCATCATACAGTTCCGACATAACAGTGGGTCGAATAAATTGAATATACGTCTCATGTAGTACACTTTACGAAACGACCTACTTCTCGTTCGACCTTAGTTCTAAAGACCCTCTTTATAGTTATTAGAGTCTATACCTCTACTGTGGTGGGAATACCGTCTTTCACTTCTTCTTGATTTCTCGGAGAATTATTTTCACTTTCTCCTCTTACTTTTACAAACGAGTTTTGAGTTGCAAATCTTTTGATTCTGGTACAATAGGTCAGGATAGTGTAGTACTATTTATCTACCCCTTTGTTACCTTTGTCACTGTCTGAAATAAAAGAACCCGAGGTTTTAGTGACGTCTATCACTGACGTCGGTACTTTAATTTTCTGTGAATGAGGAACCTTCTCTTCAATACTGTTTGGATCTGTCGTATAATTTTTCGTCTCTGTAATGAAACGGTTGTTTGCAGACAGATCGGTTTCGATAGACTCTCGGTTTTTTATCTACGAAAACTTGACGCCACAACGTTTTTTGAGAACTCTCACAGAACCTCACGTTCCACTAGGTTGGTCAAGTAGGGTTTCCTTTAGTCAGGACTTATAAGTAACCTTCCTGACTACGATTTCGACTTTGAGGTTAAAAGACCGGTGGACTACGGTTCTTGACTGACTAACCTTTACTGGGACTACGACCCTTGCTAACTCCGTCCTCCTCTTCCACTACTGTCTCCTATTCTACCAACCTACCGTAGTGGTTGAGTTACCTGTACTCAAACTCATTCGAGGCACTCAGTCTCTACCTGTCCCTTCGGACCGTACGACGTCAGGTACCCCAACGTTTCTCAGTCTATATTAACTCGTTGACTTGACTTCTGTTTCGTTACATCCTTTTTTTACAAACACGAAAAGAGGAACCTAGGGTCCACGAAGAGAGGAGGAGCCTCCGGGACCTGAAAAATAGTTGGAAGGATCCTTAACTGAGAGAGTAGGTGGCAAAAGAAAATCTTAATACAACGGTTCTCTTCCCCCGTAGCAAAAGTAAGGTATGATGAAGGACAACAACTCCCCACAGTAGGGATTTAACACCTCCGTTGTGTAAGAGAATTGGGAGTATAACTCACAGAGATTAGGTCCCCGGGGTTTATTATCAGCCTCCTACAACACTGAAAATATCCTTTAACCTGTTGGTAAACATTGGATTTTCGAAAGTGTACTAATCTTTGTTTGGGACAATTTGTCAAGGTCTACATTCCGTTTTATCAGTAATTTAGTTCAATTTAATTTTCAGTGTAATACAGGTATCAATTCCATTTTACAAAATATGGTCAGGTAGAATCATAACAATCTACAGTAGTCTAGTTCTTTTCAGCTTTTTTCAGAAAAGGGACTTTACCTCTTTGGGTGGTATCCTTCGGAAGTTAACTACACAACCCCTCACGAGGTGTCTGGGTCGTTAATCTGGTAACTCCTTACATCGTATCCTTACACGGGTGCTACCCTCCCGTAACAGAACTCCTAGGTTACCGACTGAGTCCTGAAAACTTTAGTCGTCTTCGTTCGGGTGTATCTAAGAATCCGGGTAGAGCCAAGGACCGAGTTTCTCACCGAACAAACTGAGTTTCCGACCCAGTTCTCAATTGGAGGACCTCAAAGACATTACAGACGACTTTTCGATTTACGACTCAGTGTATCGTTTTTTCCAAATAGTATATCACGTCCCTTAATCTCAGTTATAGAACATTATTGGATACTACCTTTTATTAAAGTTTTTATCATATACATATATAACATATTGATTGGTGGAACGATACGTGACTTCGTAACATTCAGTTGATATGAAGTTATTTTATATTTAATTATTTTTAATAAAAGGACTCTGGTTTAATCACCATATTTCAGAGTTTTGTTCTCCTTTCGACGTTTATAAACGTCTTTTAAATAACAGATGTATTTTATAGGTTCAATTAGTTGATTTTAGATAATTTTAACGATTCAAATAATTGAATAACCTGTTTTATAACTGTACGTTTTCAGATAAATATTAAATCCACAACCTTCATTTTATCATTAACGAAAGGAAGTGAAAAAATACATCGAATGTTCTATAGTATGTAGTTCAATATAATGTTTTAATGAAGTAAATTTTCTTTTAGTCCAACCGTGTCCTTGTGACTGTTTTTACATTGTTTCATCTTATTCATCTTATATTTCTTGGTCTATGTATTCTCATAACCATAAATGTAATAACAATTATACTGTAAATTTAATCGTCTCCATAAAATGTGACTTTTTCTTTAGATCAAGGAAAAAAGATCAACAATAATTATATGGTAAGAGAGAGATTTAGGACGTCCTAAATGATAAATTAGTATCTTATATTTTATAGTGATGTTATATAGATCTATAAAAAGGAATTAAAATAACTAACCGTGAGTCATACGAGAAATGTAAATTTCTTTTTTCAAGGAAAGAGATGAAGATTCTTTTAACGGAAAATTTAGTGTAAGAAAGCAAGGAAAATAATAGTAGAGAAGACCTTGAGTATAATCTACTACAACTTTGATTAAAAATATACGATTTACTGAGTATAAAAGACGGTATAAAAAGTATAAAAAGAATAGAAAATAAAGTTTCTTATAGGAATACAAATTTGATGTAGGTAAAATGATAAATCGAATAAAATTTACAGATAAAACAGGTAAATTAAAATTAGAGTTTAGTCAAACATTAAAAAGGATAGAAAGAAAATTACCTAATAATACAACATAAAAATACTTATGGATAATAGAACTTAGTGGATCTGAAATTATACAGGTACATACACGAAAAAAAAGTAATATAAAGATTTTAGTCAGACATGAAAAAATATCTGACCTAAAACAGGGGTCTATTAAGTTTAAACTTCAAGATAAAGAGTTACAATGATATTAAACTCTATTCCTGACGTTCCTCCATTAAGTAAATTTACTCAAGTATTTATACCCCGGAACTATATATTGTTGACCATAGAATTATTCATTTCCATGATCTATTGAGTGGAATAAAAAAGATGTAGCACACTCCTGTGGCGTTTTTCCACCGTTCTGTCTTTGTCCTAGGAAGTCAAGTCAAGTCAAGTCAACGAGTCAGCGCAGGTTGAGAAACGCTGGGGTACCTGACGTCGTACGGTCCGGAGGGACAGGTAGCGGTTGAGGACCTCAAATGAGTTTGAGGACAGGTTCTAGGAATGGTCTGTTACGGGTCCTAGGAATGGTCTTGGGTTGGTGCAACCTCAAGACCAGAGTCTAAAGGTCTGAGGTCTTGACAGTCTTTTATTTAAAGGTCTTTTGTTTATTTTGGTGATCAGATACCATTAAACAATCCCGTCGGATTCGACTGATCATGTATGAATATTGGTTAAACATGTATAAAAAGAAATTTTTAACTGAACTATACAGTTTATGAAAACTCTTAACTCCTTTGTATAATGGATGTGAAAACTCTAAGAAAAGACAAGGAACTTAGAAAAAGAAAAATAAAAAGGTCCCCTTAAAACAGACGAACATTATACCTAGGAAGGTAAGTTACGGAAGGTAAAAGTAACCTTTAAATGACTGTCAAAAATGTATATATTTAATTCTCGATATAATAAGTCATATTCAACGATACCAGTGGACAATACCCGTCAAAGGATTGTCGAGAATATTTTTACGAAACGTCATTGTTTTAGTAATTCCCGTCTTTAATGATATTCAAATTAAAGACAAGTCTGACACTCGTCTACTATCACTCTGTCAACTCCTATAGATTTATCTTTCTTTCGTAAGTAGGAAAAAAAAAAAGAAAACGATAAGTCTTTGGATACTTAGTGACATCGACGGAGTGAGAAGAAGTTGGTGAACATGTTAAGAACGATAACGACTCTATAGAGAACTTAGACAGTAATGAAAAAACGAGGACATACGTAAGATGAAGTAGAAAGGGGAACTCATTATGTTAAATCCAGTATAGGTAGGTAAACTTAGGAGAGTTATCGAAGGACAACGAGAATTCCTTTTCTTGTCTTAAACTCTTGTATGTTTGATAAAATACTAGATTGAGATTAAACCGGAGTAAGGATATGTAAAAGAGAACGACAGGAATGACGTCGGTTTTATGAGAAGAAAACCTGATCGGTACGAAAGAGAGTAATGACCCGAAAAGTTGTACGACGAAGGAAATGGTAAGTCAGAAAGTAGAAACGGAAATGAGTGTAAATACTAGAGTCGAGTTTATAGTAAAAAAGTAGTTTCTGTGGAGAAATTTAAGGGTATTGACTTTTTTCATTTTAGGAAAAAGATTAAGATATAACTTGGTATATAGAAATACAGTATCTGTATTCATACTCAAAAAACTAGTTATAGATATAGGGGGTTGTTTGTCAATTTAAAGTACTCCTGTCTAACTACACAGACAAAAGTGAGTCGAAAAATGAGGACTGTAGATCGTTCTTTTTGAGAAGAATATCATCTTTGAGTTATATGTAAAAATTTTCTTATATGTTTACTTATTTACTTACTTTATGAAATCATATAAAGTATGGGCGTTGTTAACGGTAAAATAAAAAAAGGAGTAAACAAGATGAAAAGGTGACTACTACGGGGTTCAGGGAACCTAAAACGAGACAAAGTAAAAGATGGGACTAAAGACGTCCAAACACATAAAGGAGATTAGCTCTCCTAACTAAAAATGAAAAGGTCGTCAGACGAAAATTTGGTCAAATCTAACATCTAATAAAGTGATAAAATAAAATAAAAAAAAGTAGTAGTATGGTTTCGTTAGAAATCCCAATCATTCATAGAAGATCCCCGAAGAGTCCACCGTGATCACTATTTCTTGGACGGACGGTTACGTCCTCTGTACTCTTATCCCAAACTGGGGAACAACCCCCTCTAGGGGATCTCTTCCAGTCCCATTGGGTGAGGTCATCAGAATGGACCTCTTAAGGTACCTGTCTCTTCGTACCACCTGATGTCAGGTACCCAACGTTTCTCAATCTGTACTGACTTCACTGCACCGTACGTGGGTATATACATAGAAGAAAACCCCTCTACTGATGTCTGTTATTAAATAAACTAATACCCAGTATTATTAACCTATCGAATGTCTGTTTTTGGATCAATGTAAATTTTTTCGACTTATTTTATTAAAACTTACCGTCTATCATTTTTCTTCCCTGTATGTTAAAACATGATATTTAGTTCGATATACATGAATAGTCAAGTCAAGTCAAGTCCCCGAGTCAGTACAAGTTGAGGAACACTGGGGTACTTATGGTCGTTCGGTCCGGAGGGACAGGTAGTGGTAGAGGGCCTCAAGTGAGTCTGAGTGCAGCTAGCTCATGCACTACGGTAGGTCGGTAGAGTAGGACCCAGCAGGGTAAGAGGAAGACGGGGGTTAGGGATGGTCGTAGTCTCAGAAAAGGTTACTCAGTTGAGAGGCGTACTCCACCGGTTCCATGACCTCGAAGTCGAAATCGTAGTAAGGAAGGTTTCCTTAGGGTCCCAACTAGAGGAAGTCTTACCTGACCAACCTAGAGGAACGTCAGGTTCCCTGAGAGTTCTCAGATTAGGTTGTGGTGTCAAGTTTTCGTAGTCAGGAAACCACGAGTCGGAAGAAGTGTCAGGTTGAGAGTGTAGGTATGTACTGGTGACCTTTTTGGTGTCGGAACTGATCTGACTGAAATCAGTCGTTTCATTACAGAGACGAAAACTTATATGATAGATCCAACCAGTATTGAAGAGAAGGTTCCTCATACGCAGAAAATTAAAGTACGGACGTCAGTGGTAGACGTCACTAAAACCTCGGTGGTTTTTATTTCAGACTGTGACAAAGATGTCAAAGGGGTAGGTAAAGGGTACTTCACTACCCTGGTCTACGGTACTAGAAGCAAAAGACTTACAATTCGAAATTCGGTTGAAAAAGCGAGACGAGAAAGTGAAAGTAGTTCTCCGAACAATCGAGGAGAAGTGAAAGACGGTATTCCCACCACAGTAGACGTATAGACTCCAATAACTATAATGAGGACCCTTAGAACTAAGGTCGAACACAAAGAAGATCAGGTCGTAAAGAGTACTACATGAGACGTATCTTCAATTTATTCGTCCCACTGTTATATGTCGGAACTACATGAGGAAAAGGATAAACCTTGGTCAGACAACAAGGTACAGGTCAAGATTGACAACGAAGGACTGGACGTATGTCTAAAGAGTTCTCTGTCCAGTCCACCAGACCATAAGGGTAGAGAAAGTCTTACAAGTTGTCAAATAACACTACGTGTGTCAGTTTCCGAAACCGGATCAGTTATTTCGTCTTTCTCTACAAAAAGACCTAGAGAGAACGAAAAAGGTACTAGGTCGTCTACAACGGTTAAACTATAGACCAAGGAGACGGAAAAGATTTTGGTCGTTTTGTGGTCCCTCAAGTGTCAAGTACATAACGACTTCGGACCGAACCTCTTAAAAATCGTAATAGGTTCAGATACGGACTTGTCCATTACGACTTCTTTGACTTCAACTTGCCAAAATACTTCTGGATGTTCTGGAAAGTCTTGACTGTGGGTTTTTTCTACAGGCAAAGTAATATCCCCTGACCTTACGTTTTCATCCTTCAGTTCTTTGTGGACCTCATTGTCCGTTTAAACCGGAACCTTACGTTTTACTTCGTCCCGTTTCTGATTATCTCAAAACGGTTCTTTTACGTGACCAGTATCGTTTGTGGGAGAAGGTTGTTGTGTTCTCTTCTGAGATGTGTACCTGTAGTGGTCTACCAGTTGTCATTTTAGTCTAACTAACATAAGAAACGTCGGTTTCTACCTCTTCGAGATATGTCAGTTGGTTTGGTTCTGGTCCTCGACTGACACCGAGTCTAGTACTTGAGGAATAACGGTTTAAGTCTGAATTTAACTTCTTTCATCCCTTTTGTCGATCTGGTAAGTCCATACTGGATTTATTTTAGGGAATACTAATATGTCACCTTCACTCTTTATCTAAATTCCCGGATCTAGACCACGGACTACTTGATACCTGACTCCAAGTACTGTAACATGTCCTCTGTCCCTAGTTCTGGTAGGGGTGCCTTTTATTTACGTTTTTTCATTTTACCGACAGACCCTTCCGGAATGTTTATCGACACTTTTCTTCTCTCCACTTTTCGTTTCCTCTTTTCCTTTCTATATTCGTAGACTTACGTCTCAAGGTTTCTTATCGTTCTTCTCTATTCTTTCGGAAGAAGTCGCTAGTTACGTTTCTTTATCTCCTTTTGTTGTCTTACCCTTTATGATCTCTAGAGAAGTTCTCTTAATCTCTATGGTTCCCCTGTAAAGTCCGTTTCTACCCGAGCTATTTCCTGTCTTTACCAGACCCGGATTGTCTTCGTCTTCTATAATTCTTCTCCACCGTTCTTATGTACCTTCTTGTCATGTTTTTTCTAGAAGTGCTGGGTCTATTAGTACTACTACACTAGTGATTAGATCTTGGTCTGTAGAACCTTACACTTCAGTTCACCCGGAATCTTTCGTAGTGATGCTTGTTTCGATCATCTCCACTACCTTAAGGTCAACTCGACAAACTTTAGGACTTTCTACTACGACACTTTCACGACGTGAGTTATACGGTCGTTTAAACCTTTTTAGTCGTCACTGGTCTCCTGACGTTTTACAGTCAAAAGTAATGTTAAGGTTTATTTCCGTTACGGTTTCTTACATGAATAGTCACCCCATGATAACAACCTTTAATCATTTTCGTTTCCGTCGTATTGTCACTATTTTTTTGTGTCTTTATCACCCTTTCCTTCCCGAGGTTTTATGTATCTTTTATGGGTTCCCATGGTTCATGTTTTAGACGGATAACGTGTTAAATGGATTGTCGACCCAATCCTTTTTTTTAATATAATTGGGTAAAAACTTCACATTACAGAGTGTTTTTTTTTTTTTTCTTATATCATATTAGTGGTGGCTTAAATCGTAAATTATCACTTCTTAATTTTTGGTAGTACAAAGATAATGATTACCGTCCGAACTTGGTTAACATATTAGTTCTTGAGATGATTCAATGGTTTTCACGTTGTACACCTTCATGCTATGATAAGTATTCAAAGTTCCTCAATCGGTGTTCGACGACGACGACGACGCCAATTCAACGAAGTCAGGAGGCTGAGACACACTGGGGTATCTGCCGTCGGGTAGGGACCTTAAAAGGTCCGTTCTTGTGACCTCACCCAACGGTAAAGGAAGAGGTTACGTACTTTCACTTTTCACTTTCAGCGAGTCAACACAGGAATTAAAGTTGTATAGTAAGAGGGGAATTCAGAAGTAAAAAATGTCCAAATAACTTTGTGTAAAAATTAATCTTTGTGTCATTACTTATTTATATTTGTCTAGATACGGTGTTACGTGTCGGGATCACTTCCTAAGATATTTGAATTTATATTTTTAAACTCGGAAGTATACTTTCAGTTTATAGTACTTATTTATCCATAGTTCATAAGTGACATTTATTGTAATAGTTTTAGTTTTGTTTCGATAAAAAATTCTTTTCATAATAAAGTTTCCGAATATTATATCCCGAACTAAAAAAATAGTTGAAATTAATAAGGAAATCAATCTTCTTTCACTAAAAGAATTTGAACACTTGTATAATCGTTTTTGTCATGACATATTCCTCTGTAATCAGCTCTTGATGATACGGAGTTATGTACTTTAGTTAAAATCGTTGATAACAACTCAGGGATTCAGAACAGGTTGAGAAAACATTGGGTATACCTGACATCGAACAGTCCGACGAGAGAAGTACCCCAAAGGATCCGTTCTTATGACCTCACCCAACAGCAAAGAAAGAGGTCCCCTAGAAGTAATGAGTCATTAACTTAGACAAAGGACATAACCGTCTATATATAAAAAAATTGGTGACTCGGTAGTCCCTTCGGATATAAAGTCGTTGTCTTCTCCCATTTAAATGTATTGTAAACCAATTAAATTTTTACGTGTTTTAAAGTTCAATCTGATGAACACAATTTAAAAACTAATACACTGATTAATCGACAGACTAAACCTCTTTAATTGAGAGAAAAGTTGAATTAAAAGGAAACATATTACTTTTACTTTGAAAAGAGTTGTCCAAAAACGTACCCTATTAACTTAAGTTCTCGTTTACTAATTATAAACTTTGATACTTCATTAGATATCATTCGTTAAAAAGATAAAATAAAAGACGAATAAATTCCTACAAAGGTAAGAATAAGGGGTTTATAAATTTGAATTTTATATCCAAACTCATACCTTTAACCAAGGTTCTTAGGTTCTGTAATATATAAGAACACTGACGAGAAGTTTTATTACCTGAGATTGGTAAAAAACAATAAAAATCGAAACATATAACTTTATTAAAATCTGTGTTCTTTAAAGTTTCTATCGTGTTTCTCGAGGACATATGAATAATAGGTTAAAAGGGATGGTAATCGTAGAACGTATAGCTATCATATTGATGGTTTTGATCCTTTAATCACCTTACGATAATTGATGCACCCTCTGAAATAAGTTTAAAGTACTGAAAAGATGATAAAAACAAAAGATAGTGTTCTAGGTTACGTCGGAGAGTGCGACGTAAAGAACCAGTACGGGAGGACTACAGGAGGTCAGATACTGTCGAAAGGACAAAAGGGACAGGAAGAGCGGGAACCGTAAAAACATCAGGACCAGTCAAGAAAACATCTAACGGGGAGGTAAAACCAAAGAGACTACGAAAAATTAATAATTATCTTTAATAAGTAATACCACTTCTTTTGGTGTCTCCAGTATACGGAAAAAGTTATGTTCCTCACGTAAAGAATAATGACCAGTGTAATTGAAACCAATTTCTCCTTAGTCGATCAAAAGAGATCTCAATTCAAAGACAAAAGGTTATACCTTAATTTTTACCAAACTCCCTCTATGAAACTCCGAAACGGTTAAAAAAAAGGAAGGACAGATTTGTGAACAAGTTTAATAACATCTTTTAAAAAACACTTAGAAAGTGGATCGATAATAGTGACACCGTAAGACCACTAAAAAAGGGGTGAGATAGACGTAAATAATTAATCCTAAGAAAGTATTTTAAAAAGTACGAAAGAAGTGAATAAAGAAATTAGTAAATAAATATAGATACATTTGAGTACCTACAAATGGTGTAATAAATCCAATATTAGACAATCATATAAATAAATTTAACAACCAGTTTAACAAGACAAATTCGGGAACTCAATAAAGTCTAACGAAGGAGACAGGAAAACTATATGAAGATAAGGGGAGTACTAAAAAAAGGATCGTAAAGAAATGAAAGACCGTGGTGTCCTACAGGTTAAAAGTAGAACATAAAAGGAACGGTGTCAAGATACTAATTTATCAATAGGCTCCTCGTGACTAAGGAAAATGACCTCTTATCATAAAACTTTGATACTAGACCTACAATCCACACGAATAACAATCACTCTACAGGTGTCCAATATTTGGGAGAGTTGCCTGTCTTTATCATACATATAATTCGGTTCACACGTAGTGTATAGATAAAAGTAAAGAGATAGACAGAACGATATCAACTCGGAACTTGTTGTACTCCCAATCCCCCGGACTGAAAGACACGTCGACTTTATAGGTTGATGTTGAATACCAGTCGGGAGACATATCCATCAAGGAGTAGATTCCTAATTTAATTTGTGTAAAACACATTATAAATAATAATTTTTATACGTATATTAACCTGAGTACGACAAGTTTGGAGACGACAAGTTCCCAGTTAACATGAAATTTTATACTTAAAAATGATACAAGTAAATGTTAGGTTCAATTCTGAAGTAAGATCGTAAGGGATACGAATAAAAGTTGAAAGAAAAGACTATCACTCTTTGAACTGTGGGTGATAGAAGTTATATGAATAAACTAGTTGGTATGTAATAAAAAAAAACTACGTTTAACAAACTTTTAACGTTTGGGGATGAGGACACTCTTCGTTAAAATGGTTGATCTTACAGTACGAACACACTTTGACAAAAACAGAGATCAGAATGTTTTGTCTCGCAGTTCCAATAATCAGGTAACGAAAATAAGGAGAGGAAAAAGTCATTCTAGTACGATACGTAAAAATAATACTAATACGAATAAACTCCGTCAAATACGAGGTAGAACCCGGGACAACTATAGGACTAACTAAAAATTTAAAACGTAAATCATATTAAATGTGAAATATTCCATATCCATATACCTTAAATTGTTTACGTACGTCAGTACATATATTTTGGTGTCATAGTATGTCTAGTCGAGGTATATAAAACGGAAAAGATCCTACAGTATATTTGTCAGGTATGTTGTACGTCAACAAATTTAGATCGAAGAAAACGAATCATTTTACTTAAATCTTAAGTAGGTACAGTAACTTACTTGGGCATCAAAAAAAAAAAGAAAAATAACGACTCATCATACATACTACCAAACAAATAGGTAAGTGGATAACTTTTGGTAAAATCAACAAAGGTCTAAAAATAGTAATACTCATTTCCCGATTTTTGGAACTGTGTGTTCAAAAATCACACTTATACAAAAAAAGGTTAAATAAAATTAAAAAATAATTAAATAAAAAATAACTTCCTATTAACGAAATATCTTACAACGATAAAAGACAATTTGGAGTTGTACTTAGTCGGTATCGATATGTATATAGAGTGAACCGATTATGAATTACCACCCTAACGACCCAACAAACCATTGGAAGATTCTTTTTCTAACGATTTGTAAAAATACTTATCATACATCGTGAATCGTGAGGGTGGTTTTTCTTTCAAGGTCAATAAAGTAGGAGAGAACAATAATAGTCAAAAGTAAAATCGGTAGGATTACATATACATTACCATAGAGTAACACCAAAATGAAGTGTAAAGAGATCCTTTCATACTACAAGACGTGGAAAAAGATTGTAGTAAAGTGTAAGTATATGGAAAAAATTACTTTACAGATAAATTTAGATAAATTTCACTCAACGAAAAAATGAATATATCCCAATACTTAAGAAATGTATAAGATCTAAGTTTAAAAAAAATAGATCTTTACACTAAACGTTTGTAAAAAAGTATTGAAAAGTAAGGGAATTATCATAAAAAGAAAAATTTTCAAAATAACAAAAATTAGTTGAATAGATAAAATTAACCTCCGATTAATGAAATGTCATATTATAAAAAGACTTTCTTTTTTACTAAATCAAAAGTAATATAAGGTAAAAAGAAAAAAAAGAAAATGACAGTATAGGTTTGCGAAAAACGACTTTGTTCCGGTATTTCTAAAGAAGGGTACGAAAGAAGGTCTTTAAAACATTCAATTATCAAATACAAATATACATACTCTGTAAAACTCATTCAAAATGTATTTTATGCATCATACTAAACTCCTATCAATAAAACATACACTTGGTGGTTAATACTATAGTCATAGTAAACGATTTTTGTTGATTATAAAGAGGTAAATTAAGGAAAACATTAACGATAATGGATTTTGGTAAACTGGTGTAAACACACCTAAATAAAGATCTTAGTAATAAAACGAAATTACAAGACGAATATAGGAAAACGGTTATAGTTTGTAAGAACTAATAACATCGAAATTTCATTTTGAACTTTTGTCCACTACAACCTGGAGGTTGACACACAAAAAAATTAAAAAAGTTTTGACAAAAAGATATAATTAAGAAAGTTGAAAAGTATATATAAAATATTAATCAAACAACTATCGACGTTTTTTTGAACGACCATAAAACCAACCCTAACGTAACACGAATCTTTATATAGACTTTCTTAGCTGTAGAATTGTTATAAATCTGAATTTTGAGTAATTAGGTCATATCCGGGGGTTATTACATCCAAAGATAATTAAAGGAAATAATCACAAAACATCATGGGTTGTATGTCTATGAAGTATATAAAACGATGTAAAGACGGATTCGTAAAATTAAAACACGATAACGTTTACTATAAAAAATAAAGTTTAAATAATATTCATGTATCTTTAATTTTATTGAAAATATAACTAGAAGATAAGACATATGAATGATTTGAGTGAATCATCAAGAACGACTAAATCTAAAAAACGATTAAGAAAACTTAAAAGATATATCTGTTAGTACAGTAGACACTTATAACAAATGAAGAAATGGTGACCATATGGAAAATAAAGAAAGGGAAAGATTAAAGTGACCGATCTTATATCTTATATGCAATTTTTTTTCTTTTCTATCCCGTAGAAAGTGATAAAGAAGTACAATTCACAACACCCCTTTAATTATTCTACCACGGTCAGTCCCAGAAAGCGAGGTACGACAGTGTAGGAAAACCGGGGTACAAGCCATTTGTTACTAAAGTGTGCCAACACATTGACGACTCTAGTAAATATCGTGACGGGGACGGGTAACACACCATGGATGAACCGGTACCCTGGCACACGACCTGCGGAGATACCCGAAGTGGTGCTTTCGGGATTGACGACAACGTAACCCCAATCTGACCTCATTTTTACTTTCACTTCAGCGAGTCAGCACAGACTGAGAAACGTTGGGGCACCTGACATCGGGTGGTCCGAGGAGGCCGGTACCCTAAGAGGTTCGTTCTTATGACATCACCCAACGGCAAAGAAAGAGGTCCCCTAGAAGGACTGGGTCCCTAGCTTGGGTCCAGAGGGTATAACGTCCGTCTACGAAATTGGAGACTCGGTGGACCCTTCAGGGTCTGACCTCATTGTAGTACCAATACAATGTACTCCAATACAATACCCAGACGATATTCGATGCAATACCAATACAACACCGAAAACGTAGTCAGTCCCCTCTTATTCAAACGTCAAGGATACCGAGGAGCTCAGAGGAAGGTCGGAGAATCGAACACGGAACGGATGGGACCCAAGTCATTTGTCACATGTGTCACACTTGTCGTTCTGTTAACCGTAATGTTTGTCCTAGTCGTTTTGTCCCCATGTCGTAAGACAGAAAGTCACAATTCATGTTTCAAATGACATCCAACACTCATAAAACGTCTATGTGAAGTAGTGCAATTTTTCAAGGGAAGATCAGATTGAAAAATTTTTAATACTAACTTACAACTTACGACAGTTCATCAAAACATCGTAGATAACTCTATACAAAAAGAAGAAATTGAACAATTAGACCATTATTTAAACCAATTAAAACTTTACAACTTTGTTCAAAGGTAAGAAATCTTTTTAGAGTGGATCCGTCGTTGGGTGAGGTCACAAGAACGGACCTCTTAGGGTCCCTACCCCTCGTACCACCCGACGGTAGAGACCGCAGCGTGTCTCAGCCTGTGCTGACTTCACTGAGTCGTCATCGTCAGACTGTAAAATGGGACACATACATGATGACCTAAGTTAAGTAATTATAAAACAACTCTTATATAAAACAGATAAAATTACTCCTTAAAACCAAACATCGAAAGATCAGAATGTTACCTCTTCCGTTACCGTTGGGTGAGGTCAAGAGAACGGACCTTTTAGGGTACCTGCCTCCTCGGACCACCCGACGTCGGGTACCCCAGCCCTTCTCAGTCTGTGTTGACTCGCTGAAGTGAAAGTGAAAAGTGAAAGTACGTAACCTCTTCCTTTACCGTCGGTGAGGTGACAAGAACGGACCTCTTAGGTCCCTACCGTATCGGACCACCCGACGGTAGATACCCCACCGTGTCTCAGTCTCCTGACTTCGCTGAATTGTCGTCGTCGTCGTCAGAATGTTACAGATAATGACGATAGTCGTATTGTAAATAAAAGATTTTGTTCAACCCTTCGTAGAGGAGGAGAGGATAAAAGTCTTTCCTTAACAAATCTTAACCATAGTAAAGAAAGGACAAACTATCTTAGACTACCACATTGGTGAACTGGGACCGTAAAACAACACACCTTATAAAAATCCATTTCTGAGTCCAAAAAAAAAAAAATTATATACATTCTCATAAGTATAATAAATACAAAGAAACTCACTCAAAAACCATCAAACACACAAAGTTCTTTATTAGTGAAATTATTCGGTAGTTCAAATTACCATGTCACATCTTAAAGGAATTACAAAATTACAGAAATACCAATCACACTTCGAGAGAAGGTAAGGTCTATGACTATTATAAATAGATGAAGAGAGAGGTCAAAGAACCAGTGAGACCAATCTGTAAACAGTTAAAGTAACTAGAAAAGTTTTCCGGTGTAAACCAGAGTAAACAAAAGATATAAAAAAAGGACAAAAATTAAAGAAAAAAAGCTAATAGAAATAATAAAGGAAAAACACGAACTAAATTTATATTAATCGAGAAAAAAAGGGAGGTCAAAGAATTCCATCTTCAAATCTTTAGAACCGACTATGTCAAGATGTAAAAGTTACGTTTGTAAAAATATGTAAAGGGAGATTATTAAACAAATGAACGTAGGACTTATAAACCTTAAAACACAAAAGTAAAATTAAGTTAATTTTTATAAACAAGTTTATAGTGAACTTCGAAGGTAAAACTGTGCACAATAAACCTTCATAAAAAAAATTAAGGTTTATTAACACCTACAGGGACTATAGAAATATGACAAATCAAAATCAAATTAATACGACATTAAGTTTTAATTAAAATATACTAAATATAAAAAATCCTTTTAAACTTTTGAAACAAAACATTGAGTCTTATGTATAATAGAACCACTAACAAGGTACAAGTGAACATCGCACGAAAACAACCCACCTAACAAGAGACTTATAGTCAATCCAGTTACACTGACTATTACAAGTTTAGTGCATATAAGAATGACTAAAAGACGGTGGAAAATGATAGTCAAAAACCTCTCCCTTCCCATCTTAAGAGGTTGTGACACCAAGAAAGATAGAATTCAAGTTAGTCAAAAATAAAAAATAGTCAAAAACTGAATACACAAAATTTCGAGATTCCAATCCGCGTATGTAAAAATCCTAGTGATAGACGTTTTAACAGGGAAATAACATCCCTGTTATAAATATAAATAAATAAATAAGTGATAAATAGGGGTTATTGTATAAGGAAGAATATTTAGACGAAATAGACGACAATTATATTTATAAGGTCTGAAGATGACAAATCAAAAAAATTTGCTATAGAACTAGGTGGTAAAATGAAAATGATATAAATACAAAAATAAAAATCAAAGTTTAAACAACATCTGACGTATAAGAACTCAGTACAAAAACCATAAGTTAAACTGTCAAATATAGAAAATCAAGTACTCGAACCTGAGAAGTGTAAAAAGTACTAATAACTATACCAACTCAAATTAAAGTTGTAAAATATATAAAAAAAGATTCACGAAGTAATCAAGTAACATAGAAAAAAGAGGAAAGACTGAAGAGAAATCAATTAACCTGTAAAAATACTAAGGAGAAATAGAGGGATAACTTATTGAAATATTTAAAATTTTTTAAGATAAGTAGTAACGGGACTTCAAATGGAAATTAATGACTCTTAGATAGACATTTATTGAAATATCGTAAAGAGTACGTTGTATTTTTGGAACATTTGTTAGAAGTGGGGGTGGGATTTACGATAATAAGTGTATGTAAGATAAAAATGTACATATATTTATTTTTTATAGACCGATGATAAAAATGAAATCCGTTAGTGTACTCTAGTTAATTTTAATCTTGTCTTGTTTAAATAAAATGGAAGTAAAAAAATTTAAAGGTCAAAGAGTATAAATAAAAATATCTTATTTTCAAAAAGACGAAAGTTTTAAAGGAGAAGGTAAAGGTTTTAAAAACAAACAAAAAATAAAATATACTTATGTTACGTACAAACGATGACAGGTACCATAAAGAAACTGTTAGACCGACGGAAATTCTAACCAAGATATAAAAATTCGTCAAACTTATACTACATGGCTCCCTACATAAACACACACATATATATCAATTTTTCATAAGTGGACGTGAGAAGTTTATAAAGAAGATGTAAGAGAGAGAGAGAAGGAGAAGACCCTAAAGTTAAAAAGTAGACAATATGAACATCAACGAATAAAAAGGTGTCGTAAAGTTATTAGACAAGAGAGAGAGAGGGAGAGGAAGAAGGAGAAAAATTAAAAACGAGAGACACAAATTGGAAACCAATAAAGATCTTTAGATGGAAGTTCAAGTGATTAAGAAAAGTACCGATATAATTTAGATGATTATACAGACAATTTTAGTACAATTTTTAGACAATTTTAGACAATTTTTCCATGACACAAAAAATGAAGATTGTAAAGGTAAATTAGAAGATTACTATCGAGGTAAATCTTACTCTCAAAACGTGGTCTAAATTATACGGTTACAGTAGACATGGGAATTGAAATTCAAATGGTAAACATAACACGGAGTCTCACCTATAGACAGAACGTATTATGAACTAAAAGTTATAACGAACGTTGAACCACCTCCACACCTCACACCACATAAACAACAACAAAACTAATTTGAAATCATATTTCGTCCCTAAAACAGGGACCCTGAGTACGTCTGATGAAATAACCAGAAGAAGAGGAGTGTATTATCCAAGACTTGGGTATTGTATAAGAACGGGGAGAGATGAAGAGAAGGGAGGAAAATGAAAGGGGATCGACGTTAGCCTAAAGTGATCATCTGATTCCTACCGTCACTAACAACGGGAAGGACGGTGTTTAATTTCAACCATCTACTTTATTCCTTCTCTTCAGGTGCACCTCATCGAACAGGGAGAACGTCACAGATGACAATAGTAGGAGGTACATATGTTGTACTTCTGAAAGAGTCCTGAGTAAGTCAGAAAAGACACTAGGGCTTCATCCCAGCACTTCTTTTTCGTACTTTGTACTACACATGAGGGAGACGTAAACATTGGTGGACTTCAAAGTGTGAGAGAGTGTCTATATAAATTATGTTAAATGATACGATTCAACAAATCAGCGAGTCACCACAGGTTGAGTAACGTTGGGGTACCTGATATCAGGAGGTCTAAGGTGACAGGTACCTTGAGCGGTCCGTTCTTATGACCTCATCCATTGATAAAGGAAGAGGTCCCTTAGAAGGACTGGGTCCCTAGTTTGGGTACAGAGGACGTAAAATCCACTTAAGAAATGGTAGACTCGGTGGTCCCTTCGGTGGTAAATGACCGGGGGTGATTAAACGATTATAGGGAGTTACCTAAGAATTTATTACGCGGTTAGGTAATGTAGAAAGGGACTATTAGGTCACGAACCCGAGGTAGAGGGGATCTTTCACAGACAGAGAGGGATTTAAGACCTGGTAAACTAACAGAACTCTACAGTCATGAGAATTATATTACCCAACTTCTTTTCAACATTTGAACCACAACCGGGTCGAAAAAAGTAACATTCTTATCAAGAGATAAAGGGTAGACGTTCCTTTTTGGTCTTTACGGTAAGTTATTAAAAATAAAAATCAAAGTTTCGTCGATCTAAGTAACGAAGGTTTAAAGTTAGTCTAAACGGATCCGAAAAGAGATATGACTTTATAGGAAAGGACAAAGATTCAATAGTTAATAGCCATTCTGAGTTTGTGAACAAGAAAGACCTACAGTGGTGGATGATCGATCGTCTTTATAACTTTTGCTTTGTTATTAGAGTAGAAAGCGTATATCACAGTCAAAAGGGTTTAGAAAAGTTTTAATTTTTTTAGTTTTCGTTATATATATAAAAGTTGGATTTATATTAGAAAGAACTCTTTCCTTAATATTGTTCATTTTGTGATACGAATTTTAAAGAGACGAATCTTTTTTCGTAATTTACTTAATTCTCGTATGACTCAGTGTTTCTATTCAAGAGTGTTCCTCGTCACAAGACCTCAACCGGGTAATTATACTCGAGTACTCTAACAATTTAAAAATTCTTTAGACACCCGATAAAAAAGTCAGTAATTATCGAAGTTGAACAGAAGTGTTAACTTCATGAATATGATCTTGATCATGAATATGTAGTAACGTATTCGGGTCCATCGAATCACTATTGAACGAATGAACGAACGACCCAGCTAGTTAACACAGACTGAGAAACGTCGGGGTACCTGACATCGGGTGATACGAGGAGACAGGTACCTTAAGAGGTCCGTTTTTATCACTTCACCCAACGGTAAGGATAGAGGTCCTTAAAAAGACTGGTCCCTAGCTTGGACTTAGAGGACGTAACGTCCGTCTAAGTAAATGGCAGACTCGGTGGACCCCTTCGGGTTACTATAACTTGAGTTACTATACATTAGATATCCCATCCCTCCACCCTCCCCCCAAGCCTTAACCCTTGTGCACATGTGGGCACCGTCTAAGTACAACTACACACCGTTTTGGTTATGTTATAACATTCCATTTTATTATTATTATTTAAATTTTTTTTCTTACTACCCTTTTTTCTTTGAGTATACCTAATTTGAGGACTTGACAGTAAATTGTCAAAAAAGTACAAATATTTTTTCTTTTTTTTTTCTAGTCAACCAACTGTCCATTTTTGTTACTACCCAATAAACAGGTAGAGCGAGTGTTATTTAATCCTTATACACGATATATACCTTTCTATTACGTCAGGTAGAAAAGGAAGAGACTACAATGATTCGTTAAAGTCCTTTTGGAAGTAAATATTCATTACTTTCTTCGTGGTTTTTACATACTTCGATATAACAAATATATTTAATTAATTTTTAAGTCTACATGTCTCATTCCCATATTCTTCGTATTTTATAATCGGTGAGATTATAAAGACATTCTTTTTAAAATTAAAACTGTTGAAAGTGAACTTACGTAAAATTTTAAGTTAAAGTCCTATTATTAAAGATTTAATGAAAAAGAAATTGTATTCCCATATAAACAAGAATATTAGATTTAAATCATGGGACTAATTATGCCTTTTAAACCTTATATGTCTATTATCTTTCTTTTATTTAGTGGGTCGGAACTGGGTATTTCTATTACTGACAATCTTAAAGTCAAACAAAACAAGATTTAAAACAAAATAAAAATAGAGGAAGTAAAACTTCAATATAAAGTAAAAGACGATAAATGTAATTTATACGACTAATATATTGTATACGTGTGTGTGTGAATGCATGTTTAATAAAACTTTACGTAATTATAATATTTTCATCATGTAAGAATCGTAACTTTGTACATGTAATGGTATACATTTTAACTACTAGTCACCTTCAAGTTATGTACTTCGTCCCGTGGGCTTCACCACGAAATCCTGTTGGGTCTTCCTATGACACCCTTCCCTCGACTCTGCCCCCAAGTCCTACCCCCACTGTGTACATATGGACACCGGCTAAGTACAACTACTCACCGCTTTTGGTAGTCTTATAACATTTCGTTAATAGGAGGTTAATTTAATTAATTTTTTACTTTAATTTTTCAACAGGTAAGAATTACGTCTTTTGTATTTTCACGTAATTTCTTCTCATGTAATTTTTATTCCTGTTTATGATGGATTTAACACAATACAATTTTTCTAAAATTCTTTTATGTGGTTTTACAATTGTTCCAAATAAAGATCGACTACCAATAAAAATCAGAAAAATGGCTGACTCGATGCTCCATCCGGGTGTATTGTTTTACGTGATTGTATTAACTCTCGTTTAACATATATGTCTCTAAATCCACCGAGTCTACCATTTTGTAGACAGATGTTACACCCTCTGGGCCCAAGCTAGGGACCCAACCCTTCTAGGGGACCTCTTCCTTTACCGTTAGGTGAGGTCCTGATAACGGACCTTTTAGGGTACCTGTCTCCTCGGACCATCCGATGTCAGGTACCCCAGCGTTTCTCAGCCTATGTTGACTCGCTGAAGTGAAGTGAAGTAAAGTTTGTACTTGTAAGTGTTTGTAAATTACTTCTTACCATTCTTCTCCGAAGAATGTCTATTATTGATGTTTAATAACCGTTATTCTCGTTCAATAAGGAGAACGGGTTAATTGTTTTTATTAAATTATATTTAAAGATGTCACGTATTTTAGTGAAAAATTCGTAAAACCGTTACTTTTATAAATGATATAAGAATACGTTAAAATGAAAAAAACTCATAAATTTTTGTCTAAAGAACCAATGATTAAAAGTACCGTCTCACGTTCACATTTCTAACAATTGTTTATAATCTCGTGTTATGATACATGAATGACAAAAGTTTCCAGTTTTTGAACGTTATCCAAGGTTTCACACAAAAAAACAAACAAACAAACAAAATCACTTATGAAATCATTCATTGAGTGAAACGTTCTTCTATGTTTTTAGTCAAGTCCGGTGTTTATGTAGGACTTTTTAGTGTTTACGGTTCAGGTCAAATTCCTTTTCCGATGAGTTGAAAGAACCACTAGGACGGTCTTTTTATGTAGTACGATGTGTAAGATAAAAGGAACCAGTGGAAGATACCATCCGTCTTAAGATTCTACCGGGGGGGTTTTATGGACAGTTATCCAGATGTATGTGGAAACGGGAGAATAAATCATTTTGTGGTTAGATCCATGACAACATTTCCCTAAAAACACACACATTAATTCTAGGATATGGTTAACTGGAACCCGAAAAGACCATCCAGTCAACCATTTCTTAGAAGGACGTTACACCCTCTGAACCCAAGTCGGGGACCCAACCCTTCTAGGGGATCTCTTACCTTGATGTCATAAGACAGGACCTCTTAAGGTACCTGACATATCAGGTACCCCAGCGTTTCTCAGCCTGTACTGACTTACCGAAAGTGATGATGATGGTTAACTGGAATCCTATTCTACTAATAGGTCTACCCTGATTGGAACGAAGTAGTCGGGTAATTTTCGTTTCTTACAAGAGATGGACCATTGTCTCCTCCCGTGTGAGACCAAAAGACCCTTATTTCATTCGTAACTACGACAATAGACGAAGACCCCCGGGATACTGTTCCATGACACCCACAGTAGATCTTTGGATCTCAATAAGTACGACTCTCGATCTTCTTTTTGTTCTCGAAGAGAAGATGTCAACTTTCTCTGACTCAAGACGGTTGGTCACAAGAACCCAATTCCGAGATTCGGTTCTAACTTAGAGATCAGGGTCTACTGTGGAACTAAAGTTAGATTACTCTGAGACCTGTTAAACAAGTGGGTACAGTATGGGCCTGAAGACTGGACATTTTGACACTCTAATTTCTTCTTCTTCTTTTTTGTTTTGTGTGTGTGTGTGTGTGTGTGAACACACCGAAATTATTTTAACACTATAAAACAATATATCGTTATCCTTTGATTATATGACAGATTCTATATTCCGTAAGGTCAACGAATAGACGAGGGTGTGCAAAGAGATGTTACGAGACACTAAGGAAAAAGATTAGTTTGAAGTGTTAGGAGGGGAGAGAAAGACTAGAAATGTGCCACAAGAGACCTTTGGATCGAGATACCAACTGTTTGTAGAAATACAAAATTTGTATAAGCGACTTTACAAGACAGAAAAATGGAATTGTATTGTCTGCTAATAGGTACCCGTATAAAAAGGATATTACAATATTTCTCCGTCTGTGAAGAAGCTCCTGTGTGATACTTGGAATTTTAGTTCTCAACTTTTATTGTCGTTACTATCTCCTGAAAATGATTTACAAGTGAGACAGATTCAACGATAAGTTTTCTAAAACACTGAAACACTGTCTTAAGACCAGTTACTCTGTACTCTTTGAACCCAACTTGGAGGAACCTTGTGAGAAATCTGTAACTTTCTTAAGGTAACTATACGTACAAACAATAAAATAAAATAAGACGTACGAAAAGAGTAAAGAAGAACCGACCTTTCTTTACGTGAAGAACTAACGTAACGGAAAAACCGTCTCCAAAATCTCTTGAAGGGACCACCGAGTCTACCATTTCGCAGACAGATGTTACGCCCTCTGGACCCAATCTAGGGACCCAGTCCTTCTGGGAGACCTCTTCCTTTACCGTTAGGTGAGGTCATGATAACGGACCTTTTAGGGTACTTGTCTCCTCGGACCATCCGATGTCAAGTACCCCAGCGTTTCTCAACCTGTGTTGACTCGCTGAAGTAAAAGAATGAACCTCTTGTCTTCGGAAGAATATTTGTACTTATGATCTAACTGAAGGTTTCTGATCATCTGGGGGTTTTGTCTACCTCCACCTTCTGTGACTACCGTTGTATCTCAGTGATATCGGTCATGGACTTAAAATATTGTTGTCCATATGTGAGTACAGTCTTTTTTTTTTTTTTTTTTTGTTTTGTTTTTTGGAGATAGAGAAAGAACAAAGAAATCTAAAAGACAGTTTACACCAACCTGGACAAGAATTGTCTATATTGTATGAAATGTAATTAATTAGTTAATTTATTCGTTTATTTTGTTGTGACATTTCATTTATTTTAACGATAAACGTAAAATCTTAATTTCTTTGTACGTGTCTCTTATATACATTTAAAAAGTCACAATGTGTTGATACCTTCCTCGGTAGTGAACTTGTATCTGTTAAACCAAAGTCTAAAATGTGAGAATTGAGGTCACAGTATGACAGAAAGTATCATTGTGAAGATTTAGTCGTTCAAAAAAAAAAAAATGGTAGTACATTTAAGTACGAGAAAACTTCAAACATGTTATTCGGATACGACAATAACAATTCAACGATTCAACACAGACTGAAAACGGTGGGGTACCTGACGTCGAGAGGTCCGAGGAAACAGTTACCTTAAAGGGTCCGTTCTTATGACCTTACCCAACGTTAAAGGAAGAGGTCGCAATAGAAGGGTTGGGTCCCTAGTTTAGACTCAGAGACGTAACCGTTCGTCTAAGAAATGGTGACTCAGTGGTCCCTTCGGGTATTATTCCGATAGTCAAGTCAAGTCAGCGAGTCAACACAGACTATAGTTTCCTCGTAAAGTACGTTTCTATCCGAGCTATTTCCTGTCTTTACAATACCTTGATTGTCTTCGTCTTCTATAATTCTTCTCCACCGTTCTTATGTGTCTTGACATGTTTTTTCTAGAAGTGTTGGTTCTATTAGTGCTACCATACATACTAGTGAGTAGAACTCGGTCTGTAGGACCTTATCCTTCGGTTCACCCGGAATCTTTTGTAGTGATGTTTGTTTCGATCACCTCCACTACTTTAAGGTCAACTCGATAAAGTTTAGGCCTTTCTACTACGACACTTTCACGATGTGAGTTATACGGTCGTTTGAACCTTTTGAGTCGTCACCGGTTCCCTGACCTTTTCCAGTCAAAAGTAAGGTTAAGGTTTCTTTCCGTTACGGTTTCTTACGGGTTTCATGACGTGTTAACGTGAGTAGAGTGTACGATCATTTCATTACGAGTTTTAAGAGGTTCGGTCCGAAGTTGTTATGTACTTGGTACTTGAAGGTCTACAAGTTCGACCAAAATCTTTTCAGTCTCCTTGGTCTCAAGTTTAACGGTTGTAGACGGCCTTGTAGTTTTTTCGTTCTCTCGAAGTCTTTTTGTAGAGAAAGACGAAATAACTGATACGGTTTCGGAAACTGACATACCTAGTGTTATTTGACACCTTTTAAGACTTTCTCTACCCTTATGGTCTGGTGGACTGGACGGAGAACTCTTTGGACATACGTCCAGTCCTTCGTTGTCAATCTCGACCTGTACCTTGTTGTCTGACTAAGGTTTATCCTTTTATTCATCCAGTTCCGAAATATAACAGTGGGACGAATAAATTATTCCGATATAACTAGATGTTTATCGGTATAATGACAGGATATGAGTCGAGGATTATTGAATAGATGTAAACAACTTCGAAAACTATATCCAAATAATAGAAATAGAGTTTGTCTGAAACAGTACATAGAAGTACTGAAAGAACTTAAGAAAAAATCTCACACATAAATAAAGTGACGTGACACAGAATCAACACCGTACGTCCTAGAAACTGGAATCAACCTCGTACACTCTAGATCAAGAGACTGGTCTTAAAATCGGAGGACATAACCCTCTTGTCTCAGAATCGGTGACCTGGTGGTCCCTTCAAGGGTAGGAACTTTAGAAAAAGAAGTTTGTTGAAGCAATGTGTTAAAATCGGTTTACAGGTGGTTTAGGTTACGTATATTACACGTAGATCATACTAGGATGTCACGTTGACGGAGACTTTAGGACTTGAGTTTACAAGGAAACACACTGGTATTGCGAATGTATACAAGAGAGTAAGTTATTGAGGGTTATATAGACAAGTAGACACGACACGACACGACACGAATGAGTAAGTCAACACAGGATGAGAAACACTGGGGTACGTGATATCGGACTGTCCGAGGAGACCGATACCCCTCGGAGGTCTGTTCCTATGATCTCTTCTAACGGTACGGGAGGAGGTCCCCTAGAAGGGTTGGGTCCCTGACTTGGGTCCAGAGGATGTAACACCAGTCTAAAAATGGTAGACTCGGTACAAGAAGTTTCAAATGAGTTTAGAAGACGTAAGGAGGGTACATTTGGTAGATGGGAGAAATAAAAACACAAGGTAAATTTACGGAGATATGGGTGAGGTCATGAGAACGGACCGTTTAGGGTACCTACCTCCTTGGACAATCCGACGTCAGGCACCCCAGCGATCCTCAACCTGTTCTGACTCGCTGAAGTGAAAGTGCGTAACCTCTTCCTGTACCGTCGGGTGAGGTCACAAGAACGGACCTCTTAGGTTCCCTACCCCGTCGGACCACCCGACGGTAGATACCCCAACGTGTCTCAGTCTGTACTGACTTCACTGAATCGTCGTCGGGGCATGGTTATATAAGTTGAGGTAAAGAACATGGAGTAACAGGACCGTCTTAAATTGTGGACGTTAGTAGAGTCACGGATGTATATCTGACGACTAGTCCTAGTCTCTTTTCATGTATCGATACTTCTTCTTGGTTACATTTTGGTATAAGATTTTGTATTGAACTTGAAAATGAAGAGACTTTATATAGAAAGTTCGAGAGAAGTAAAAAAAGAGTTTTAAGGTTTAAAAGTAATAAAATAGTGAAAATGTTCTATGGAAAGGAAGACATAGTCTCTTTTTTAACCTATGTGTTTTCTTTTTAAGAGAGTTAAAAAATATGTATCTAATAAATACATACAGTAGGACTTTATCAAGTACATGGTAAAGTCAATAAATAATTAGATTTTATAAAATTGACATAGGAATTTTTAGTAAAAAAGGTTTTTGTTAGTAAAGAAGGTGAATTAAAGGAGTGTTAAAAAGACAAGAGGTTGTATCACTTTAAAATCAAGTTATGAATGATAGTAAAAACTGTAAATAATTTTAGAACAATATAATCCCTTTATGTTAATAAACACAAATCGTATACAAATTTCAATAACGGTATAAAATCATATTTAATTAAATGGAAAAATAACAATCAAACGAAACAAATAAAAACACCTTAAATCTCAAATCTCCAACTCCTGTATGAAGATGTAATGGAAATGATTTAAGTTGTTTAGAAAATTTAAGAAATAGCTCTTCCTAAAGAAAATAATAATGTCAACACTAATTTGAAAAAAGTAAGAGGGGAACATTGTAGAGTAAAAAAAGGAAAGTAAAAATATATGTCATAGTAGTATAAATCCCGAAGGGACCATCGAGTCGACCATTTCTAAGGTGGATGTTACGTCCTACGGGGTCAAGTCAAGGTCCCAACCCTTCTAGGGGACCCCTTATCTATCGGATGGGTGAGGTCATAAGAACCCGAAGGGACCACCGAGTCTACCATTTCTTAGACGGACGTCACACTCTCTGGACTCAAGGTAGGGACTAACCCTTCTAGGGGACCTCTTCTTGTACCACTGGGTAGGGTCATAAGAACGGACCTATTAGGGGGACCTGTCTCCTCGGACCACCCGATGTCACGTACCTCAACGTTTGTCAGCCTGTTTTGACTCACGTGTCGTATCGTGTGTAGTGTAAATAGAGAAACAATAATTCCTGATATCAGAGTTACAGTGACTAAATTAAAGGTGTATGAAATAATATTGAAAATGTCGGATGTTACGTCTAGAGTAATCAATAAGTCAAAAGAATCAAAAAGACATCAGGTAGTAGAAGAGTAGAATTAGTCAGCAGATATGTGAAGTCTAATAATAGACAAAAATCGAAAAATGAGGTAAAGTCTCCGGAACTTTAATGGAATCTAGTCGTTACAAGATGTAAAGACCAATAAATCTATGTATAAATGGTATAAGTAAAAAATCGAAGGTTTAAAACCTCTTTTATTTCTTGAATCAGTTTCCAAGGTACAACGAAGACAGTAACAGAGGTACGGAAAAGAAGAGATTATAAATAGTTTATTTCGATGATAATGTATCAGGGTCAATGACCAGTAATGTACCGACATGAGAGTAAGTTGATTTATTACTCTTTAAGGGAAAGAATTCGAATGTAAACCTTTATTTAATCTATGTAAGTCGAGAACCACTTTAAAATCTGAAAGTGGATTCTGAGTCATGTGACATACCTTTTTTCTGTAAAAAGGGATGGGAGTAACTGATCCAGAGAATATTAGACTTTATTTTAGTGATATTACTTTTTATATTAGTAGTCTAATGTGGACAGTAGTCCCAAAAGAATAGTAGCACAGGAAGGATGACGGGTGGAAGTCGTGACGAACCAACCTTATTTGGTAGACTCTAAGATTCTAAGTCACAAAGTCTTAAATGAGAAAAAATTAACGAGTCAATAAAGAAAAAAAATCCATAGTCAGACGTTTAAACTATATCCAAGGGTCCTTTGTATTGTCTTTTGTTTTTATATCAAAGAAGTTTCTGTTACACGTAATCTCGTCACCACACGAAATGTATATCTAAAATACATTGATTGTCTTACTAGAAAGATTTTGTAACAAAACTCGCACAACACAGGATAAGTTTATGAACGTTTTAGTTTAGATCAAGAGAAACAAACTGTAAGTTTCCAGTGGACTTATTCTTACCATGTAAGGGTAGAGTCGTGAAAATGAGTATAACGAGAAAGGAAAGGTGAAAGAAAAAATAAGAATAAAATGTCTCCAATCTTTTTAGACAAAAAATATGATTAAAAATAGAGTTTCTGTGTATTAAGAATACATCTCAATATTTATTTGTAAACAAAATATATATATATATATATATATCTCTCTCTCTCTCTCTCTCTCTCTCTCTGATTTACTTATGGAGACAATATCTGAGACTTTGTAAGTATAATATATAATTTCTCTCGATTAGATATCGCAGATAAGTAAAAAAAGTAGAGGATATCTCTAGTGGTAATATACACGTTAACAAAAAAAGATATCATTTCTTTTATAATATCCTTTCTATGCAAATTCTAAGATACGGTGACAATCTTAAGTATTTATCTAGGCGACATGACCTTTTCACCTTTCCTTTCCTTTTTTTACAATGTTATACATGTCCCTTTTTACATTCTATATAATTCGTGAAATTCTATATACTTTAAAAAAGTCCATTTTACAAACCAAAACATTACAAATATGAAGACTAAAATTTATCAATTCTTGTGATATTGTATAAGATATTTCACACAAGACTTCTCGAAGGGTTTAGACCTATAATTAGACTACAGAAGATGATTGTTTTATACACTTGAGTCCGTTCAGTCTCTTGAAGATCTTTGAGTCGAAGTAGTAAATATTTCACACGTAAAGGTGTGAAAGTCTCCCAAATACTTAAGTCAAGTCAAGTCAAGTCAACGAGTCAGCACAGGCTGAGAAACGCTGGCGTACTTAGTGTCGTGCGGTCCGGAGGGACAGGTAGTGGTAGAGGGCCTCAAGTGAGTCTGAGTGCAGGTAGCTCAGGCACTACGGTAGGTCGGTAGAGTAGGAGCCAGCAGGGGAAGAGGAGGACGGGGGTTAGGGAGGGTCGTAGTCTCAGAAAAGGTTACTCAGTTGTGAGGCATACTCCACCGGTTTCATGACCTCAAAGTCGAAATCGTAGTAAGGAAGGTTTCTTTAGGGTCCCGACTAGAGGAAGTCTTACCTGACCAACCTAGAGGAACGTCAGGTTCCCTGAGAGTTCTCAGAAGAGGTTGTGGTGTCAAGTTTTCGTAGTTAATAAGTCGCGAGTCGGAAGAAGTGTCAGGTTAAGAGTGTAGGTATGTACTGGTGACCTTTTTGGTATCGGAACTGATCTGTCTGGAATCAGCCGTTTCATTACAGAGACGAAAACTTATACAATAGATTCAACCAGTATTGAAAAGAAGGTTCCTCATTCATAGAAAATTAAAGTACCGACGTTAGTGGTAGACGTCACTATACCCTCGGGGGGTTTTATTTCAGACTGTGACAAAGGTGACAAAGGGGTAGATAAAGGGTACTTCACTACCCTGACCTACGGTACTACAAGCAAAAGACTTACAACTCGAAATTCGGTTGAAAAAGCGAGAGGAGAAAGTAAAAGTGGTTCTCCGAAAAATCAAGGAGAAGTGAAAGACGGTATTCCCACCACAGTAGACGTATAGACTCCACTAACTATAAAAAGGGTCGTTAGAACTAAGGTCGAACACAAAGAAGGTCAGGTCTCAAAGAGTACTACATGAGACGTATCTTCAATTTATTCGTCCCACTGTTATATGTCGGAACCGTATGAGGAAAAGGATAAACCTTGGTCAGACAACAAGGTACAGGTCAAGATTGACAATGAAGGACTGATGATTCTTTATTATTGTTCGGTTTATAAAAAAAGTTGGTGATGATTAACGACTATAAATTCTTCCTCTTACATCCTTTAAAACTGTCCCAGTTTACCTCTTTACTATGTGACATATCAAGGCGTTTACGACCACAAGGTAATAAAATGAAATTAAACATATCCAAGAATCTTGTAGTTTGCATAGATGGAAGTTCATCTTATTGTTTTAGTATAAGGTTTCTAATTATATTTACTAAGGACCGAGAAGTGAGAAAATCTAATAGATTATTCCTTCTATTACACTCATCTTATACCGAAATATTATACAGTCTTGATTCTAAACACACCTTTCATTTACATAATAAAGTTTCCTTGATCACATTAGGTTTTTCGTCATAACTTTGTTTTTTGTCTCGTTTACTAACTGTTGTTTACGGGTTTTGTTCGACTTCAGTTTGTGCTTCCGTGTTGATGACTAATCAAATAGTTGGTATTCGTAACAAAATCCTTTTTTTCTGTACTTTTTGTAACCCTGTTGAAATCCTTACACTATACTTCCATTATTCACTAAAAAGAGTAAAATAGTGGTGATAGAGAAATTGAGTATTTGAAGTAAAATTTTAGGTAAACAGTTCAATCTTTCATAGGACAGTTTCTACTATACGAAAAACGAAAAACATATACTTGATGGAACTGTTCTCAGGCATACTTCCGTGTGAATTTTTTATTGAACCAAAATCTATGTTAAATGTTTAGACTGATTCTTGTATTTTAGGTAAAGTGGGGACTTTTCAGTTTTGAATTTTCTTCTTTATTTACTTTTATCAGTGGATTGTAAAGTTCTAGAATTTAAAAGACAAATTCTAAATATTTAAAGATTTCAAATTTAAACGGTCCATCTAAAGTAGTAAATAAAAGGTGTAACTAAGTATTTAAGAACCGTCTGACAGGTGATACAGAGTACACATGTATATTAGGTCCTTCTGTTACATTGAGACTCAATCGGTACAATTCAAATATATATAGACGAAGACATAAAACGTCCGTTTTTAAATATTTGTAAGAGTATATATACACTAAAGTCGTTTAATACCGAAAGGTTGTGAAAAACCAAGGTAAGAATGATGGACACATAGGAAACCATACAGTGAATTATAGAAACTCAGTAATAAAGGAGTATTCCTTTTATTGGAGTATTTCTTTTATTGAGGTTATTGAGTCAAAAAGATATAAGGTTGAATTATAATGGAGTCCTCTTTTTAACTAACTGAGACCTAATTGTATACATTAAAGAAGTCGTATCACGGTCCGTTCATACTGATTTTTAAATAGTTGGTAAGGATTATAAACTGAGATTATAGAGTTAGAATGAATTTTGGTACGGGTCACGTGTGTTGATGGAATCTAACAGAAACAAAAATAACCGTCTTACAAAGATGATTTACTTAAATCTATCCTGTGATAAAATCACAAACTTCGTAGTTTAATTTCGGTTATATAATCGTAAAGTAACTTAGGTGATAGTATATATACTGTAAACACTGTGTTATATATATAACTTATATGTAAATAATATATATATATATATTATGTGTATGTCAACGTTATAAAAGTGAGTCTCTTGACTTTTAGACTACCATATAACTCTTTCTGGTACTCTTCAAGGGTTTCTTCACAACTAATGTAATTCTTAGATTAGGGTATACATATGTACAATAACACCTACGTAAGTAAGTGTGCACGTACTCTCGACTTGAAAGAAATATGTCTCCGGTGAACGTAAAGAAATTCGAAATCATCAACTCTTCGTTTAAGTCGGTAAAGTTACGTTCTAAGGAAAGGTTCCTAGTTTACGAAGTATAGGACTTAACAGTAAATATCAAAAGAATTTAGTCAATAAACTTTACTTCTATTTGGAGTTTGATTGTAAGATCCAACAATTTTAGTTTAGATGTTTAAGTGTGTCTTTCCGTGAACAAAAGAAACACTGTCTACTAGAAGTAATATTAATTTTTAATAATTATACGATAGGTGAGTCGGGGTACGGTGAGGACACACTGTGACTGTTTACTCCTCCCACTTGTCCGTGGAGACCGGGATGTAACGAGTGTGTACCGTAGTTGAGTAACTTTCGTTCGTCGGGACTTGAGGTTAGGGTGCGGTACATGGACTGAGTTTATCTGTATCTTTCCTCGTCTAAGTGAGGGGATGTGACGAGTATACTGGAGTGGGTGGTCTCTGTTACCCACGTATGTTGAGTGTACCCTCTCAGGGGAACTCACGGTGTTAGTCCAATTTTACTCTGTTACATAAAGACCCTGTGTACCACGACCTTATTCACGTCTCGGTTAGACTCTCTTTTGATTCTTGATCCCGTTTCAATCTGTTATTACAAATAGAGGATATGTCCGGGTAAGGAAATTCTGTATCTTTCTGTCAACAAAACGTGATATGAGTCTTTTTCTCAGTTTGTTTTACTTCTTAGTTACCTTGTACAAGGTTTACTTCTTTGTTCTGTTTTGATGTCCTATTTTGTACAATTACTTTACCTCTATTCATTACATGTACTCTCCCGAAGGAACCACCAAGTCTATCATTTCTTAGACGGACGTTACGTCCTCTAGGTCCAGACTAGGGTCCTTCTAGGGAACCTGTTACTTTACCAATGGGTGAGGTCATAAGAACGGATCTCTTAAGTTATCTGTCTCCTCGGACCACCCGAATGTCCGATGTCAGGTACCCCAACGTTTCTCAGCCAGTTCTGTCTCGTTGACTGTGTGTGTGTTACATGTACTCTTTCTCTAGTTTCATTACTAGTGTTTCTCACAGTCTCTCGGACCCTTTTTTTACTTATTTGTGTAACTTTTAAAGTTGTGCTCTACCCTTCGTATTCTTTCAAAGTTTATCTTGAGTGTCTCGACTTCTCGTGTTATTGTCTCGACTTTTTATATTTTGTATTATTTTGTCATTAATTGTATTATTTTAAATTTTTATTTTTTAATTTTATTAGTTGTATTATTATTTTTATTATTTTTAGTCTGATACTGTTATGTCTTTTTTCTTAGCTACTGGATCTGTCATCCTATAACCTTTAGTTGGTTTCTCTTGTAGTTATTCTTGTTTTCTTATAGAATTTTATTCCTATCAAATTCCTTAGACATCCTGTTGTATTTCGTATGATTATAAACGTAATAATCCGAGGGTCTTCCTTTTCCCACTATCCCTTTCTCCGTCTTTAAAATAAAATTTTTGATGAACTATTTTTGAAGGGTTAGGACCCTTTTCTTTGTCTGTAGATTCAAATCCTTCGTGTCCCTCAGGGGTTGTTCTATTTATGTCTCTATAAACAGGTTCTGTGTAATATTAATTTTACAGTTTTTGATTTCTATTTCTTAGAATTTTCGTTATCCTCATTTGACTGAGTAATATATGTTTCCTTGGGGGTATTTTGATAGTCGACCAAAAAGTTTTCTTTAAAACGTCAGGTCTTCCCTCACCTTACTATATAGTTTCACGACTTTTCTTTTTTTTTTTTAGGTTGGTTCTTATGAGATGTACCGTTTCAATACTAAGTCTTAACTTCCTGCGGAATGTTTTTTTATCAATTTGCCTTCCCTGAATTAATACGATTTTCGTTTCCCGGTATTTATCTTTATTCTTTTCTATACTTTCTCTTTTTTATAAGTCATTACCGTTTATATATGATTTCCGTTATCTAGTCGTTGAGTATATGATCATATTTCCATTTATCTATTTTTGTCATTTTAATTAATATTGAATTAATTCCCTATGTGTGTTATTTTTATATTGTGTACTACAGTTTTTATATTTTACACCTTCCTCCCTCATTTTTACATCTCAAAATTCTTACATAAATTTAAATTCAAAGATTGTTGAATATCTGATAATATACACTTGGAGTCACATTGATGTGTCGTTTTTGTGTCTCATCTGTGTGTTTTTTTATTACTTTTTATATGAATTTATATTGTTATTTTTAATAGTTTGTTCTCTTCTTTCTCTTTTGTTTTTGTCTTTCATGAATGTTTTAGTACGTTTTTTGTTACTCGTTGTATTATTATTCATCAGATACCACTGACCTGTTGTAAAGTTTTGATGAAATTACATTTTCGTGATTTATAAAGTTAGTTTTCTGTATCTCACTGACTTACTTTTTTTTTTTGATGAGTAAAGTCTAGATTTTTATGTGTCTGTCTTTCACCTCTTTACCTTGTTTCTATAATGTACTTTCACCTTGGTCTTTCGACTCCATCATTATGTGTATAGTCTGTTTTGTCTAAATTTTTTTTTTTCTGGTGTTGATTTCTGTTTCTTCACGTAATGTGTTACTATTTCCCCATTTAGGTTGTTTTCGTATATTATAACTCTTTATAAATACGTGAGTTATACTCATGTATTTATATGTTTCGTTTACGTTTGTCTGAATGTCCCTCCATGACTTTCATTACGTTTTCTCATCCCCTGAAATAATAAGGTGAATATATTTACCTATTTAGTAGATCTGTCTTTATTCCTTTCTGACCGAAATTAACTGTGTCATCTAGTCTATTTGAATTATCTATATATCTCTTTTAAAATATATTTTACTCGGTTTATATGTAATAAATGTTGATGTATACCTTGTAAGAGGTAACACAAATACAATCTTGTGTTTTTTCCAAGTTGTTTAAGTTCTTCTGACTTTTAGTATGATTCGTAGAAGAGACTACTGTTACCATACTTTGATCTTTACTTCATGTTTTTGTTTTCACCTTATGTATGATTTGTGTGACTACTATGTGGTGTACTATGACTTACTGGTTAGGTTAAAAAAATTACTTCTTTTGTTTCCCCTTTATTTTTTTTTGGAGATTTTTTACTTCTTATTTTGTGTTATAAAGTTTATGTTTAATTCTTTTATTAGGATAAATGTTTTCGTAGTTTTTCTTATTGCCTTATTTAAATTGATTCCTCCACTTTTTGTACATGAGACTTTCGATCTTATTTGACTACTTTCTTTGACTTCTGTGTTCATTTTCCTTCAAGGTGTAAAGAGTACCTAACTTTCTTTATTTTGACAACATTAGATATGATGGGTTTCTTTATTTATCTAAGTTTAATGGTTCCGTAAAAAGTGTCTTAATCTTGTTTATTAGGATTTTAAACATACCTTGGTGTCTTTTAAGGTTATCGGTCTTGTTAGAACTCTTTCTTGTTGTTTGACCTTTATAGTGTGAGGGTCTATGGTTTGATTCGATGTTTCGATACTATTATATTTTTCGTATCATGACTGTACTTTTCTCTGTGTATCTAGTTGCCTTTTCTTATCTCTTGGGTCTTTGTCCGGATATATATCTACCAGTTGGGTCAGTTAGGACTTCGACTTCGAGGTTTTGAAACCGGTAGACTACGTTTCTCGACTGAGTAACCGTTTCTGGGACTACGACCCACTCTAACTTCCGTTTTTCCCTTCTCCCGTCGTCCCCTACTCTACAACTCTATCGTAGTGGTTGAGTCACCTGTTCTTAAACTCGTTTGAGACCCTCTATCACTTCCTGTCCCTTCGGACATCACGACGGCAAGTACCCCAACGTTTCTCAACCTGTGTCGAATCGTTGACTTGTTGTCGTTATCTACCAGTTAATTGGAGACTGTTTCCTCCGTTCTTATATGTTATACCTTTTCTGTCAGAGACATAATTTACAACAATCCTTTTGACCTATCTATGTACGTTTTCTTCCTTTGACCTGGTGATGTATGTAGTATGGGGTTTTACTTGAGGTCTGTCTAATCTCTAGACTTATATTCTGGACTTTAGTATTTTGAAGATCTTCTTTTGTATCAGACATTATAGAAACTGTGGTCAGAATTTCTATAAAGAAAAATCTAGACTGGAGTGTTGGTTCCTGCTGTTTTGTTTTTATTTATTTACCCTGATGTACTTTGACTTTTCGAACACGTGTTCGGTTTCTTTGGTAGTTGTTTTACTTTTCCTTCGGATGACTTGCCCTCTTCTATAAATATTTAATATATAAACTATTCCCGAATTATAGGTGGTATATGTTTATGAAGTGTATATAGTTAGTAATCTTTTTGTTTTTTATATTAATTTTTTACCCCTCTCCTACACTTACCTGTAAAAGGGTTTCTTCCGTATGTCTACTGGTTATCCGTGTGCTTTACTAATGGTAGTCATTAGTAGTCTTTATACTTTTAGTTTTGTTGTTACAATATAGTGGAGTGTGGACAGTCTTACCTATAATAGTTTTTGTCTTTTTCATTGTTCCCGACAGTCCTACATCTCTTTGCCCTTGAGAGTACATGATGACCACCCTTTCGTGTAACCACAACGGTGATACACTTTGTCATACCTCTAAGGAGTTTTTTAATTTTTATCTTTATATCTTAATAAATCAACTAGGTAGTTAAGAAGAAACCCCATAAAAATACTTTTTTTTTACTTTTGTGATCAAGTTTTTCTATTTACACGGGAACACAAATAAGGTTAAAATAAATGTAAACAGTTTTATATTTTGTAGAATTCACGGATGACAATCTACTGATCTATTTCTTTTACACTACCTCTTTGTATGTTCTACCACCTCCTCATTCTACACCTCTAGTAGAAGGAGGGGTTTATGGAGTTTTCATATAGAAGTACACCTTGTTGAGAATGTCTTCTGGATGACTTGTACCCGTCTTCTGGAGTCTTAAGGTGTTTCCGTTCGATTAGAGGTATACTACGTAATCCTGTTTTCTTTTTCTATGTTCCCTTAACCTGACCTTCGACACGAAGACCCTCCCTCGACACTGTCTCTGTTTCAAAGGTGTGTACCTACCCCTATCTCATCTTGAAACGTTGGAGTCCCTCCTCACGTCGTTGTCCAAGTACCTTGTTTTTCACCTCTCTTAAGTCGTGTCTCTGAGTACGGTTGGTCGTAAAAGGTCGGACTCTATGAGAAGACATACGTACGGCACCACTCACCCCCGACCCAAAACTCCGAATCCGAAACCTCTAGGTTGGGTTCCCACTCCTGATCACAATTGACGGGACTGTTGTCAGACTTCCTCAATCATTTTATGTCAACTACCTTAGGTCCCTTTTCGGACCCGGACGGTCTCTCCGTTCGCTAGTAACCGTACTCCTGAAAGATTGGGGTACACGAACGGATACCATCCTACGGTGGAGGCGCTCACGGTATCTACCCTGATCGACTCCGACATCAGAGGTTAGAGTCTTTACTTCTGACAGACGACATAGGGAAGGAGAGGGACCCGAATGACTTATTAACTCGGGATTCATTGGTTACGAAAACGGATTAGAACAGACGTACCCCTTGACTACAGTCTCCCACCAGATGTTTTTCTGTGTCGGTTTTGGTTTCGACTCGTGGTCCCCGACACACACTTGTTTCTTCTCCCTCCCTTAAGTGAACACGTCGGTGTCCTCGTGAGTTAATTTAGAGGTGTTAACCAAACTCCGATGTCTGAAACCCCCGTTAACACCTGAAACCTTCGTTGATGTTCGACCTTACTCCTGTCTCATCTCAGACTCGACTGGGTGTCACGGGTGTCGTCCAGACCTCTGGAAGGATCTTTATGACCTCCTTAAGGACTCATCCTTCTAACCGACCTGAAGTAATTCATCGTCCCTCTCATTGTTGACTCCGATATTCTTTTATAAGAAGAATGATAGTGAGAGAGATTTTTATAAAAACAGAAAACAGAAAAAGTAAAAAAGATAACAACAAGAAATAGTAATAAGAAAATTAACAATTTAAAAATCAATCACAAGGAAAAACTCACGAAAATAAAAATTTATTTAAATAAAATTAAAATAACTAGAAGTCGTACAAAAACAATATCACGTAAAAAGGTATAAAAACCAAAACATAAAAACGATCAGACAAAATATCACAAACAAAAGTAAATACTCAAACAAACAACCGAACTAAGGAGAGACAAAACCTAATGGGAAAGAAAAGAAAGAAGAAACAACAAAAGAAAACACACACACACACACACTCAAAAACACACAATGACAGACAAATTACAACGAAAATGGTAAACAGAACCTCAAAACAGACAGGTAAGAAAAAAACGAACAAACATACAAACAACCTGAAAAATAATAATTAAAGAAATAAGATTAGACAAGTTTACCTTTATTTTTCTTTTGTCCTCATCGTTATTGGTATAGTCTATTTTATGTAAAATTTTATTCCTTATAAAGTTCTCTGTTTCTGCTTGTGATATTTTACTAGTTCCCTAGTAAGGTTCTTCTGTATTAACATTTATAAATACGTGGGTTATATCTTCGTGGAGTTTATGATCGTTGATATTTTCTACGTTATCGTTTTGTCATTTTCACCCCCTGAAATTGTGGGGTCAGTATGGTTACCGGTCTAGCACTTTTGTCTGTAAACTATTCCTTTTCGTTCGGAATTTTCTATATAAGATGGTATACCCGGATTAACTATAGATGTCCGATAAGGTGGGGTTTTGTCATCTTAAATGAAAAAAGAGTTCACGTATACTTCGTAAGAGGTCCTATCTAATGTAGGAACCTAGTGTTTAGTTCGGAACCACTTAAATTCTTTTAACTTTAACATAGTCCATAAAAAAAGACTGGTGTTACGATATCCTACTTTATAGTTAATGTCCCCTTTTTGACATTTTTTTTTGTGTTTGTGTATCTACGATTTGTTATACGAAGATTTATTGTTTTTCCAGTGAATTCTTTTTTTTTTTCTCTCTCTCTCTCTTTCAGTTTTTAATGGACCTTTCTTTACTATTATGTTTGTTTGTTGAGTTTTAGATACCCCAAGTCATTTTCGTCACGATTCTCCCTTCATATATCGTTATATTCGGATGGACTTCTTTACTATTTTTGTAGTTTATTTACTATATTGGAATATGAATTTCTTTGATCTTTTTTTCTTGTTTTGGGGTTTCAATCATCTTTGTTTATTTAGTATTTCTATTCTACTTTTTTATTTACTTCGTTTATCCTTTCTAGTTATTTTGATTTTCGACCAAAAACTCTTCTATTTGAACTGTTGGTAATCGGTCTAAGAAGTTCTTTTTTCCCTCTTCTGAGTTTAGTTATTTTAATCTTTACTTTTCCCCTGTAATGTTACCTTTTACGTTTTTTTATTTCCTAGTATTCTCTGATGATACTCGTTGATATACTGTTATTTTACTTGTTGAATCTTTTTTGTACTTGTTTAAAAATCTTTTCATGTTGGAAGGTCTAACTTGGTCTTTTCTAATCTTTTATAATTGTATGGTTAGTGTACGTGACTTTATTTTTCGACTTAGTTTTCAAAAAGTACCTTTTCCGTTACCGTGGGGTGAGGTCATGAGAACGGACCTTTTAGGGTACCTTCCTCCTCGGACCATCCGACGTGAGGTACCCCAGTAATACTCAGTCTGTGTTGACTCGCTGAAGTGAAAGTGAAAAGTGAAAGTACGTAACCTCTTCCTTTACCGTTGGGTGAGGTCGTAAGAACGGACCTCTTAGGGTCCCTACCCCCTCGGATCACCCGACGGTAGATACCGTAGAGTGTCTCAGCCTGTGCTGACTTCTCTGAATCGTCGTCGTTGTCTTTGTTAAAAGTTTGTTCGTCTTCGGGTCCCGGTCTACCCAAGTGTCCACTTAGGATACTTTGTAAATCTCTTCTCGATTATAGGCAGGACGAGTTTGAGGAGATTTTTTTAATGACTACCTCTTTTTGAGAGTTTGAGTAAGATGATCCGGTGGTAGTGGGATTATGGTTTTGGTCTGTTTCTATAGTATGTCATTTAATTTCATGTCCGGTTGTAGTGACTGTTTGTATCTACGTTTTTAATAATTGTTTTCAGATCGTGTGTCTTAGGTTATTGTGTAATTTTGAGGTACTAGTTGACCCCAAATAGGGTACCTATATTTCTAAGAAGTTATATACGTTTGGATAATTACACTATGTGTAATTAACTTTCTATTTTTGGGATAGTAGTGGAGCTATCTACTTCTCCTTGGTAAACTGTTTTAAGTCCTGGGTAAATATTAATTTTTGAGAGGTCTTTCAACCGTAACTTCCTTGGATGGAGTTGTATTGTTTCCGGTATATACTGTTTGGGTGTTGTTTGTAATAAGAGTCGTTACTTTTATAAGAGATATTATAATCCTTATTATTTTCCCACGGGTGTGAGTACTGACAATAAATTATATCAAAAACTTTAAGATCGGTACTGTTAGTCTCTTCTTTTATTTATTTTCATTAGGTCTAACCTTTTCTTCCTCAATTTGAGAGTCAGAAACCTCTACTGTACTATAATATGTATCTTTTGGATTTATCCGGCGTTCTTTTAATGATCTAAATTAGTCACATAAATTATTTCTACGGTCTATATTTGGATTGCGTGTCTTTAATAAAAGTAAGGATATGTGATTGTTATTTTTAGTCTTTCTCTTTAATTCCTTTGTTAGAGTAAGTGTTAACATTGTTTTTCTTATTTTATGGATCCCTATTTGAATGGATTCTTTTGTTTTCTTGACATACGTTTTTTCATTCTGTCACTACTGTTTTTAGTTTCTGTTGTGTTTGTCTACCTCTCTACATAGTACATAGTACTAATCGTCTTAGTTATAAAACTTTTACTGATACCATGGGTTTCGTTAGATGTCTAAGTTAATTTAGTGACAGTTTAAAAGTTACCGTAAAAAGTATCTTGATCTCCTTTTTTAAAGTGTTAAACATACCTTTGTGTTGTCTGGGGTTTATCGGTTCCGTTGGAACTCTTTTTTTTTTTTACCTCGTTCGACCTCATTAGTTGTAAGGACTGAAGTCTGATATGATGTTTAAATGACAGTAGTTCTGTCATACTATGACCGTGTTTTTATCTTAATACCTGGTTACTTTGTTCTATCTTTCGTTTCTCTATTTGGGTGTTTAGATACCCGTGGAATAAAAACTGTTTCTTCCGTTTTTTATATGTTACCTCTTTCTCAGAGAAGTGGTTTAACAAGAACCTTTTTACCTGTCGAAGTGTATTTTATTACTTTAATCTCGTGTAGAGTAATGTCCTTACAGCGAGTCAGTACAGGCTGAGAAACGCCGGGGTACCTGACATCGGATGGTCCGAGGAGACAGGTAGCCTAAAAGGTCCGTTATCATGACCTCACCTAACGGTAAAGGAAGAGGTCGCCTAGAAGGACTGGGTCTCTAGTTTGGACCCAGAGGTCGTAACATCTGTCTACGAAATGACGGACTCGGTGGTCCCTTCAGGCGTGTAAAGTAATGGTATGTGTTTTTATTTGAGTAATACCTAATTTCTGAATTCACATACCGGTCTTTGATATTTCGAGAATCTCCTTTTGTATCATTCAATGTGAGAAACTGTATTTAGTGTCGTTCTAGGAGAAACTGGGGTGGAGGATCTCATTACCTTTATTTTTGTTTTTATTTATTTACCCTGAATTAATCTGAATTTTCTAAATGTGTCCTTCACTTTTATATTTATTCTACATTTCTATCAGGAGTCTTACCCTCTTTTATTAACGTTCCTTTGTTGATTGTTTCCTAATTAGAGGTTTAATATATAGTCGTCGTGTGCTTCGAGCTATAGTCTTCTTGTCAGTTTAATTTTTGTTTGTTTGTTTTTTCCCAGTCTTTTGGATTTGTCTGTAAAGAGGTTTCTTCTGTACTTCTACGGTCATTTGTTCTTTTTTACGATTCGTAACGAGTAAAAATCTCTAAGTTTAGTTTTGATGTTATTCCATAGTGAGTGTGGTCAGTCTTAACAACAAGTCAACGAGCAAACACAGAGAAACACTGGAGTACCTTACATCGTGTGGTCCGAAGGGACTGGAAGCGGTAGAGGGTCTCAAACGAGTTTGAGTACAGGTAACTCAGCCACTACGGTAGGTTGGTAGAGCAGGATACAATAGGGGAATCGGAGGACGAAAGTTTATTCAGTCAAGAAGTGTAGTTCACCGGTTTCAAAACCTCGAAGTCGAAATCGTAGTCAGGAAGGTTACTTATAAGTCCCAACTAAATGAAATCCTAACTACCCATATTAGAGTAACGTCAGGTTCCCTGAGAGTTCTCAGAAGAGGTTGTCGTGTTAAGTTTTCGTAGGTAAGAAGTCGTAAGCCGGATGAAATACCAGATCGAAAGTGTAAGTATGTACTGATGACCTTTTTAGTATCGAAACTGATATACCTGGGAATAACAGTTTCATTATAGAGACGAAAACTTATGTGACGGATCCAAATAGTATCGAAAATAAAGTTCCTCATTCGTAGAAAATTAAAGTACTGACGTCAGTGGTAGACGTTACTAAAACCTCGGGTTCTTTTATTTCAGACAGTAACAAAGGTAACAGAGGACTAGATAAACGGTACTTCACTACCCTGGTCTCCGGTACAATAATCCAAAAACTTACAACTAAAAATTCGGTCGAAAAAGTGAGAGAAGAAAGTGGTTGAGTTACCTGTAGTTCTTCGAGAAGTCAAAAAAAAAAAAAAAAAAATTGAAAGACGGTAATCCTACCACAGTAGACGTCTAGACTCCAATGACTATAAAGAGGACCGTTAGAACTAAGGTCGAACACGAAGTGGGTCGGACTGTAAAGAGTACTACATGAGACTTATATTCAATTTATTCGTCTCACTGTTATACGTTGGAACTTCATGAGGAAGGGGTGAAACCTTGGTCAGGTAACAAGGTACAGGTCAAGATTGACAACAAAGAACTGAACGTATTTCCAAAGAGTCCTCCTTCTACTCCACCAGACTATAAAGGTAGAGAAATTCTTAAAAGCTGTCAAACAAAACTAGGTGTTTCAGTTTCCGAAATCACATCGGTTATTTCGTCTCCATCTATAAAAAGACCGTAAGAGAATGAAAAAGATATTAGGTCACCTACAACCGTTAAACTAGACACCAAGAAGACACAAAAGATTTAAGTCGAACATGTAGACTTTCAACAACTAAGTATATGACAACTTCAGATCTAACCTCCTAAAACTCGTATTGGAACGACCGTACACTTTACTCATGTTAACACACCATCAAACTTGTAAGAACCCGAAGGAACTACGGAGTCAACCTCTCCCTCTCCCAACCCACTAAACCCTCTTACCGTAACTTTGTACATATTATAGTACATTCTTTGTCTAGTGGTCAGATCCAAGCTACGTCCTATGTCCTACGAACCCCGACCACGTGACCCTACTGGGTCTCTGTACCATACCCCTCCCTCCTCCCTCCCCCCAAGTCCAACCCCTGAGTACATGTGGGCACCGTCTAAGTACAACTACATACCGTTTTGGTTATGTCATAACATTTCATTTTATTTCATTTTAAGTTTTTTTTTTAGGTGGAGGTTACGTCCTCTGGGACTAAACTAAGGACCTAGACATCCACCGAGTCGACTATTTCTTAGACGAACGTTACACCCTTTGGACCTAAACTAGGGACTCAACCCTTCTAGGGGATCTCTTCCCTTCCCGATGAGTGAGACTATAAGACAGGACCTCTTAAGGTACCTGACATATCAGGTACCCCACCGTTTCTCAGTCTGTACTGACTCGCTGGAAGTGAAGTGTAACAGTAACGGGAAGAAACCCTAATCTTACTTTTGACTGGAAAAGTTCAGGACACCGGTGACGACTAAAAAGTTTTAAACAATTGTATAACTCACGTCGTGAAAGTGTCGTAGTATAAAATCCTAAACCTTATCGAGTCGATTTTAAGGTACTGTCGGTGATCGAAACAAACATCATTAAGTAGGATTCCGGGTGAACTGAAGTGTGACGTCCTAAAGACGGAAATCCACTTACTACTGTGGTAGCACCAATGGGCCAATAGGTCAAACATTGTAACATGTCCTCCGTCACTGGTTCTACCAGAGTTTCTTTTTTTTTTACGTTGTTCCGTTTTACCAAGAGACTCCTCCAGAATATTTATCGACTCTTTTCTTCTGTTTGATTTCCGTGTCCTCTTTTCCTTTGTATGAGTTGACTTACGTCAAGGTTTCTTCTCGTTCCTCTGTATCCTTTCGCAAAGATTCACTTGTTACGTTTCTTTATTTCCTTTTGTTGTCTTACCCTTCCTGATCTCTAGAGAAGTTCTTTTAATCTCTATGGTTCCCTTGTAAAGTACACTTCTACCCGTGTTATTTCCTGTCTTTCACAGATTATCCTCGTCTTCTATAATTCTTCTCCACCGTTCTTATGTGTCTTCTAAAATTACTGGGATTATTGGTTAGTCTTACCGGTGGTATTTTTTTTTTTTTCCTGTTTGTTATTTACAACCTCCTCTATACCTCTTTTCCATGGGAGGACGTGACAAACACCTTTACATTTAAATATGTCGGTGATACCTCTTGTCATACCTTTAAGTTATTGTTCGATACTTATTTTGACGGTATACTAGGTCGTAAGGGTGGTGACCGAGTCTATACCTTCGTTACGATCTACAGGTACTTATATATTTCTTCTATATCATATATATATATATATATATATATATATATATTACTCTAGTAGCTGACTCCCAAAAAAAAAGATAAAACAACATAAAATTGATTACGAATTAAGTTGTAAATATTTATATATCAGTCAAAGAATATAAAAAGAAGGTAAGACGTTGACATTTAGTTAGTTGGGTCAGTGTTTGTACCTATTTTTTAGTGACTACTGAAAGTCTTCATGTAATTAACTTACCCAAAATTATTAATGAAACCCAAACAGACAAATAATACACGTTCCGTACGATAATTGGTAAAACCACTGATATTATTACTTCGTTTATAAAGGGTGGTAGAATTTTTGGACGACATCATTTTTTGTACTTGTTTATTTATTATATATTAACTATCTTTGGGATTCCCATCCTCAAATGAAGATTGTCTTTTTAAATTTAATTAACATAAAATTTGTTCGTATTTTACATAGTCTTTGTGTATTTACTTCATTTTTTAGTGAGTCAGTACAGACTGAGAACCTTAAGAGATCCGGTCTTATAACCTCAACCATCGGAAAGGGAAGAGGTACCCTAGAAGGGTTGGGTCCCTAGTTTGAGTCCAAAGGGCGTGACGTCCGTCTAAGAAATGGTTACTCGATAGTCTCTTCGGAATCTTTGTATATTTCACTTATAATTATATAGTTCATGGGTTCATGTGTGGTGAGTCTAAATTATTTATTACAATATGATAAAAACGAAGTCCAGGTAAGTTTTTATTTATTTATTAAAGACTACCTCATTTCCCCTTACCGTTAGGTGAGGTTATAAGAACGGACCTCTTAATGTATCTGTCTCTTCGGACCACCCGATGTCAGACACCCCAGCGTTTCTCAGCTGTGCTGACTCACTGATTGTGTTGTGTTCCGGTAAGACACGATGAGTGACAAAGGTTTAGTGAAGGAAGTCTTCATTGCTGATTTGAATTTCATCACACAAGAAGAACAGGTACAAAAATTTAAAAACCTATATTTATACGTAAACATTCATTATATGGACATAGGTCTTTGTTAAATGTACACAATAATATTGTAGGTATATTAATTCGTTCACACAAAATAACCAATTGTAAAATAAGTTGGAAAAGTAGTTCCCATGGATACAACGGGTTACATCTTGATTGTAGTAAGAGTAACGGTATATTATAAATTAAAATACTTACTCATGAGGTGTTCATTAGGTAAGATGATTAATACCTATAAACACAATAAGGAATAAAGTGAAGTTACCTATGGTACAGTACGTAAAATAACACGTAAATAGTCGTGAGAGTTCGGTACGTGACTGGAGAAACGACAAGGAATCTGTTTTTAAGAGAGTCGAACTCCGGTAGCATGACGAAAGGAAGATCGACCCTACAAGAAGGGGAAATGATTGATACAGTGTAAAAAGTTCAGACGTGAGTTTACAGTCTAAGGTAAAAACACAAAATGAAAAACATGGAAAGTATGAACTAAAGATATTTTTTATTTTTATCTTGTTTTACAATTTTTATCGGTATTGAAATAAACGTAAAATAAGATGAAGAAAGTTTAGAAATAAGGACGTGTATATACTTTAAGAACTAAAACCAAATGTTTAAACCTTTAATGACTATTTATACTTTTAAATAATTTGTGATTTAAAAGATCCACTATTTTATGAATTACATAAAATTTTTCAAGATTGTTGATGTAGTATAATCATTTTAAGAAGAGAAGAAAAATATCAACTTCTTTGACTTCGTCCCTATCCAATGTATTGAACAGATCTCATTGTTAGATACTTCATTACTTTTGGTTATAACGCGGGTGCTTCACGACTTAATATCAAAAGAAAAAAAGGATTTTTAATATAATACTTAGAAAAAAAAAGTTAAATGGTTTAGATAAAGATGATGACAAAGGTAGTATGTATCATGATCTTAAAGGGTAATTTTCTATTAATTTAACGAATATTAAAAGTGATTATATTTTTGTGGTACCTCGAATACCATTTTAACTATTTTATATCGAGTTCAAAACTGTAATAAATACGAAATTTGTGACTCTTTTCTACTTTAGTCCATACTTTTCTCTTTTGTTTTTGAAATATCAATCCGAATCTTTATTTTCATAAAAAAAATAGTCTTTGTTTGTTTTTTTATAGTTCGTAACTCATCCCGACTTCGGTTCCTGGACTTACAAAAATTAAGACGTATAAGGTTATCGTCGACTCACAAGTCGTAGATACTAAACACTTCTGATTTTAACAAGGTGACTTATAAATCATGGACTCATTCAAGACCCGAACTTCGTCCTCCAATATTACCTCGAGAGAATGACAATTTTCATTCAATTTTTTTACAACCGTTGACGATGGACTTCTCATATACATTGTTATTTACATATGTAGTACTGGTTGACACAAAAAAGGGATCCTAGGTCCCTTACACGTCGTTAGTTTTTACGTTATTACAGTTTTAGTGACGTCTACCACTGACGTCGGTATTTTAATTTTCTGTGAATGAGGAACCTTCTTTTCAATACTGGTTGGATCTGTCGTATAAATTTTTGTCTCTGTAATGAAACGGCTGATTCCAAGCAGATCAGTTCAGATACCAAAGAGGTGACCAGTACATACCTGCGCTCTCAACCTGACACTTCTTTCGACTCACGGCTTCTTAACTACGAAAACTTGATACCACAACCTCTTCTGAGAATTCTCAGGGAACCTGACGTTCCTCTAGGTTGGTCAGGTAAGACTTCCTCTAGTCAGGACCCTAAAGAAACCTCCCTTACTACGACTTCGACTTTGAGGTCATGAAACCGGTGGAGTACGCTTCTCAACTGAGTAACCTTTTCTGAGACTACGACCCTCCCTAACCCCCGTCCTTCTCTTCCCCTGTTGTCTCCTACTCTACCGACCTACCGTAGTGACTGACCTACCTGCACTCAGACTCACTTGAGACCCTCAACCACTACCTGTCCCTCCGGACCGTACGACGCTAAGTACCCCAGTGTTTCTCAGTCTGTACTGACTCACTGACTTGACTTGACTTACGTTATTTTTATAATTATCCACTTTTTTCCTTTCGTATATAAATATAATTCTTTATAGTTCTCCTTCGTAAACTTTTTTGAGTTATATGGAAGGATGACTTTTGAACATTAATTGATAATAATCTTTTCTTGAAGGACTACTTGAATTGGACTACTTAACCTAGACAATTTTAGGTAGTACCTATCGTATATACTGTGTGTGTTTAATACAGTTTAATACAGGGAAGTTTTAAATTTACAACTTCAAGGATGGAGATCATAGAGTCTTACACTGGACTGAATCTTTATTCCAGTAACATTCACGTCATTCCACTCTACTTCAGTAATTCTACCCGTACTTAGACTATATTGACTACAAAAAATTTTTCTTCTTTAAACCTGTGTCACTGTACGTATCTCCCTTATATTATGTTTGTTTGTGTCTCTCTTCTACTGGTAGATGTTCGGTTTCTCTCTCCGGGTCTTTTGTGGGAAAGTAGTATCGAGACTCTTCATTGATTTAGGCGGTAGTGGAAATAAAACCTGAAGGTCCGAGGTCTTTGTACTCTGTTACTTAAAGACAACATATTCGGTGGACCAAACACAATAAAACAACACCTTTGACATCTTTTTATTATAAGTACTTATACTAATATATAACGGAAAGACAAATAATTTTTTGTTTTTAAAATAGTGGAGGTCTTTTATTATTAAAATTTAACGAACGTCAATTTAAAATCCCTACCTTGTTGGAAGGTTCTGACTTGGTTCCTTCATAATGTTTTATATTTGTCTACTTAGTGTTCATTATTTTAACTTTCACATTAATTTTTATAAGGTTGTTTGTTTTCGGGTCCTGGTCTACCGAAGTGTCCAAAAATAGTCTATAAATCTCTTCTCGATTGTGGGTAGGAAGATTTTTAGAAAGTTTTTTGACGTCTCCTTGTGACGGTTTAAGTAAGATACTTCGGTGATAATGGTACTGTGGTTTTGGTCTGTTTCTATAGTCTTTTTTCTTTTATATCTGGTATAGTGACTACTTGTATTTGTCTTTTAAGGAGTTGATTTATGATCGTTTGTATTAGGTTGTTGTGTATTTTTCCTTCTACGTCCTACTCGTTCACCCCAAATGAGATGGATACATTCCTAATAAGTTATATACGTTTATTTAGTTCCACTATGTTGTATAATTGTTTAACTCTTATTTTTAGTATACTATTATCTACGTCTTTTTTAAAACCTGTTTATAAGTTATGAGTAAAAACTATTTTTGAGAGGTCTTTTACCCGTAACTCTTTTTTATGGAGTTGTATTATTTCCGGTTTATTTTGTTTGGGGACCGTTTGTATTAAGAGTAATCAATTTTTTTTTAAAGGGGAATCTACTCCTTTTCTGTTTCTACAGGTGAGAGTGGTAAGAATTAGTTGTAACAAAACTTTCAGGGACGGTATTGTTAGTCACTTCTTTTTATATATTTCCTTTATGTGTAACCTTTTTTTTTATTTTGATAGTCACAAAATTTACTGTACAATAATATGTAGTCAGTCAATCAAGTCAGTGAGTCAGTACAGGTTGAGAAACACTGGGGTACTTAACGTTGTGCGGTCCGGAGGGACAGGTAGTGGTGGAGGGCCTCAAGTGAGTCTGAGTACAGGTAGCTCAGTCACTACGGTAGATCGGTAGAGTAGGAGACAGCAGGGGAAGAGGAGGACGGGGGTTAGGGAGGGTCGTAGTCTCAGAAAAGGTTACTCAGTTGACAAGCGTACTCCACCGGTTTCATGACCTCAAAGTCGAAATCGTAGTAAGAAAGGTTTCTTTAGGGTCCCGACTAGAGGAAGTCTTACCTGACCAACCTAGAGGAACGTCAGGTTCCCTGAGAGTTCTCAGAAGAGGTTGTGGTGTCAAGTTTTCGTAGTTAAGAAGCCGCGAGTCGGAAGAAGTGTCAGGTTGAGCGTGTAGGCATGTGTATCTTCTAGGATTTCTAAGGTGGTCTTTTGATGACCTGGATTAGTTACTTAAGTGTTTTAAACGTTCTATGTTTTAATTACGTGTTTTTAGAGAACGTCAGGATATATGATTGATGTTTTCTCGACTTTCTCTTTAATTCCTTTGTTAAGGTAAATGGTAGTGTTGTTATTTTATTTTATTTTATTGACCCTTATTTAAACGGATTCCTTCGTTGTCTGGAAACGAATCTTTTGATATTTTGAGATTACTTTCTTTAGTTTCAATTGTGTTTGTCTACCTCTTTATGTGTTATAAGAACCTAATCTTCTTAGTTATATCACTTTTACTTATATGAGAAGTTTCGTTAGATGTCCAAGTTACATTAAGAATAGTCTACTGGTTATTGTAAGAAGTGTCTTAATCGTAATTTTTTAAAAATGTTAAATATACCTCTGTGTTTTCTGAGGTTTATTCATTTCATGTAAACTCTTTCTTTTTGTCTCGTCCTCCTTAGACTAAGAATTAAAGTTTGATATGATGTTTCGATGTCATTAATTTTATCATACCACGACCGTGTATTTGTCTTTATATCTGGTTACGGTGTTCTATGTTTGGGTACATACATACCAGTGGATTAGATACTGTTCCGACTTTGTTATATGTTTCATCCGTTATTATATGTTACATCTTTCTGTTAGAGAAGTTATTCACTAGGACCCTTTAAACCTGTCGATATATATTTTCTTACTTTAATCTTATGATAGATTGTGGTATGTTTTTTATTTCAGTTTTACCTAATTTTTGGGTTTACATTCTGACTTGTAATATTTAAAGAACCTCCTTTATAATTTTTTTATGAGAAACTGTATGTGGTGTCATTCTAGAAAAAACTGGGTAGAGGATCGTATTACTTTTATTTCTGTTTTTATTTGTTAACCCTGGATTAATTTGAATTTTCGAAAACGTGTCGTTTGTTTTGGTAATCGTTCTACTTTTCTATTTGTAATCTTATTTTATTTTATAAACGTCTACTTCTTAATTAGAGGTTTTATATGTTTGTCGAGTACCTCGAGTTATGGTTTTTTGAGTTTGTTAGGTTAGTTTTACCCATCTTCTGGGTTTATCTATAAAAAGGTTTCTCTTTACTTCTACCGGTTATTAGAGTACTTTTTGACTAGTTGTAACGATTAATAATCTTTTTGCCTTTGATTTTGAAGTTACTCGAGTGTAGTCGGTCTTACCAGTAGTAGTTTTTAAGATGTTTGATGTGTACGACCTCTAACACACCTCTGTTCCTTGGGAGGATGTGACAACCATCCTTATGCCTAACCATGTCGGTGACACCTCTTGTTATACCTCCAAAGTATTTTTTTATTTATTTATCTTGTTGGTATCCTGGATCGTAAAGGTGATGATCCGTATATGGGTGTCTTTTCGTATTGAGTTTTTCCGTGTGCATAGGATTATAAGTAATGTCGTGATAAGTGTTATCGGTCCCGTACCTTTGTCGGATCTACAGGTAGTTGTCTACTTACCAATGTCTTTTCTACCATGTTGTATTTGTTACCTTATAATGAACCGGTATTTTTCCTTGTTTTAACTCAGTCAGTATCACTACACCTACTTTGATCTCAGACAGTATGTCTTCATTCAGTCTTTTTCTTTTCGTTTGTAGTGTATAATTATGTATATATACTTTAGATCTTTTTACCATAACTAATTGGATAAACGTAACGTCTTTATCTCTGTGTCTCTCTTCTTACCTGAACACCTGTGTCTCCTCCTTTCTCCCCCCTCTATTTAACTCTCTCTTCGTAACTGTGTATATGTGATAGTACACACTTTATCGTGGATCACCCTTCGACGATATATTGTGTCTTTCCAATCGAACCACCAAAGACTACTGGATCTCCCCACCTTAACCCTCCACTCTCTCTCTGAGTTCTCCCTCTCCTGTATACATATGTATACCGACCGAGTGCAACAACATGTCGTATTTGATTGTATTATGACATTTTACTAGTATAAGACTATTTTAAATGAAAATTTATATCACCACCACTACCAACACATGAAATTTACATGAATTACCGTGACTTAACATGTGAATTTTATCGATTTTACCGTTTTAAATTACTATGTGTGTAATGGTGTGTATACACACGTGTGTATGTTTTTCTGTGATGGTTTACAACCACTCCTACACCTGGTTGGTTTAAGAGTATGTCTAGATCACTCTTATACTTTTTTATAGTCAGTGAAACCTTTTGTTGAACCGTCTAAGAATATTTGAATTCATGTGTAGGGACGTACGGTGTTGTAAAGGTGTGGATCCAACAATTGAGTCTCTATATTTTTACACAGGTGTGTTTTAGAAATACGTTTTCAAGTATCGGGGAGATAGGTATTATCGGTTTTTGACCTTTATGACAGTCAACTAGTGATAATGTTATCTTATGATAAGTCGTCATTCCTTCTTGTTCGATACCTATGTGTTTGTACCTATTTAGAGTTTTATTGATAAGACTCGTTTTCTTCGGTCCTTGTTTTATGATGTATAACAAACATACGAAGGTAAATGTATTTTAAAGTCTTTTACGTTTGATTAGGAATCACTGTTTTTGTCTAGTCACCAAGACACTTCCCGTTTGTTACCACCCTTCTACCTAAAACTTCCAGACTTTATATATCTATACGATACATAGAACTAACACAAGTATTAAAGTACCCAAATATGTAGAAACCTTTTACGTAACATGTCAAATGTATCTACGTAAATACATGTATTTAATATGAAGTTATTGTAACGATAATTTTTTCTTTTATTGTTCGTATCATAATCAATGAATCAGTACAGTCTAAGAAAAGCTGGGGTACCTGACGTCGTGTGGTCTGTGGAGACAGGTATCTTAAGAGGTCCGTTCGTATGACCTGACCCAACGGTACGAGAAGAGATCCCCTAGAAGGACTACGTCCCTTATTTTAATAAACATCATATAAGTAAGAAACCTCATGGTGTGTTAGTTATATCATTTAGTCTATCTCGACGTATATAGTTTTACATATATGAAGTATTTATATTGTAACTGATTGTTCATTACTCGTGTTATTAAAAATATAACTGTAGTACCCGAAGGTACCACCGAGTCACCATTTCTTGGACGGATGATATGTCCTCTGTGTCTTGTGTATCAAAGTTAGGAACCCAGTTCTTCTAAGGGACTTTCTCCTTTACCGTTGGGTCAGGTTATAAGAACGGACCCTTTAGGGTACTTGTCTCTTCGGAGTGTCCGATGTCAGGTACCCCAACTTCTCTCAGTCAGTCCTGAATCACTGAATCTTGTGTCCGTACGATGTAGATGTCAACGAGAGGAATTCAAGTGCACACACACACCCAATCAGTGAGTCAGCAAAGACTGAGAAACACTGGGGTACTTGACATCGGACAGTCCGAGGAGATAGGTACCCTAAGAGGTCCATTCTTATGACCTCACCTTATGGTAAGGGAAGAGGTCTCCTAGAAGGACCGGGTCCCTAGCTTGGTTCCAGAGGACGTAACGCCCGTCTAAGAAACGGTAGACTCGATGTCCCTTCTGAGGACACCACCGAGTCTACCATTTGCAGACGAATGTTACGTCCTATGGACCCAAGTTGGATTCCCAACCCTTCCAGAGGGTCTCTATAGTGAAGACATAAAAAAACACATAACGGGTACATATAATAAACAGGTAGTAAATTAGTTGAAATAACTATAAACTTTAACAGTATAAAGTCGAAATGGTAAGTTACTCATAACTGTTTCTAACTGGGTGCATTGATTCTGGTTACAGTTTTATATCTTGGCCTACTAGTGGTTCACTCTTTATCTAAATTCCCTAATCTAGACTACCTATCTCACGGACTAATTGATACCTACCTCAGAACACTGCAACATGTCCTCTGTCCCTAACTTTGGTAAGGGTACCTTTCTTTACGTTTTTTCGTTTTACCGACAGACTCCTCCGGAATGTTTATCGACACTTTTCTTCTCTTCGGTTTTCGTTTCCTCTGTTCCTTTCTATATTCGTAGACTTACGTCTCAAGGTTTCTTATCGTTCTTCTCTATTCTTTGTGAAGGAGTCACTAGTTACGTTTCTTTATCTCCTTTGTTTTGTTACCCTTTCTGATCTCTAGAGAAGTTCTTTTAATCTCTTTGGTTCCCTTATAAAGTACGTTTCTACCCGAGTTATTTCCTATCTTTACCATTCTTGGATTCTCTTAGTCTTCTATAATTCTTCTCCACCGTTCTTATGTACCTTCTTGACATGTTTTTTCTAGAAGTGCTGGTTCTGTTAGTACTACCACATAGTAAGTGGATCTCGGTCTGAAGACCTTATACTTCAGTTCGTCCGGAACCTTTCGTAGTGATGTTTGTTTCGATCACCTCCACTACCTTAAGGTCAACTCGATAAAGTTTAGGACTTTCTACTACGATACTTTCACGACGTGAGTTATACGATCGTTTAAACTTTATGAGTCGTCACCGGTGTCCTGACCTTTTCCAGTCAAAAGTAAGGTTAGGGTTTCTTTCCGTTACGGTTTCTAACGAGTTTGATGGTGAGTCAACGTGAGTAGAGTGTACGATCATTTCATTACGAGTTTTAAGAGGTTCGGTCCGAAGTCGTTATGTTCTTGGCGCTTTAAGGTCTACAAATTCGACTAAAATCTTTTACGTCGTCTTGGTCTCTAGTTTAATTTTTGTAGATGACCTAGTAACTTTTTCATACCAGGATTGTCTTCATCTTCTATAATTCTTCTCCGTCGTTGTTATACGTCTTCTTGATATGTTTTTTATAGAATTACTGGGTCTATTAGTACTGTCACACTAGTGAGTGGATGTCGGTCTGACATTTCAGTTCACCCGAAATCTTTGTTTCGATCACCTCCACTACTTTAAGGTCAACTCGATGAAGTTTAGGATTTTCTACTACGAGACTTTCACGACGTGAGTCATACGGTCGTAAACCTTTTGAGTCGTCACCGGTGTCCTAACCTTTTCCACAAAAGTAAGGTTAGGGTTTCTTTCTGTTACCGTTTCTTACAAGTTTGATGACGTGTTGACGTGAGTAGAGTGTGTGATTGTTACATTACGAGTTTTTAGAGGTTTGGTCCGAAGTTTTCATGTACTTGACTCTTGAAAGTCTACAAGTTGGATCTAAATCTTTTCCGTCTCCTTGGTTAACGGTCGTAGGTAACAAAATCTCTTTTTCGTTCTCTTAAGGTAATTTTTTTAGAAGAAGACGAAATAGTTTATACGGTTTCGTAAACTGACACACCTAATGTTTTTTTGATACCTTTTAAGAAGTTCTCTACCCTTAGGGTCTGGTGTAATGGAAAGAGAACTTTTTAGAAATACGTTCAGTTCTTCGTTGTCAATCTCGACCTGTACCTTGTTGTCTGACCAATGTTTCACCCTTACCTCATACAGTTCCGACATATAACTGTGAGACGAATAAATTGAATATATGTCCCAGTCAAGTCAATCAAGTCAGAGAGTCAGTGTAGGCTGAGAAACTTTGGGGTACTTAACGTCGTGTGGTCCGGAGGGACAGGGAGTGGTTGGGGGTCTCAAGTGAGTTTGAGTACAGTGACTACGGTAGGTCGGTAGAGTAGAAGGCAGGTGAAGAGGAAGACGGGGGTTAGGGAGGGTCGTAGTCCGAGAAAAGGTTGCTCAGTCGATTAGTGTACTCCACCGGTTTCATAACCTCAAAATCGAAATCGTAGTCAGGTAGGTTTCTTGTGGGTCCTGACTAGAGGAAATCTTACCTGACCAACCTAGAGGAACGTCCGGTTCCCTGAGAGTTCTCAGAAGAGTTTGTGGTGTCAAGTTTTCGTAGTTAGGAAGTGGTGAGTCGAAAGAAGTGTCAGGTTGAGAGTGTAGGTATGTGCTGATGACCTTTTTGGTATCGGAACTGATCTACCTGGAAACAACCGTTTAATTACAGAGACGAAAACTTATACGACAGATCCAACCAGTATTGAAAGGAAGGTTCCTCATTCGCAGAAAATTAAAGTACCGACGTTAGTGGTAGACGTCACTAAAACCTCGGGGGGTTTTATTTTAGACTGTGACAAAAGTGACAAAGGGGTAGATAAAAGGTACTTCACTACCCTGGTCTACCGTACTAGAAGCAAAAGACTTACAACTCGAAATTCGGTTGCAAAAGTGAGAGGAGAAAGTGAAAGTAGTTCTCCGAGAAATCAAGGAGAAGTGAACGACGGTATTCCCACCACAATAGACGTATAGACTCCAATAATTATAAAGAGGGCCGTTAGATCTAAGGTCGAACACGAAGGTTTAAACGACGGTAGAACTCTCGTCGTGAAAGTGTCGTAGTAGAAAGTCCTAAACTTTACCGAGTTGACCTTAAGGTAGTGGAGGTTATGAAAACAAGCACCACTACACCAGTACGTTTTACGACCCGACCTACTTTGTGTTCGACTTTAGTTCTAACAAAACCCTTTACTGTCATTGGGTTCTGTACGTCTACTGTGGGGGGAATTCCGTCTTCCACTTCTCCTTAATTTCTCGGAAAACTACTTACACTTTCTCCTCTCACTTTTTCAACCGAATTTTGAATTGTAAGTTTTTTCATTCTAGTGTAGCAGACTAGGGTAGTGAAGTACCCTTTATCTACCCCTTTGTCACCTTTGAAACTTTCTGAAATAAAAGATCCCAAAGTTTCAGTGACGTCTACCACTGACGTCCATAATTCAATTTTCTACGAACGAGGAACCTTTCTTTCAATACTGGTTGGATCTGTCGTATAATTTTTCACCTCTGTAATGAAACGGTTGGTTCTAAGTAGATCAGTTTCGATACCAAAAAGGTCATCAGTACATACCTTCACTCTCAACCTGGTATTTCTTTCGACTCGTGACTCTTTAACTACGGAAACTTGACACCGTAAACTTTCCGAGAACTCATAAGGAACCTGACGTCCCTCTAGGTTGGTCAGTTAGGATCTAATTTAGTCAAGACTTATAAGTAACCTTCCTGACTACGACTTCGAGGCTATGAAACCAGCTGAATATACTTCTTGACCGAGTAAACTTTTCTGATACTACGACCCTTTCTAACTCCCGTCTTCCTCTTCCCCTGCTGTCTCCTACTCTACCAACCTACCGTAGTGGTTAAGTTACCTATATATAAACTTGTTCGAGACCCTCAACCACTACCTGTCCTTTCGAACCGCACGACGTCAGATACCCAAACGTTTCTCAGTCTGGGTTGACTCGGTGACTTGACTTGACTATCTTATTAACGTATGTTAAACCTCTCCAGTTTCTAATACTTTACCATTCATCTTCATGTATGTACACGGATAAAATAGACAGGTCAGATAAAAGAAAGAAAATCAATCACGTAAATTAAGTAAATGTAAATTCCATTAATAGTTATACATACATACTAGGATAATGGTAAAAGAATTAACAAAACCCAAGTAAAATACAAAAAAAAAAAAAAAAAAAAAAAAAAAAAAAAAAAAAAAAAAAAAATAAAAAAAAAAAAAAAAAAAAAAAAAAAAAAAAAAAAAAAAAA